>JACEEZ010023663.1:293926-316426 GCA_016584305.1 Chionoecetes opilio | reverse complement strand
TGCTTAGTATCGATCGCTTCATAGGTCCCTCTTCAACTTCATCTCCTGAGTTAACTAACATTCTTGATATATAATCTCTTCATAAGGATTAGTTTCCAGCTGCCACCACCGTTAACCCTCCCTTGCGGTTCTTGAAGGTGAAATAATCAATGAAACACTCCAACACTTTTCTCAATGACGTCACATCCTGGACACAACAGCCTCTGCCTCTCTCAGATTACTTTACCTCACGTGATCTCAAGCTATAGAAAGCTGTCCCGGCTATCAGCTGCACGTCAGGCCCTGTATCCCTCAGTCCGTCCTCGCAGCTGTGTTTGCAGAAGACAGCTCGCCGCGTCGCCAGTGTCCAAAGTGGCTCTCAAATGTATCCAGGTTTTCGGCAAATTCTGGTGAGGCTGAAAGCTGCTCTTGCCTCCCTACTTGATCTTGAGATTGTTAACTTACTAAGAGCGTCTGGGTCGTAAGATATCTACACTTAATTGTACACTAAGTCTTCTTTGATAGAGTTCCTTATAAAGTTTAAATTTTCTGTGTACACTATTGGATGTAACGTTAAATCATCCTTGTTGGGAAGCATCGCACGCATTCTGACCTCAACCCAGAGTGCCTTCCGTAAGTTACAACCATCGCCCAGTTTTCCTCAGCCTCGTTGCTTCGTGTTTATATCCAGGAAATATTTCATCTCAGCTCGAAACCCAAAATCGACATATCTATTTTTTTTTTTTTTTTTTTTTTTTTTTGCAGAATAAGTTTTAGTCCCAGAAGTCTGAAAATGTCACAAAATGCTTCTCCTGACTGGTAATTTTTTTTTTTTGGGGGGGGGTATTCTTTTCACTTTCCTGGGACCATTAAGAAATTTCGTCACAACTACCCCCTTAAACCTACGAGCTCTCCCCTTAACCCTTAACCCCTTAATAGTGACGCCCAGATCTTTCCTTTGCTATAAAAAAAGTGTATGTTGTCGAGCCATAAAATCACGAAAAGTAACTGAATATACCAAATTAGTTAGTTGACAAGGATACTAAACAGGTCATATCTATAAAATATTGCTTGTAGAACAGTCGCTCATCTACTTTTATACATAAGAACATAAGAAAATAAGGAAGCTACAAGAGGCCGCGAGACCTACACGTGGTAGTTCCTGTTACCTAACACTACCTACATCCACCTTTCATCCCCATCCATGAATTTATCTAGCCTCATTTTAAAGCTCTCTAATGACTCCGCACTAACTACCTGTCTACTGAGTCCATTCCAATCATTTACCACCCTATTTGTGAACCATTTTTTCCCTATTTCTTTTTTAAATCTATTCTTTTTTTCTTTTTTCTTTATTTTCCCTAATTTCCCTATACCTTGACATACATATATATAGGCGCCTCACACATCCCTAATTTCCCTATACCTTGACATACATATATATAGGCCCCTCACACATCCCTAATTTCCCTATACCTTGACATACATATATATAGGCCCCTCACACATCCCTAATTTCCCTATACCTTGACATACATATATATAGGCCCCTCACACATCCCTAATTTCCCTATGCCTTGACATACATATATATAGGCCCCTCACACATCCCTAATTTCCCTATGCCTTGACATACATATATATAGGCGCCTCACACATCCCTAATTTCCCTATACCTTGACATACATATATATATAGGCCCCTCACACATCCCTAATTTCCCTATACCTTGGCATACATATATATAGGCGCCTCACACATCCCTAATTTCCCTATACCTAGACATACATACATATATATAGGCCCCTCACACATCCCTAATTTCCCTACCCTTGACATACATAATATTATAGGCGCCTCACACATCCCTAATTTCCCTATACCTTGACATACATATATATAGGCGCCTCACACATCCCTAATTTCCCTATACCTTGACATACATATATATAGACGCCTCACACATCCCTAATTTCCCTATACCTGACAACATATATATAGGCCCTCACACATCCCTAATTTCCCTATACCTTGACATACATATATATAGGCGCCTCACACATCCCTAATTTCCCTATACCTTGACATACATATATATAGACGCCTCACACATCCCTAATTTCCCTATACCTTGACATACATATATATTATAGGCGCCTCACACATCCCTAATTTCCCTATACCTTGACATACATATATATTATAGGCGCCTCACACCTCCCTAATTTCCCTATACCTTGACATACATATATATAGACGCCTCACACACACCTTCCTTTTTACAAGCCAGAAAACAATCCTTTTTATTTGACGAACTTTTCTTTGTGTTCTCCAGCTTCCTTTATCTTTTTATCTCTCTTTTCACAAACCGGAAAGCAATTTAGCCATTACATTTGACGGATTTCCTTGGAACGATCAGTTTTTCTTTTATATTTCCTACAGTGAGTCACTCCATTGTTGCATTTTGTCCTCTTGTGTCCATGAATTATAAACGTTTCACCAACTCTTTCCTTTTCAACAAACCCACAAATAATATTTCTTATATAGCGAACCTTTATTTTGCCTTTTACGTTTTCTTCTATCTTTTGTATCCACTCTGTTGTTGTTGTTTTTGTATCCACTCTGTTGTTGTTGTTTTTGTATCCACTCTGTTGTTGTTTTTGTATCCACTCTGTTGTTGTTGTTTTTGTATCCACTCTGTTGTTGTTGTTTTTGTATCCACTCTGTTGTTGTTGTTTTGTATCCACTCTGTTGTTGTTGTTTTTGTATCCACTCTGTTGTTGTTGTTTTTGTATCCACTCTGTTGTTGTTGTTTTTGTATCCACTCTGTTGTTGTTTTTGTATCCACTCTGTTGTTGTTGTTTATGTATCCACTCTGTTGTTGTTGTTTTTGTATCCACTCTGTTGTTGTGTTTTTGTATCCACTCTGTTGTTGTTGTTTTTGTATCCACTCTGTTGTTGTTGTTTTTGTATCCACTCTGTTGTTGTTGTTTTTGTATCCACTCGGTTGTTGTTTTTGTATCCACTCTGTTGTTGTTGTTTTTGTATCCACTCTGTTGTTGTTGTTTTTGTATCCACTCTGTTGTTGTTGTTTTTGTATCCACTCTGTTGTTGTTGTTTTTGTATCCACTCTGTTGTTGTTGTTTTTGTATCCACTCGGTTGTTGTTTTTGTATCCACTCTGTTGTTGTTGTTTTTGTATCCACTCTGTTGTTGTTGTTTTTGTATCCACTCTGTTGTTGTTTTTGTATCCACTCTGTTGTTGTTGTTTTTGTATCCACTCTGTTGTTGTTGTTTTTGTATCCACTCTGTTGTTGTTGTTTTTGTATCCACTCTGTTGTTGTTGTTTTTGTATCCACTCTGTTGTTGTTGTTTTTGTATCCACTCTGTTGTTGTTTTTGTACCCACTCTGTTGTTGTTGTTTTTGTATCCACTCTGTTGTTGTTGTTGTTGTTTTGTCTTTTGTCTATGAATTCTAAGCGCCTTCTTTTGTCTGTGAATTCTAAGCGCCTTCTTTTGTCTATGAATTCTAAGCGCCTTCTTTTGTCTATGAATTCTAAGCGCCTTCTTTTGTCTATGAATTCTAAGCGTCTTCTTTTGTCTATGAATTCTAAGCGCCTTCTTTTGTCTATGAATTCTAAGCGCCTTCTTTTGTCTATGAATTCTAAGCGTCTTCTTTTGTCTATGAATTCTAAGCGTCTTTTTTGTCTATGAATTCTAAGCGCCTTCTTTTGTCTATGAATTCTAAGCGCCTCTTTTGTCTATGAATTCTAAGCGCCTTCTTTTGTCTATGAATTCTAAGCGTCTTCTTTTGTCTATGAATTTAAGCGTCTTCTTTTGTCTATGAATTCTAAGCGTCTTTTTGTCTATGAATTCTAAGCGTCTTCTTTTGTCTATGAATTCTAAGCGTCTTCTTTTGTCTATGAATTCTAAGCGTCTTCTTTTGTCTATGAATTCTAAGCGCCTTCTTTTGTCTATGAATTCTAAGCGTCTTCTTTTGTCTATGAATTCTAAGCGCCTTCTTTTGTCTATGAATTCTAAGCGCCTTCTTTTGTCTATGAATTCTAAGCGTCTTCTTTTGTCTATGAATTCTAAGCGTCTTCTTTTGTCTATGAATTCTAAGCGCCTTCTTTTGTCTATGAATTCTAAGCGTCTTCTTTTGTCTATGAATTCTAAGCGTCTTCTTTTGTCTATGAATTCTAAGCGTCTTCTTTTGTCTATGAATTCTAAGCGTCTTCTTTTGTCTATGAATTCTAAGCGCCTTCTTTTGTCTATGAATTCTAAGCGTCTTCTTTTGTCTATGAATTCTAAGCGCCTTCTTTTGTCTATGAATTCTAAGCGTCTTCTTTTGTCTATGAATTCTAAGCGTCTTCTTTTGTCTATGAATTCTAAGCGTCTTCTTTTGTCTATGAATTCTAAGCGCCTCACCAACTCCTTCCTCTTATACACACCAGAAAACAATCCATTATCTATAGTCGACGAACTTTTCCTTGAATTTCTTGGTATATACTCTCTCTCTCTCTCTCTCTCTCTCTCTCTCTCTCTCCTCTCTCTCTCTCTCTCTCTCTCTCTCTCTCTCTCTCTCTCTCTCTCTCTCTCTCTCTCTCTCTCTCTCTCTCTCTCTCTCTCTCTCTCTCTCTCTCTCTCTCTCTCTCTCTTTATTTTTTTAGCCACTCATTTTTACCACTGTCCCATTCTTTTGTAGTTTATTTAGTCCTCTCTGTCCACGTGTTGCTGATAAGAGGACAGATACCACTCATAACACAATAGGCTCACCCAGGTATAAATCAGAGGCTTGTAACCTGACACTATATATCCCGGACAGGCCTCCAAAGAGAGTTATTATGAGTTTGCCATTTAAGAGTCATCATAAAATGGGTATAAAGCGGTCATATTTCTCACACTCTTGCTGAATACATGTGGACTCGTGACACACACACACACACACACACACACACACACACACACACACACACACACACACACACACACACACACACACACACACACACACACACACACACACACAATTATCCATCACTTAAATTATTCCTGATTACCATTATCTACCTTTTAAATAATACCTTTAAATAATACCTTTAAATAATACCCTTTAAATAATACCCTTTAAATAATACCCTTTAAATAATACCCTTTAAATAATACCTTTAAATAATACCCTTTAAATAATATCCTTAAAACATATAGGCTCAAAAAATAAAATAAAATAAAAAAATATATATAGGCTAAAAAAAAACTAAAAAAAACATACAGGCGCAAAAACACAAAACAAAAACAGGCTTAAAAAACAAAAACAAACAAAAACAGGATCAAAAAACAAAAACAAACAAAAACATATGGGCTAAAAAAAAAAAAAAACAGGCTTAAAAAACAAACAAACAAACAAAAACAGGCTTAAAAAAAAAAAAAAAAAAACAGGCTCAAAAAAAAAAAAAAAAACAGGCTTAAAAAAACAAAAACAAACAAAAACATATAGGACCAAAAAACAAAAACAAACAAAAACATATAGGCTCAAAAAAACAAAACAAAAACAGGCTTAAAAAACAAAAACAAACAAAAACATATAGGCTTAAAAAACAAAAACAAACAAAAACATATAGGACCAAAAAACAAAAACAAACAAAAACATATAGGATCAAAAAACAAAAACAAACAAAACAGGCTTAAAAAACAAAAACAAACAAAAACAAACAAAAACAGGCTTAAAAACAAAAACAAACAAAACATATAGGACCAAAAACAAAAACAAACAAAACATATAGGCTCAAAAAAACAAAACAAAAACAGCTTAAAAACAAAACAAACAAAAACAGGCTTAAAAAACAAAAACAAACAAAACATATGCTCAAAAAAAAAAAAAAAAAAACAGGCTTTAAAACAAAAACAAACAAAAACAGGCTTAAAAACAAAAACAAACAAAAACATATAGGACCAAAAAACAAAAGAAAACAAAAACATATAGGCTCAAAAAAACAAAACAAAAACAGGCTTAAAAAACAAAAACAAACAAAAACAGGCTTAAAAAACAAAAACAAACAAAAACATATAGGACCAAAAAACAAAAGAAAACAAAAACATATAGGCGCAAAAAATATATATATATACATAGGCTCAAAAAAACAAAAACAAAAACAACATATAGGCTCAAAAAAAATATATAGGCTCAGAAAAACAAAAACAAAAAACATATAGGCTAAAAAATAAAAATCGAAAAAAAACTATATAGGCTCAAAAAAACAAAAAAACATGGGCTCAAAAAAAACATGTTTCTGGGCAAAAAAAATAAAATATCTAGGCTCCAAAAAAACATATAGGCGGGCAAATTCAAAAAAACAAAAACAAAAACAACACTGCATTTCTTTGTCACCAGCACCTTCGATATCTCCTCAAGCTCAAGCTCTTCCTCCTCCTTATTTACAGCACCCCATTATGACACTTCACCTTCCATAACAGTCCATTTCCCTGCCCTCTATTAGGCCACTACCGTCCTTATCGTCCTGCCAGTAACCCACACGCTATAGGACCGGCTATAGGAGGACCGGGTGCAGGTCATTTGGTACTGAAGCGATTGGTACTGAGGTCAAGTGATCATCAGTTCACTTCGTCCACCAATCGCTTCAGTACCAAATGACATGTAACCATAGGACCGACCATCACCTTCCCCCCCCCCCTATACCTCATTAACTTATACCTCATTAGCTTACCCCCCCTTCCACTCCTCCTCCCCTCCCCCTCCAAGTCACTTAAGCCCTCCCCCTCCCTTTCTTGTCCTCCCCCCCACTCCCTCACTCCCTTCCTCTACTGTCCTAACATATTTTGTGTCCTAACCCTTCACGCCCAGATCTTTCCTTTGCTATAAAAAATGGTCTCTTGTTAGCCATAAAATTAAGAAAATCACTAAATATACCAAATTAGCTAGTGGACAAGGATACTAAACAGGTCATATCTATAAAATATTGCTTATATGCACTAAATGTCGTCTAATGGTACCCAAATTACAATGGAAATAACGTTCTGGGTCTCAAGGGGTTTAAAAAGCTTATTTATATTGCCCTGTCTGTCTGTCTGTCTGTTTGTCTGTTTATGTGTTTGTGTGTGGGTGTGAGTGTTGTTTATCTCTGTATTTGTGTTTATCAGTTCATCTGTTTATATTTTTGTCCAATCGTCTATCTAATTATATTATCGTAAAATTTTAAAACTAATTTGTCATTAAAAAAATTAAAATATTATCCTCATTACTCATTTTCGGGGATATTTCTCTCTCTCTCTCTCTCTCTCTCTCTCTCTCTCTCTCTCTCTCTCTCTCTCTCTCTCTCTCTCTCTCTCTCTCTCTCTCTCTCTCTCTCTCTCTCTCTCTCTCTCTCTCTCTCTCTCTCTCTACACACACACACACACACACACACACACACACACACACACACACACACACACACACACACACCACACACACACACACACGCTATAAACAAGTATCAACGTGTATTGTCAACATTGCGTCATACAAGGTGTCATTGAGTAGGCAAGGGCAGGGCGTCCCGTCATGGTAACCCCTTCACGCCCAGATCTTTCCTTGGCTATAAAAAATTGTCTGTTGTCGAGCCATAAAATCACGAAAAATAACTGAATATACCCAATTAGTTAGTGGACAAGCATACTAAACAGGTCATATCTATAAAATATTGCATATATTCACTAAAAATCGTCTAATGGTAGCCAAATTACAATGGAAATTACGTTCTGGGTCTCAAGGGTAACACGGGTGACGGCTGCAGGTGTAAATGATAAGGCGTCTCACCCACTCCTCCCCCTTCGTGTGGTGGACAATAGGGGTGTAAGGAACGCCACCCGACGCCACCCGACGCCACGCACTGTATAATTATCTCTTATGCCTCCTAACTACCCTCCCGCCCACTCAGCGCCCCAATCTCTGGACATAATAGTTACTTGAACCTCAAAATAAACCTCAAATACCCGCCTGGAGAACTTCAAACTAAACCTCAAATACCCGCCTGGTGAACCTCAATATAAACCTCAAATACCCGCCTGGAGAACCTCAATATCAACCTCAAATACCCGCCTGGTGAACCTCAAAATAAACCTCAAATACCCGCCTGGAGAACTTCAAACTAAACCTCAAATACCCGCCTGGTGAACCTCAATATAAACCTCAAATACCCGCCTGGTGAACCTCAATATAAACCTCAAATACCCGCCTGGTGAACCTCAATATAAACCTCAAATACCCGCCTGGAGAACCTCAATATAAACCCCAAATACCCGCCTGGTGAACCTCAATATAAACCTCAAATACCCGCCTGGAGAACCTCAATATAAACCTCAAATACCCGCCTGGAGAACCTCAAAATAAACCTCAAATACCCGCCTGGAGAACCTCAATATAAACCTCAAATACCCGCCTGGTGAACCTCAATAAACTTCAAATACCGCCTGAAACTTCAACTAACCTCAATACCCGCCTGGTGAACCTCAAACTAAACCTCAAATACCGCCTGGTGAACCTCAATATAAACCTCAAATACCCCCTGGAGAACCTCAATATAAACCTCAAATACCCGCCTGGATGAACCTCAAAATAAACCTCAAATACCCGCCTGGAGAACCTCAATATAAACCTCAAATACCCGCCTGGTGAACCTCAATATAAACCTCAAATACCCGCCTGGAGAACCTCAATATAAACCTCAAATACCCGCCTGGAGAACCTCAATATAAACCTCAAATACCCCCTGGAGAACCTCAATATAAACCTCAAATACCCGCCTGGAGAACCTCAATATAAACCTCAAATACCCGCCTGGTGAACCAAAAATAAACCTCAAATACCCGCCTGGAGAACCTCAAAATAAACCTCAAATACCCGCCTGGTGAACCTCAATATAAACCTCAAATACCCGCCTGGTGAACCTCAATATAAACCTCAAATACCCACCTGGTGAACCTCAATATAAACCTCAAATACCCGCCTGGAGAACCTCAATATAAACCTCAAATACCCGTCTGGTGAACCTCAATATCAACCTCAAATACCCGCCTGGAGAACCTCAATATAAACCTCAAATACCCGCCTGGAGAACCTCAATATAAACCTCAAATACCCGCCTGGAGAACCTCAAAATAAACCTCAAATACCCGCCTGGTGAGCCTCAAAATAAACCTCAAATACCCGCCTGGTGAACCTCAAAATAACCTCAAATACCCGCCTGGTGAACCTCAAAATAAACCTCAAATACCCGCCTGGTGAACCTAAAAATAAACCTCAAATACCCGCCTGGTGAACCTCAATATAAACCTCAAATACCCGCCTGGTGAACCTCAAAATAAACCTCAAATACCCGCCTGGTGAACCTCAAAATAAACCTCAAATACCCGCCTGGTGAACCTAAAAATAAACCTCAAATACCCGCCTGGTGAACCTCAAAATAAACCTCAAATACCCGCCTGGTGAACCTCAAATAAACCTCAAATACCCGCCTGGGAACTCAATATAAACCTCAAATACCCGCCTGGAGACCTCAAAAACCTCAATACCCGCCTGGTGAACCTCAATATAAACCTCAAATACCCGCCTGGTGAACCTCAAAATAAACCTCAAATACCCGCCTGGTGACCTCAAATAAACCTCAAATACCCGCCTGGTGAACCTCAAAATAAACCTCAAATACCCGCCTGGTGACCTCAAAATAAACCTCAAATACCCGCCTGGTGAACCTCAAAATAAACCTCAAATACCCGCCTGGTGAACCTCAAAATAAACCTCAAATACCCGCCTGGTGAACCTCAAAATAAACCTCAAATACCCGCCTGGTGAACCTCAAAATAAACCTCAATACCTGCCTGTTGAACCTCAAAATAAACCTCAAATACCCGCCTGGTGAACCTCAATATCAAACCTCAAATACCCGCCTGGTGAACCTCAATATCAACCTCAAATACCCGCCTGGTGAACCTCAAATAACCTCAAATACCCGCCTGGTGACCTCAAATATAACCTCAAATACCCGCCTGGTGAGCCTCAAAATAAACCTCAAATACCCGCCTGGTGAACCTCAAAATAAACCTCAAATACCCGCCTGGTGAACCTCAAAATAAACCTCAAATACCCGCCTGGTGAACCTCAAAATAAACCTCAAATACCCGCCTGGTGAACCTCAAAATAAACCTCAAATACCCGCCTGGTGAACCTCAAAATAAACCTCAAATACCCGCCTGGTGAACCTCAATATCAACCTCAAATACCCGCCTGGAGAACCTCAATATCAACCTCAAATACCCGCCTGGAGAACCTCAAAATAAACCTCAAATACCCGCCTGGTGAACCTCAATATCAACCTCAAATACCCGCCTGGAGAACCTCAATATCAACCTCAAATACCCGCCTGGTGAACCTCAAAATAAACCTCAAATACCCGCCTGGTGAACCTCAATATCAACCTCAAATACCCGCCTGGAGAACCTCAATATCAACCTCAAATACCCGCCTGGCTACCCTACCTAAACCAGCCCAACAAAGACCCACTTCTGATCCACAATGCTGTAAGGAAATTATGACTGAGACGGATGTGCTGATGTGCTTCTGATCTCCCCCCTCTCCCTTCCCTTCCCCTCTCCCTTCCCTCTGCCCCCTTACTCCTTCAATACACTCTCAACCCCTCCTCCCCTTCCCCAACCACCCCCCATGGACCCTCGAACCCGCGCTCCGCCTCTGTATATCCGCGGTTCAATCTTTCCACGCCGCTAATGGGTGACTCATGCACGACCCACACGCCCCTCACCCATAAAGCAACACACACACACACACACACACACACACACACACACACACGTTCTCCGTCAAGAATTCAACAAGTCTACAAGAGGAAGTAAATACCACCTCCCTCAACTTGCGCTCAAACACTCGGCGATTTCCCGTCTCTAGCCCTATCTATTAATGCGTGTAATTGTTAACCGGTGAACCCTGCGTCGTGTGTAAGGGATGGAGCTGTCACGAAGTCTTCAGCCCCGACGCAGCGCCACTCACAGCCAGGCGACATAAACACCGCCAGATACGACCAAAACATAGGCTCTAAACGTAAACTCTGCATACAGGTGTTATTAGCTGCATACTGAAGCGTTGCCAGCGAGCCTTGTGTTGCCTGACTAGCCTGTGTCCCGACTGCCAGATGGCCAGAGGTCACCGCATAGCCACCTGTCGACCCACCAGCTGTCCTGATACCCGCCCGCACACCCACGCCCGAGTAGACTGGGTCGGTCACAACACCCATCCTGCACGTAGGGTCTTGTCCTGCCACACCCGGCAAGGACACAGTGACGAGAGGGAACAATTGCCCAGATGGAGAATCGTTGCAAAGTTAGCGCAGTGGGAGAAGAGAGGCAGGGAGGCGGAGTCTGGTGACGTCACAAACACCAGTCTGCAAGGGTGTTCTGGGCTCCCATTGGTCGCCTCAACCACACAAAAAAACCCTGGCAAAATGGAGGGTTAAGAGTCTACATCAACACCGGATATTTTTTTCAGGTGTGTTTCCTTTTCCTCTGTCCATCGTCGCCTGTCCAGAGTGCGGGTAAGGCAGGAAGCGAGGGGCACAACAGGCCTTAGCAGACATCTTAATCCCCGTCTCAGTAACCCGTCTCTACTCACGACCCCGCCTCAGCCCACCCTCATTCGCCCACAGTAAACAATGAACTGCTAAGACCAATAATCTATCCGTCATGTGAAGCCAAACAGCTGGTTACCTCGTGCCGCGACCCGCAAACACCCTCCCATCACACTTTTCATTTGGCCCGGTAATGGCTATATCCCAGACTCCAAAATGAATTATCGCATCTCTCTGTGGTTTTTCAACGACTGGATGACTCGGAGGGTTGGGTTTGGTGACTGACGGATGTATTGTTAGCCATAAAGCCCTTGGTTAGGCAGTGAAAGGCGTCTTGTTGCCCCCACGACATGCTATAGCGACCTCAAACACTACTATGAAAAATGGGATAATAAAGAGGGATTGATATAAGGGAATCAATAACACACTCCTCTCTCTCTCTCTCTCTCTCTCTCTCTCTCTCTCTCTCTCTCTCTCTCTCTCTCTCTCTCTCTCTCTCTCTCTCTCTCTCTCTCTCTCTCTCTCTCTCTCTCTCTCTCTCTCTCTCTCTCTCTGTAATGTGGTTTTCAGAATGGGTGTAAATTCTTCTGCAGGGTTTTAGGACTATGAATATTAACAAGGAAGGAAGGAAGGAAGGAAGGAAGGAAGGAAGGACGGTAGGAAAGAAGGGAGGAAGGAAAGAAGGAAGGAAGGAAGGAAGGAAGGAAGGAAGGAAGGAAAGAAGGGAGGAAGGAAAGAAGGAAGGAAGGAAGGAAGGAAGGAAAGAAGGAAGGACGGTAGGAAGGAAGGAAGGAAGGAAGGAAGGAGGAAGAAGGAAAGAAGGAAGGAAGGAAGGAAAGGAAGGAAGGAAGGAAGGAAGGAAGAAGGAAGGAAGGAGATAGACGTAGGAAAGGAAGGAAGGAAGGAAGGAGAAGGAGAAGGAAGGAGAAGACGGAGAGGAAGAAGGAGGAAGAAGGAGGAAGAAGGGGAAGGAAAAGGAAGGAAGGAAGGAAGGAAGGAAGGAAGGACGGTAGGAAAGAAGGGAGGAAGGAAAGGAAGGAAGGAAGGAAGGACAGGAAGGAAGGAAGGAGGAAGGAAGGAAGAAGGAAGGAAAGAAGGAAGGAGGAAGGAAAGAAGGAAGGACGGTAGGAAGGAAGGAAGGAAGAAAGGAAGGAAGGAAGGAAGGACGGTAGGAAGGAAGGAAGAAAGGAAGGAAGGAAGGAAGGACGGTAGGAAAGAAGGAAGGAAGGAAGGAAGGAAGGAAGGAAGGAAGGAAGGAAGGAAGGACGGTAGGAAAGAAGGAAGGAAGGATTGATTGATTTAATGCCAAAAAAGGGGAAATATGCCAGACATCAGAGGTCATATGGCACAAGGAAGGAAGGAAGGAAGGAAGGAAAGAAGGAAGGAAGGAAGGAAGGAAGGAAGGAAGGAAGGAAGGGATAGTACGATGGGAAACCTGAAGGGACGTATTACCAAGGTCGACAATAAGTAAATAGAAAGACATTCAACAGACACAATGGATAGTAGATCTCTCCACCTCTGTTACTGAATAGCTATTATGTTCCTGAAGTTACCGTACGTATGACATGCAAAGTTATGTTTCGAGTAAGAATAGAGACCCTTAACTATCCTAAATACGAAACCTGAACCAAAGCCCATCAAGGTAATCTAGGTAATGGGCAAACGACTCTCTCTCTCTCTTTTTAGCTCCTTCACGTCTCTTTAAAGATAAGAGTCTGTCAGATGGGAATGACAAAAAGGCCAAAACAGCGGATACTTTCTTTACTACTTTTTACTACTTTTTACTACTTTTTATTACCATTTGTACTACTGTTTACTACTTTTTACTACTTTTTTCTACTTTTTACTACCTTTTACTACTTTTTACTACCTTTTACTACTTTTTTCTACTTTTTACTACTTCTTTACTACTTTTTACTACTTTTTACTACTTTTTTGCTACTTTTCACTACTTTTTATTACCATTTGTACTACTTTTTACTACTTTTTGCTACTTTTTATTACCTTTTACTACTTTTTACTACTTTTTACTACTTTTTTCTACTTTTTACTACTTCTTTACTACTTTTTACTACTTTTTACTACTTTTTGCTACTTTTTATTACCATTTGTACTACTTTTTACTACTTTTTACTACTATTTGCTACTTTTTATTACCATTTGTACAACTTTTTACTACTTTTTACTACTTTTTATTACCATTTGTACTACTTTTTACTACTTTTTGCTACTTTTTACTACTTTTTATTACCATTTGTACTACTTTTTACTACTTTTTGCTACTTTTTACTACTTTTTATTACCATTTGTACTACTTTTTACTACTTTTTGCTACTTTTTACTACTTTTTATTACCATTTGTACTACTTTTTACTACTTTTTGCTACTTTTTACTACTTCTTTATTGGAGGTGAGAGAGACGTACCCAGTTATTTGTTATCTAAAATAAATTCAGAAGGTTTATACACTACCGTAGATAACAGTAAAGTCGCCACCTGCAGTGATGTCGCCAGCCGCCAAATATTACGAATTATAGCATTACTACTGATTTTTATGTGCCACTGAAGATGATACACAGTAGTTTATATCATGACTGTATAATCTACTCCGTTTCAGCGCTGTTTTATGCTTTGTAGCTACAAGTATAGACGGTTTCAAATTTCACTGCGAGTTTTCTTTCTTCGGGCGACGACGACAGCGGTACGACACTCGGTAAATAAACACTAGATGGCGACTCTACTGTTGGTAGCCACTTTGTAGATATTTTTGTCATTTATTCATTTATAGCCATACTATGACACAGATGAAGACACAAAATGACACAGACTCTCCAGATAGCCCCTTCTAACTGTTCTGAAATCATGGATGTAGAAATGTAACTATTAACGCCACCACACGGCTGTAAACAGAAAAAAAAGTTGTCCTGGCGACTTTACTGTTATCTACGGTACATAAATTTAATGTTACGGCGACGCTCACCTATCCGGACGTGTTTCAAGGGAGGATAAACAACAGGTAAAACAGTCCACCTTGGCAGCGCATCACCGATAAAACAATAAACCAACTCAAGAACGAAAGAAAAACTGGGAGATACGAAGAAGGCAATAAAATATCTAAATGAAAAAAAGCAGTATTTATCAGCACATCAAAACGGCGCCAAACGACATATTGCTTTATCAGTGAAAAGTCGTAAAAAGTAGTAAAAAGTAGTAACGAAGTAGTAAAAAGTAGTAAAAAGTAGTAAAAGGAGAAAGAGTAGTAAAAGAAAAAAAAAGTGTAAAGTTTGTAAAAAGAGATTTACGTAAAAATTAGTAAAAATATTAATGTTAGAAAGAGTACAAAGTAGTAAAAGGGAGGATAAACAATAGGTAAAACAGTAGTAAGCAGGAAGTAGTAAAACAATAGTAAAAGTAGCTAAGAAAGTAAGAAGAAAAAAGAGTAAAAAGAACATAAAATACAAATGTAAAAAAGTAGTATAAAATTAGTTAAAAGTAGTAAAAAGTAGTAAAAGGTAGCAAAAAGTAGTAAAAAGTAGTAAAGAAGTAGTAAGAAGTAGTAAAAAGTAGTAAGAAGTAGTAAAAAGTAGTAAAAGTAGTAAAGAAGTAGTAAAAAGTAGTAAAAAGTAGTAAAGAAGTAGTAAAAAGTTGTAAAGAAGTAGTAAAAAGTAGTAAAAAGTAGTAGAGTAGTAAAAAGTAGTAAAAAGTAGTAAAAAGTAGTAAAGAAGTAGTAAAAAGTAGTAAAAAGTAGTAAAAAAATAGTAAAAAGTAGTAAAACAATAGTAAAAAGTAGTAAAAAGTAGTAAAAAAGTAGTAAAAAGTAGTAAAAAGTAGTAAAAAGTAGAAAAAAGTAGTAAAAAGTAGTAAAACAATAGTAAAAAGTAGTAAAAATTAGTAAAAATGTAGTAAAAATTAGTAAAAAATAGTAAAACAATAGTAAATAGTAGTAAAAAGTAGTAAAAAGTAGTAAAACAATAGTAAAACAATAGTAAAAAGTAGTAAAAAGTAGTAAAAATTAGTAAAACAATAGTAAAAAGTAGTAAAAAGTAGTAAAAATTAGTAAAACAATAGTAAAAAGTAGAAAAAAATTGTAAAAAGTAGTAAAAAATAGTAAAAAGAAGTAAAACAATAGTAAAAAGTAGTAAAAAGTAGTAAAGAAGTAGTAAAAGTAGTAAAGAAGTAGTAGAGAAGTAGTAAAAAGTAGAAAAAAATAGTAAAAAGTAGTAAAAAGTAGTAAAAAGTAGTAAAGAAGTAGTAAAAGTAGTAAAGAAGTAGTAGAGAAGTAGTAAAAAGTAGTAAAAAAATAGTAAAAAGTAGTAAAAAATAGTAAAAAGTAAAAAATAGTAAAAATAGTAAAAGTAGTAAAAATATGTAAAAGTAGTAAAAATATAAGTATAAAAAGTAGTAGAGAAGTAGTAAAAAGTGGAAAAAAATAGTAAAAGTAGAAAAAATAGTAAAAAGAGTAAAACAATAGTAAAAAAGTAGTAAAAAGTAGTAAAACGTATAAAATGTAAAAATAGTAAAAAATAGTAAAAAAGTAAGAAAATTGTAAAAAGTAGTAAAACAAACTAAAAGTATAAACAATAGTAAAGAGTAGAAAATAGTAAAAAGTAGTAAGAAAGTAGTAAAAAGTAGTAAAACAATAGTAAAAAGTAGTAAAAAGTAGTAAAAAGTAGTAAAAAGATCAAAAGTAGTAAAATAGTCAAAAAGTAGTAAAAAAGTAGTAAAGTATAAAGAAGTAGTAGAGAAGTAGTAAAAAGTAGTAAAACAATAGTAAAAAGTAGTAAAAAGTAGTAAAAAGTAGTAAAAAAATAGTAAAAAGTAGTAAAAAGTAGTAAAAAAGTAGTAAAAGTAGTAAAGAAGTAGTAGAGAAGTAGTAAAAAGTAGAAAAAAATAGTAAAAAGTAGTAAAAAATAGTAAAAAGAAGTAAAACAATAGTAAAAAGTAGTAAAAAGTAGTAAAAAGTAGTAAAGAAGTAGTAAAAATTTGTAAAAATTAGTAAAACAATAGTAAAAAGTAGAAAAAAATGTAAAAAGTAGTAAAACAAAACTAAAAAGTAGTAAAAAGTAGTAAAAAGTAGTAAAAAGTAGTAAAGAAGTAGTAAAAGTAGTAAAGAAGTAGTAGAGAAGTAGTAAAAAGTAGTAAAACAATAGTAAAAAGTAGTAAAAAAGTAGTAAAGAAGTAGTAAAAAGTAAGAATAGTAAGAAAGTAAAAGAGTAAAACAAGTAGTAAAAAGTAGTAAAAAGTAGTAAAGAAGTAGTAAAAGTAGTAAAGAAGTAGTAGAGAAGTAGTAAAAAGTAGTAAAACAATAGTAAAAAGTAGTAAAAAGTAGTAAAGAAGTAGTAAAAGTAGTAAAGAAGTAGTAGAGAAGTAGTAAAAAGTAGTAAAACAATAGTAAAAAGTAGTAAAAAGTAGTAAAAAGTAGTAAAAAGTAGTAAAAAGTAGTAAAAAGTAGTCAAAAAGTAGTAAAAAGTAGTAAAGAAGTAGTAAAAGTAGTAAAGAAGTAGTAGAGAAGTAGTAAAAAGTAGTAAAACAATAGTAAAAAGTAGTAAAAAGTAGTAAAAAGTAGTAAAAAAATAGTAAAAAGGTAAAAAGTAGTAAAAAGTAGTAAAAAGTAGTAAAGAAAGTATCCGTTGTTTTGGCCTTTTTGTCATTCCCATCTGACTGACTCTTATCTTTAAAGAGACGTGAAGGAGCTAAAAAGAAGAGAAGAGTCGTTTACCTATTACCTAGATTACCTTGATGGGCTTTGGTTCAGGTTTCATATTTACTATAGTTAAAGGTCTATATTCTTAGTGTCAATTTGTGATCCATAAAATACCTCATCTTATTGGAGAGATAGGGAGAGAGGGAATGGGGGGAGAGAGAGAGAGAGAGAGAGAGAGAGAGAGAGAGAGAGAGAGAGAGAGAGAGAGAGAGAGAGAGAGAGAGAGAGAGGAGAGAGAGAGAGCAATAATGTAGTCGACAGGGAATTCGTAAACACAGACTTGAAGATTAAAAAAAATTAATAACGCCAAAAGAAGGATAGAGAAAAAAAGTCTCTCTCTCTCTCTCTCTCTCTCTCTCTCTCTCTCTCTCTCTCTCTCTCTCTCTCTCTCTCTCTCTCTCTCTCTCTCTCTCTCTCTCTCTCTCTCTCTCTCTCTCTCTCTCTCTCTCTCTCAAAAAATAATGCTCTTCTTCGTTAAAGTCAATATTTTCAAGTTTCATGATTCTCTCTCTCTCTCTCTCTCTCTCTCTCTCTCTCTCTCTCTCTCTCTCTCTCTCTCTCTCTCTCTCTCTCTCTCTCTCTCTCTCCTCCTCTCTCTCTCTCTCTCTCTCTCTTCTCAACCGGTTCTATTTTACTCTCGGCGCTATGATCATCCGACAAAAGAAAGAGAGGAGAAAAGCAAAACAAAAAAATAGATATTCTCAAACTCCCGTGTGTAATTTTTGCCGAGTCGATAACATCATCTCGAGACTTCACGGCAGAAAGGACGGACGGACGGACGGACGGACGGACGGACGGACAGATAGACGGACGAACAGATAGACAGACGGACCCTATAGCGGACGATGCTCAGAAATTTCTCTCCAATATTATATGAAAGTTTGTACTGCCGGTGTTGGTGAAGAGGAGGAGGAGGAGGAGGAGGAGGAGGAGGAGGAGGAGGAGAGGAGGAGAGGTACAGGTAGCGTTGGATGTCAGAATAGGAAGAATTTTTGACGCGTAAGTATTTCCCGTGTTTAAAGTTTTTGTCTCTCTCTCTCTCTCTCTCTCTCTCTCTCTCTCTCTCTCTCTCTCTCTCTCTCTCTCTCTCTCTCTCTCTCTCTCTCTCTCTCTCTCTCTCTCTCTCACAATCCAGTTTACCTATACCATATTTTACCTTTCGATATAAATACATGAACATACATCTATTTACTTATTGACTTATCTACCTATCTATTTAACTCCTATTAATAATACATCATTCACTAGGAAGAACAGTCACCAATGGAATCACTCACCTGTGTCTAAGGATTTGATGCCACGTTGAGGTTTGTACGTCAGTCTGCGGAGAGAAAGACACACTTGATCAGGTTTTCCCAGATTAACCCCTTGAGACCTTACCTAGTGGAGGAAGAGGCTATAGTGGGGGAGTATTTGTTAGAGATCGGGAATGTGGAAGAAGCAAAAAGAACAATCAACAGTTTTTGGATGACCAGAGAAAATAAGAAGAAAGAAAAAGAAAGAAACTAATAAGATAGAATAAGAGAAGACAACTAATTAAAGACCCAGACAGCAAGAAGAAACACGTCAGGGAGGGCCGTTAAAAAAGGCCTGACTCCCGGACCCACAACTGAACTGAACTGAACTGAGACCCAGAACGTAATTTCCATTGTAATTTGGGTACCATAAGACGATTTTCAAGAATATAAGCAATATTTTATAGATATGACCTGTTTAGTATCCTTGTCGACTAGCAAATTTGGTATATTCAGTTACTTTTTGTAATTTTATGACTAACAACAGACGATTTTATATAGCCAAGGAAAGATCTGGGCGTGAAGGGGTCAATAGACAATAGACATACTATCTAAAGTCTGTTATATTCGGTCTATCATCTACATCATAATATATAAAGTCTATCGTAATATTAAAAGTCTATAGATTTTGAGGTTTTTCAGGCTGTGCAATGCGACTCAAATAAAACAGTAGATAAAAAAGTAATGTTAAGTCGAAGTAAAATGAAAACAAGGCTAATGCGACGGAGCAAAAAGTAAGCAAAAAGTAGATCAAAAGTAGCGTAAAGTATAAATAAAATAAAACAAGGCTAATGTGACAGCAAAAAGTACGAAAAAAGTAGATATAAGTAAAGTGAAGTGAAAATAAAATAAAACAAGGCTAATGTGACAGCAAAAAGTACGAAAAAAGTAGATAAAAAGTAGCGTAAAGTAAAAATAAAATAAAACAAGGCTAATGTGACAGTAAAAAGTACGAAAAAAATAGATCAAAAGTAGCGTAAAGTAAAAATAAAATAAAACAAGGCTAATGTGACAGCAAAAAGTACGACAAAAGTAGATAAAAGTAAAGTGAAGTGAAAATAAAATAAAACAAGGCTAATGTGAAAGCAAAAAGTACGAAAAAAGTAGATAAAAATTAGAGTAAAGTAAAAATAAAATAAAACAAAGCTAATGTGACCAAGAGCAAAAAGTACGAAAAAAGTAGATCAAAAGTAGAGTAAAGTGAAAATAAAATAAAACAAGGCTAATGTGACAGCAAAAAGTACGAAAAAAGTAGATAAAAAGTAGCGTAAAGTGAAAATAAAATAAAACAAGGCTAATGTGACAGAGCAAAAAGTACGAAAAAAGTAGATCAAAAGTAGAGTAAAGTAAAAATAAAATAAAACAAGGCTAATGTGACAGCAAAAAGTACGAAAAAAGTAGATAAAAAGTAGCGTAAAGTAAAAATAAAATAAAACAAGGCTAATGTGACAGCAAAAAGTACGAAAAAAGTAGATAGAAAGTAGATCAAAAGTAAAGTAAAGTAAAAATAGAATAAAACAAGGCTAATGTGACAGCAAAAAGTAAGAAAAAAGTAGATCAAAAGTAGCGTAAAGTAAAAATAAAATAAAACAAGGCTAATGTGACAGCAAAAAGTACGAAAAAGTAGATAAAGTAAGTGAAGTGAAAATAAAATAAAACATAGGTAATGTGACAGCAAAAAGTACGAAAAAGTAGATCAAAAGTAGCGTAAAGTAAAATAAAATAAAACAAGGCTAATGTGACAGCAAAAAGTACGAAAAAAGTAGATCAAAAGTAGCGTAAAGTATAAATAAAATAAAACAAGGCTAATGTGACAGAGCAAAAAGTACGAAAAAAGTAGATATAAGTAAAGTAAAGTGAAAATAAAATAAAACAAGGCTAATGTGACAGCAAAAAGTACGAAAAAGTAGATCAAAAGTAGCGTAAAGTAAAAATAAAATAAAACAAGGCTAATGTGACAGAGCAAAAAGTACGAAAAAAAGTAGATCAAAAGTAGAGTAAAGTTGAATAAATATAAAACAAGGCTAATGTGACAGCAAAAAGTAAGAAAGTAAAAAAGTAGTTAAAGTAAAAATAAAATAAAACAAGGGTAATGTGCACAGCAAAAAGTACGAAAAAGTAGGATAAAAGTAAAGTAAAGTTCTAAATACAAAACAAGGCTAATGTGACAGCAAAAAGTACGAAAAAAGTAGATAAAAGTAGAGTAAAGTAAGTAAAGTAAAAATTGAATAAAACAAGGCTAATGTGACAGCAAAAAGTAGAAAAAGTAGTAAAGTAAAGTAAAGTCTCGTGAAATACAAAAACAAGGCTAATGTGACAGCAAAAAGTAAGAAAAAAGGAGATTAAGTAAAGTGAAGTAAAAATAGATAAAACAAGGCTAATGTGACAGCAAAAAGTACGAAAAAAGTAGATCAAAAGTAGAGTAAAGTAAAAATAAAATAAAACAAGGCTAATGTGACAGCAAAAAGTACGAAAAAGTAGGTAAAAAGTAAAGTAAAGTCTTCGTAAATACAAAACAAGGCTAATGTGACAGCAAAAAGTAAGAAAAAAGTAGTTAAGTAAAAATAAAATAAAACAAGGCTAATGTGACAGAGCAAAAAGTACGAAAAAAGTAGATAAAAAGTAGAGTAAAGTAAAAATAAAATAAAACTAGGCTAATGCGACAGCAAAAAGTACGAAAAAAGTAGCTCAAAAAGTAAGTAAAGTCTTCGTAAAATCGAAACCAGGCTAATACTAGAAACCCTCGTATCATGAACTTGCATGTAACAGGATAATTATGATGTTTAGGCTATTGATTCACGTTATTGAGGTGTATTAGTAGCAACGTGTGTGTGTAATTGATAGGGGTAAACAAAAATAATCATTTATCCCGTTTTTTCTATTAGAGTTTGTTAGGAGGTAGCATGCAAGAAGAAAGAAAGCGTCGCAAGATATCTATGAACAAATACAAAAAGTTTATATATATGGAGGGTACAGACAGACAGACAGACAGATAGATAGACAGGCAGACAGACAGACAGATCAGACAGAAGCAGAAGACAGACAGCAGACAGATAGCAGACAGACAGACAGGAAGACAGACGAAAAGATAGACAGACAGAAGACAGACGAAGACAGATAGTACAGAGACAGACAGATAGATAGACAGACAGACAGACAGATAGAAGACAGACAGACAGACAGACAGAAGTGACAGAAGATAGACAACAGACAGACAGACAGACAGACAGAGACAGACAGAAGACAGAGACAGACAGATAGACAGACAGACAGACAGACAGACAAGACAGACAGATGAGACAGACAGACAGGCAGACAGACAGACAGAACAGACAGACAGACAGACAGACATAAGAAGACAGACAGATAGCAACAGACAACAAAACCGACAGAAAGACAACAGAATAGAGAGAGAACAACAGACAGACAACAACAGCACAGACAGACAACAGACAGACAGACATAGACAGACTAACAACACCACTAAGCAATAAATATACTAAAAACAACATACTGAAACTGAGCTGAAATTATGACAACAAACATACATTACAGACAGGAAACTTGATTGAAACACACACACACACACACACACACACACACACACACACACAGATAGATAATAGATCCATTATGACACACAGTACACAAATCTAACAAAAAACACATAATCTAAACAATACAGTACTGTTTAGTACTAATATAAACAACAAAATAAGCAATCTGCAGTCCACAAAATTAAAAAAAAAACAACACACAATGTCGTGCAGGAACAGTGGCAGGAGATTCCATACACACACACACACACACACAACACACAAAACCCACATCACCACACACCCACACACACAACACACACATCACACACCCACACACACACACACACAACAA
>JACEEZ010023663.1:273926-288926 GCA_016584305.1 Chionoecetes opilio | reverse complement strand
ATGAAAAAAATAACAACTCCTTTGACCTGTAATTTGAATCCCTATTTTTTTCCTAACAACCTCAAAAAATAACTCTTTTGACCTATTTTTTTCCTAACAACCTAAAAAAATAACAACTCTTTTGATCTATTTTTTTCCTAACAACCTAAAAAAATAACTCTTTTGACCTATTTTTTTCCTAACCAAAAAATAACAACTCTTTTGACCTATTTTTTTCCTAACCTCAAAAAATAACTCTTTTGACCTATTTTTTCCTAACAACCTCAAAAAATAACAACTCTTTTGACCTATTTTTTCCTAACAACCTCAAAAAATAACAACTCTTTTGACCTATTTTTTTCCTAACAACCTCAAAAAATAACTTTTGACCTATTTTTTTCCTAACAACCTCAAAAATAACAACTCTTTGACCTATTTTTTTCCTAACAACCTCAAAAAATAACTCTTTTGACCTATTTTTTTCCTAACAACCTAAAAAAATAACAGCTTTTTTGACCAATTTTTCCTAACAACCTCAAAAAATAACAACTCTTTTGACCTATTTTTTCCTAACAACCTCAAAAAATAACCTCTTGACCTATTTTTTCCTATCAACCTCAAAAAATAACAACTCTTCTGACCTATTTTTTCCTAACCACCTCAAAAAATAACAACTCTTTTGACCTATTTTTTCCTAACCACCTCAAAAAATAACAACTCTAACCTATTTTTTCCTAACAACCTCAAAAAATAACAACTCTTTTGACCTATTTTTTCCTAACAACCTAAAAAATACAACTCTTTTGACCTATTTTTTCCTAACAACCTCAAAAAATAACAACTCTTTTGACCTATTTTTTCCTAACAACCTCAAAAAATAAAACTCTTTTGACCTATTTTTTCCTAACAACCTAAAAAAATAACAACTTTTCTTGACCTGTAATTTGAATCCTATTTTTTCTTTTCCTTTATCCCTAACAACCTAAAAACATAACTCTCTTTACATGTAATTAATGATTTGAATATCAATTTTTACTCTAACCACCTCCCCCTTGCTTACCTGAACAGCCGCAGCCGCCTCCCTGGTACTAATGAGATGGTTCGCCTTCCTCTATATAGTAAGTCCTCTTGTAGTTGTGTCTCCCTGTATTCCTCATCGTCTTCCTGTAATAAAATAATAATTGTGTTAGATTCGCTTTTCTAGATAAAAATTGTAACGTAAAAGTAAAGTAATTGAAGTAGTAGTAGTAGCTAGTAGTAGTAGTAGTAGTAGTAAGATAGTAGTAGTTAGTAGTTTGTAGTTAGTAGTTAGTAGTCAGTAGTAGTAGTAGTAGTAGTATAGTAGTAGTGTAGTAGTAGTAGTAGTAGTAGTAGTATGTAGTAGTAGTAGTAGTAGTATAGTAGTAGTAGTAGTAGTAGTAGTAGTAGTAGTATAGTAGTAGTAGTAGGTATAGTAGTAGTAGTAGTAAGTAGCAGTAGTAGTAGTAGTAGTAGTAGTAGTAGTAGTAGTAGTAGTAGTAGTAGTAGTAGTTAGTGGTAGTAGTATAGTAGTAGTATATAGTAGTAGTAGTAGTATAGTAGTAAGTATAGTAGTAGTAGTATAGTAGTAGTAGTTAGTAGTAGTAGTAGTAGTGGTAGTAGTATAGTAGTAGTAGTAGTAGTAGTAGTAGTAGGTAGTATGTAGTAGTAGTAGTAGTAGTAGTAGTAGTAGTAGTAGTAGTAGTAGTAGTAGTAGTAGTATTAGTGTAGAGTGGGGTAGTGTTAGTAGTATAGTAGTATAGTAGTAGTAGTAGTAGTAGTAGAGTAGTAGTAGTAGTAGTAGTACTATTCGGCTCGGTAAACTCAGTACTAACATAATTTTTCAAGTTTTTTTACTTCCCCTGTTCACCCGGCGGCAACAGGGGCTTTTCAAAGACCGTGGGGCTCCTGCCCCCCTATTTAAAAAGTCCAAATACGTTAAAAAATCAGAGCAAAATACTGGCATGATACTGCAACAAAGTGTATGGACCAGGCGGGTCCCTTAGGAAAATATTGGGATAAATTTCTTGTACTTATTAATTGTCCCCGGTTCGTTTTTTCCCTTTCATAATGTCACGCGGCCCCATCAGCACTGCTGCCCTTCCCTCCCAATTTTGAAAAAAAACGGCTCTCTCAAATTTTCCGGGTTGCCAAACCTCTCCCCTAGTTTATAGCTTTTTTATACACAGTGTAGACCCCTTTTCATTTTCACGTAATTTTTTTAAATCAGTCAATCACTTTTTTTACCCCTTTTTTTTTTCTCCCTAACCCTAAAAAAAATTAAGTTGGAAGGATAGAATAGATAGACAAGTTTAGTCCCGGGATGAATGAGCTCGCCCCCTCCTGGCCGCGGCTTTCGTGCCGCTTTCCTCTTTTTTACGAATCAAAAAAATTACTTTCACTACATTGTCCCCAGGCGGTTGCAATAAATAGTAGTATAGGTAAAGAGGCAGTGCTTTGGGCCCAACCCCCACTATTGGTAATCTAAAACAAAACCACACACACACAACACACACAACACAACACACACACACACACAAACAAACCACACACACACACCACACACACACAACGAGTGGTAAATTTTGGGACGTAAAGTAATTGAAGGGGTTTAGTTAGTATTAGTAGTAGTAGTGTAGTAGTAGTAGTAGAGTAGTAGTGTAGTGAGTAGGAAAGGAAAAGTGTGGAAAAAACACCCTCCCCCCAGCGAAACCCGGAAATCAGACTGCGGGCATGCAATCCCCCCGAACAGTGTCTTTTACGAGATGATCACGGGGAAATGGTGTGGAAGAAATCCCCCAGAACATGGCAGTGCTGGCCCCCGGGCCCTGGATGCGAGAGGGGGGGGCGTCGCCTGTGGAGCACCATTTGTGGCCCAGGGGCGCTAGTGACCTTGCAGTGCTCCGCAGCATAGCAAGGAAACCCCCCCCACCACTTGTCACCACCGACGCCTCAACCCTGCCGCCTCATTCCCCTGGACAAAAAGGCCAGGAGCAGCCCCTTTGGCATGGCAAAGTCTACGCCCAGGTAGTGGGAAAAGCACGGCTGTCGTCAAGGAGGTGTGAGGAGGGCGGCGGGGAACCCAGGTTGCGCAGGGCAACGGGGCAGGGGGGGAAGCAGCCACCCCACGAATGGGGGAAATTTCCCCCAAGAAGACTGTGAAGGGGTTCTGTTGTGGACGAAAGAAACGCGTTTAACCCTCAACAGAAAAAAAAATGTTTCAAAATTAAAAATCAAGGTCCTTCCCGGCACATACGCCGTAAAAACTTATGTGAACCCCAAATTATATGTAAATAGGAGTGGTAGCAATAAGGTTTGGGGTGTTAGAGTAAAGGGAAGGAACAATCAAGGTGCCCCAGTGGCCATGGCGATGTACCCCCTTTTGGCATGTCAGCCTTCAAGAGTGATTGCTTTTGAAAAAAACAAGGGAAGCAGGTGGCATATGCTGACGACCTGTCAGGGGCCGGCAAATTACAGGGACTAAGCCACTGGTGGGGGTTAATACAGGCCAAGCCCACCATAGGATACACACCCAAAGCCGCTAAAACCTTTTCCATCGTAAGCCAGAGCACTTGAGGGGGGTGTAAACATTTCAGTGGCAGTGGGTTGTGGAAAGAAGGAAGGACAGCGGCCCTTTGGGGGCTGCTATTGGAAAGAGGAGTATAAGAAGGAGACGTCGGGAGAAAGTTCGATGGGTACACGAGGGCGAGTCCCGTCAGCCATGGCCCAAGACCGAGCCTCACGCCCAGCCTACGCGGGATACACGAGGGGCCCGCAACATCGGTGGAACTTCGCCATGCGCACCATCCCGGACATCAGCCCCCCCTCAGGACCCGGAGGAATCATAAAGAATACTTCATACCCGCGTTACTGAGATCTCCCGTCCCGGGGAAAGGACCGAGGGCGTTGCTCGAACTCCCTCCAAGAATAGGGGGGATGGGAACACCCCCCTGAGAAGGTGGCTGAGGTGGAGAACCCCAATCCATCAACCTTACCCGGACCCTCACGGATATGATCATCGCTCAGGACGCACAAGGTGAAACGACCAAAGTGTGATCGCCGGCAAAAGAAAAAAATTTTCACGAGGGCAGGGCAGCAAGGGCAGAAAACCCCCTTGAAACCTTTTGCCATCCTGCCCCAGACTCGTAGAAAAAATCCCCACGCACAGGAGACGGGAGGTCCAAATGGCAACATCACTCCAATCAGAGCAAAAGGGGTTCAACCCCAAAAAACAAGAATTTGCGATGCCATTTCTCTGAGGTCGGCTGGCCCGTGGAAACTCCCCCAACAACCCGTGTTGGGATCCCCCAAACAAACGTTGACCACACCCCCGGACGGCAAAAAGGGGGGATTTCGGTGTATCAGGCACGAAAAGGTGAGGGACCTGCAGCCAGCATCTTTTAGGGAGGTGTGGCAAGAGTCTCCACCGAGCAAAAACCCTTGCCTTAGATGGGGGAACTCTGCGGTACAGGACACCAAACTGCCCTGAGGCTCGCCCCCGGGGCATCTGGCCGGGGTTCTGGACCAGGGGCAGGGACTTTTTGGAATCCCGGTCTTCGACCCGATGGCCGCCCCCCATCGTGAGCTCTCCCCCGGGCTGCCACACAGGAAGAGCTGGAGAAGTAAGGGCCTATGCCGATAGGATCCTGCAAAGTCGACCATGGGACCCTTTAGCCCCTGGTCTACCCCCATTGGGGGGGGCCCCCAAGGCAGGAGCTTTTCTACTCAAGACTAGCTGACTTTTATGTCAGTAAAGAAGCACCAGCCCGGAGCTCCCCGCCCCCGGGATGAGGGTGTCGCTCTCTTCTCCCGCCCGGTCTGCCCTCCTGTGTCTCAGGGGACGAGATACTCCACCCCACTAACACGGACATTGTGACCTCGATTGCGGGCCACATTGGAGAGAAGGGATAAGGGGGATAGGTGGAAAGAGTGGTTTATAAAATTTTGGGGGTAGTTAGTTTTGTAAATGTATGTATTTTTTGGGGTAGTTGTAAGGTTTGGATGCCCCCAGGAATAGCGAGGTGGGGCATGGCGTACCCCCCGCAAATAAAGAGGCGGGGGAGGATATGTGTAGTAGTAGTAGTGTAAAAAAAAAGTAGTAGTTTTGTGTAGTAAGTAGTAGTAGAGTAGTGAGAGTGTATAGAAAATGACAATAGTAATGATGATAATAATATAAATAATAATAATAATAACAATAAAAATAACAATAATAATAATAACGACAGAACAACAAATATCACAAAAAAACATCAGCAAACATGACACAACGTAGCCTAAAAATCAAACCCAAATCACTGTACTATATATGCACTTCTAAAAAAAATTCACTTCGAAAAAAAATTCACTTAAAAAAAAATTCACTTCGAAAAAAATTGCACTTCGAAAAAAAATTCACTTCGAAAAAAAATGCACTTCGAAAAAAATGCACTTCGAAAAAAATTGCACTTCGAAAAAAAATGCACTTCCCAAAAAAATTCACTTCGAAAAAAATGCACTTCGAAAAAAATTGCACTTCGAAAAAAAATGCACTTCCCAAAAAAATTCACTTCGAAAAAAATGCACTTCGAAAAAAATTGCACTTCGAAAAAAAATGCACTCCCCAAAAAAATTCACTTCGAAAAAAATGCACTTCGAAAAAAATTCTCTTCGAAAAAAATAACACACAAACAGGCGCCAGTTAGATAGCTGAGGCTAGCAGTTAGCTGAGGGTACAGGGGAAAGACAGGCGCCAGTTAGATATAGTTAGTTAGCTGAGGGTACAGGGGAAAGACAGGCGCCAGTTAGATACAGTTAGCTGAGGGACAGGGGGAAAGACAGGCGCCAGTTAGATACAGTTAGCTGAGGGACAGGGGGAAAGACAGGCGCCAGTTAGATACAGTTAGCTGAGGGCACAGGAGGAAAGACAGGCGCCAGTTAGATACAGTTAGCTGAGGGTACAGGAGGAAAGACAGGCGCCAGTTAGTTACAGTTAGCTGAGGGCACAGGAGGAAAGACAGGCGCCAGTTAGATACAGTTAGCTGAGGGCACAGGGGGAAAGACAGGTGCCAGTTAGATACAGTTAGCTGAGGGCACAGGAGGAAAGACAGGCGCCAGTTAGATACAGTTAGCTGAGGGTACAGGGGGAAAGACAGGCGCCAGTTAGATACAGTTAGCTGAGGGCACAGGAGGAAAGACAGAATACAGTTAGCTGAGGGACAGGGGAAAGACAGGCGCCAGTTAGATACAGTTAGCTGAGGGACAGGGGGAAAGACAGGCGCCAGTTAGATACAGTTAGCTGAGGGCACAGGAGGAAAGACAGCGCCAGTTAGATACAGTTAGCTGAGGGTACAGGAGGAAAGACAGGCGCCAGTTAGTTACAGTTAGCTGAGGGCACAGGAGGAAAGACAGGCGCCAGTTAGATACAGTTAGCTGAGGGCACAGGGGAAAGACAGGGCCAGTTAGATACAGTTAGCTGAGGGCACAGGGGGAAAGACAGGCGCCAGTTAGATACAGTTAGCTGAGGGTACAGGGGGAAAGACAGGCGCCAGTTAGATACAGTTAGTCGAGGGCACAGGAGGAAAGACAGCGCCAGTTAGATACAGTTAGCTGAGGGCACAGGGGAAAGACAGGCGCCAGTTAGATACAGTTAGCTGAGGGCACAGGAGGAAAGACAGGCGCCAGTTAGATACAGTTAGCTGAGGGCACAGGGGAAAGACAGGCGCCAGTTAGATACAGTTAGATGAGGGCACAGGAGGAAAGACAGGCGCCAGTTAGATACAGTTAGCTGAGGGCACAGGAGGAAAGACAGGCGCCAGTTAGATACAGTTAGCTGAGGCACAGGAGGAAAGACAGGCGCCAGTTAGATACAGTTAGCTGAGGGGAACAGGGGGAAAGACAGGCGCCAGTTAGATACAGTTAGCTGAGGGACAGGGAGAAAGACAGGCGCCAGTTAGATACAGTTAGCTGAGGGCACAGGAGGAAAGACAGGCGCCAGTTAGATAAGTTAGCTGAGGGTACAGGGGAAAGACAGGCGCAGTTAGATACAGTTAGCTGAGGGCACAGGAGGAAAGACAGGCGCCAGTTAGATACAGTTAGCTGAGGGCACAGGGGAAAGACAGGCGCCAGTTAGACACAGTTAGCTGAGGGCACAGGAGGAAAGACAGGCGCCAGTTAGATACAGTTAGCTGAGGGCACAGGAGGAAAGACAGGCGCAGTTAGATACAGTTAGTGAGGGTACAGGAGGAAAGACAGGCGCCAGTTAGATACAGTTAGCTGAGGGTCACAGGGGAAAGACAGGCGCCAGTTAGATACAGTTAGCTGAGGGTACAGGGGAAAGACAGGCGCCAGTTAGATACAGTTAGCTGAGGGTACAGGGGAAAGACAGGCGCCAGTTAGATACAGTTAGCTGAGGGTACAGGGGAAAGACAGGCGCCAGTTAGATACAGTTAGCTGAGGGCACAGGAGGAAAGACAGGCGCCAGTTAGATACAGTTAGCTGAGGGCACAGGAGGAAAGACAGGCGCCAGTTAGATACAGTTAGCTGAGGGTACAGGGGGAAAGACAAGGCGCAGTTAGATACAGTTAGCTGAGGTACAGGGGAAAGACAGGCGCCAGTTAGATACAATTAGCTGAGGGTACAGGGGAAGGACAGGCGCCAGTTAGATACAGTTAGCTGAGGGTACAGGGGAAAGACAGGCGCCAGTTAGATACAGTTAGCTGAGGGCTACAGGAGGAAAGATAGGCGCCAGTTAGATACAGTTAGCTGAGGGCACAGGAGGAAAGACAGGCGCCAGTTAGATACAGTTAGCTGAGGGCACAGGGAGGAAAGACAGGCGCCAGTTAGATACAGTTAGCTGAGGGTACAGGGGGAAAGACAGGCGCCAGTTAGATACAGTTAGCTGAGGGCACAGGAGGAAAGACAGCGCCAGTTAGATACAGTTAGCTGAGGGCACAGGAGGAAAGACAGGCGCCAGTTAGATACAGTTAGCTGAGGGCACAGGGGAAAGACAGGCGCCAGTTAGATACAGTTAGCTGAGGGTACAGGGGGAAAGACAGGCGCCAGTTAGATACAGTTAGCTGAGGGCACAGGAGAAAGACAGGCGCCAGTTAGATACAGTTAGCTGAGGGCACAGGAGGAGGAAAGACAGGCGCCAGTTAGATACAGTTAGCTGAGGGACAGGGAGGAAGACAGGCGCCAGTTAGATACAGTTAGCTGAGGGCACAGGGGAGGAAAGACAGGCGCCAGTTAGATACAGTTAGCTGAGGGCACAGGAGGAAAGACAGGCGCAGTTAGATACAGTTAGCTGAGGGCACAGGAGGAAAGACAGGCGCCAGTTAGATACAGTTAGCTGAGGGTACAGGGGGAAAGACAGGCGCCAGTTAGATACAGTTAGCTGAGGGCACAGGAGGAAAGACAGGCGCCAGTTAGATACAGTTAGCTGAGGGCACAGGAGGGGAAGACAGGCGCCAGTTAGATACAGTTAGCTGAGGGTACAGGAGAAAGACAGGCGCCAGTTAGATAAGTTAGTTAGCTGAGGGTACAGGGGAAAGACAGGCGCCAGTTAGATACAGTTAGCTGAGGGCACAGGGAAAGACAGGCGCAAGTTAGATACAGTTAGCTGAGGGCACAGGGGAAAGACAGGCGCCAGTTAGATACAGTTAGTTAGCTGAGGGTACAGGGGAAAGACAGGCGCCAGTTAGATACAGTTAGCTGAGGGCACAGGAGGGAGGAAAGACAGGCGCCAGTTAGATACAGTTAGCTGAGGGCACAGGAGGAAAGACAGGCGCCAGTTAGATACAGTTAGCTGAGGGTACAGGGGAAAAGACAGACGCCAGTTAGATACAGTTAGCTGAGGGCACAGGGAGGAAAGACAGGCCCCCAGCGGTGACTGACAAGGCTACGGCGGAAACTCTTCACAATAGGTACTAATAGGGCGACCATCGAGGGTACATAGGGCCATAAATCGTGTCTGGGCCGGGTATTAGCAGTGGGTGCCCGCTCGTCCCTGGCTCAGACACGCTACACCCCCATAACATAGGACAAGGGGCGGGGGAGCCTGCTGCTACTACATACTATACTACTACATACTAATACACTATAATACATACTACTACTAGCAGACTACTACTACTACTACTACTAATACTTACTACTACTACTACACTACTACTTACTATACATTACATAAAAAATAAAATACACTGCCATCTTGCCCACAATTACCATACTGCTGCTACTACTATAACTACTACTACTATACTACTACTACTACTATACTACTACTACTACTACTACTACTACTACATTACTACTACTACTCACTATACTACTACTGCCACTACTACTACTACTACATACTAATACTACTGCTACATACTACTACTATTACTACTTTCTACTACTACTACTACTACTGACTACTACTGCACACTACTGCTTCTGTTTTATCCTCTCCATCTCCTTTCCTCTGACTACGCTTTATTTCATGCGTTTCACTCTTCCATCTTCTCTCTCTCTCTCTCTTCCTCTCTCTCTCTCTTTCTCTCTCTCCTCTCATCTCTCTCTCTCTCTCTCTCTCTCTTCTTCCTCGTGGTTATCCTAAGTCTTCTTCTATATCGCATTCTTCTTCTTCTTCTTCATTACTTATCCTTCTCCTCTTCTTCCTTCTCCTCGTGTTTATCATTCTTCGCTTTCTTCCCTCATTCTCCTTCATATTCTTATTCTTTCTTCCTCTCTCCCCTTCTTCGCATTCTTGTCCTTGGCCTATTTCTTCTTCTTCTTCTTCTTGTGTTTATAATCCTTCTTCTCCTCATCGTCGTGACAATTTCCGTTTATTTCTCATATTTTCATTGTTTTTGCATTATTTCTCGTGTTTCTATTGACAGGCTATACCCTTATTTCCTTCCTGTATTCATCGTCTCGTCTTCTACCACCGAATCCATCATTATCATCATCGTCATCATCATTGTTGTCGCCATTATCCTTATCCATGGCTTTGTTCCTTCTTTATTAGTATTATTTTTCATTTTCACTCAGTTTCTTCTTCTTCTTCAGTAGTTATTTCTTCAGATACTCAAGGATACTCAAGCACAGTCACGCCCCTAGCCTGCCCGAGGACATATGTACAGCCAGGTCACTTCGCTGCAACACTTCTTCAGATACTCAAGGATACTCATGCACACTCACGCCCCTAGCCACCCCGAGAACATATGTACAGCCAGGTCACCTCGCTGCAACACTTCTTCAGATACTCAAGGATACTCATGCACACTCACGCCCCTAGCCACCCCGAGGACATACATACATACATACAGAAGATCACCTAGCAGAAACAAGGCCATGGGTACAATAAGGCCAAGGTCACTCCACCTATTTAACCTTCCGAAGGCCACAAAACCACCCATGGGATAAAAAAAAAAAAAAAAAAAAAAAAAAAAAAAAAAAAAAAAAAGCAAGAACAAAGACATGAATAAAGATAACGTCGCCAACACTGATGATGATGATGATGATGACGATGATGATGATGATGATGATGATAATGATGATGATTCGATGGTGTAAGATGAGTCAATAAATACAGGTAAAAAAAAGTTGATGTAAATAGATTTTTTTTAAACGAGAGAGGAGTGAACCGCGAATGGAAATCCGATCGACTAACTTACGACCCTAATGATGAAGTCCCTTTCTGGGGTTAATTAACCCCTTCACGCCCAGATCTTTCCTTGGCTATATAAAATCGTCTGTTGTTAGCTATTAAATTACGAAAAGTAACTAAATAAACCAAATTACTTAGTGGACAAGGATACTAAACAGGTCATAGCTATAAAACATTGCTTATACTCACTAAAAATCGTCTGATGGCACCCAAATTACAATGGAAATTACGTGCTGGGCCTCAAGGGGTTAAGTCTGCCTGTCATTCCCAGGATTATTAATGGCTAGTATTTTTTTTCCTTCGTTCTGTTGTAGCATTTTTAACAGAGGCTCGCTATCCATGGAGTGAGAGAGAGAGAGAGAGAGAGAGAGAGAGAGAGAGAGAGAGAGAGAGAGAGAGAGAGAGAGAGAGAGAGAGAGAGAGAGAGAGAGAGAGAGGAGAGAGAGAGAGAGAGAGAGAGAGAGAGAGAGAGAGAGAGAGAGAGAGAGAGAGAGAGAGAGAGAGAGAGAGAGAGAGAGAGAGAGAGGAGAGAGAGAGAGAGAGAGAGAGAGAGAGAGAGAGAGAGAGAGAGAGAGAGAGAAGAGAGAGGAGAGAGAGAGAGAGAGTCAACATTTCATTGCATATCCGCCTCTTCTGACACCCTACAGCCACATCCCACACACACCTTGTTCACAGCCACACCAACACACAGCCATACCAACACAGCCATAACAACACAGCCATAAAACACGGCCACATCCTTTTCATAGCCACACCACACAGCCACACTAAGACAGACACATCACACACAGCCACATCCCACATACAAACCTTGTTCACAGCCACACCAACACACAGCCATAACAACACAGCCATAATAACCGGCCACATCCTTTTCACAACCACACCACACACAGCCACATCACACACACAGCCACACCACACACACACAGCCACACCACACACACACAGCCACACCAAGACAGCCACATCACACACAGCCACACACTGTTTTCATAGTCGTACCACCACACCACACAGCCACACACTCACAGCCACACACACACAGCCACACACACACAGCCACACCACACACAGCCACACACACACAGCCACACACACAGCCACACCACACACAGCCACACACACCACACACAGCCACACACACACAGCCACACCACACACAGCCACACACACAACACATCACAAACCCATTACCATACACCATAACAACCACACTAGACACACAAAACCACATCCCAAAACAGCTACACCACCTCACAGAGACAACACCACCAACCACATCCCCACCACACCACCACTACCACAAAACCACTAAAGATGTGAAGGCGAAGGCATGGTCAACACACCCTAACATCCTTCCCCCCCCTTTTACTACCCCTTCCCACTTTACTACCCCCCCCACCACCACCAAGTAAGAACCGCAATGTTTGTTTTGACCCGTGACATTATTTGCAGTGACTGACCGCAAGCTTGAGGCCGCGGCACAACACACGAAGCGAGGCAAGAGAACAAGCGATTTCATCTTATTTTCTTTTGTATTCTGATGCATACCGCTCATTTAGATGCGGAAAACGGGCATCCTATAGCAACAGGTGTACTATCCATTCTTAGGAAATAGCACACAGCTGTATTCGTAACTGCTATCCCTTCAACTGACAGACAATAGGGGCAGGAGAAGGAATATGAGGAATGCATAGGAATAACAGATACCAGGGAGAACTATTGGTCTATAACGAGGGTATCTGCTGAACTACATATTACTAACTATCAAACTAAATGTAAGAGAACAGTTGATACCATGCCCCTAAAGAAGATAGGAAGAGGAGGAGGAGGAGGAGGAGGAGGAGGAATAGGAGGAGGAGGAGGAGGAAGAGGAGGAGGAGGAGGAGGAGGAGAGGAGGAGGAGGAGGAGAAGGGGAGGAGGAAAAGAACGCAAAGAAATACAGGACAACAGCAACAAGCCAATTAATCCTTACAAGGTTATTCGTGATAAACTATACTATCTAATCTAAGACGAAGGATAATAAAGGCGAAGACTCCTCCCCATCCTGCACAGGAGGAGGAGGAGGAGGAGGAAGAAAGACCTCTCCAGCAGATCCTAGCCAGATGAACCGATAGGGAGTAGTGGAATTATGTAGTTGGTGCGTGAGAGAGATCGGAGTGAGCGGCGGGTGTGAGTCAGGCAGGGGCCGAGGTGGCGTGACGGTGGTGCCCATAAGGAGGCCCACCAACCACCACTGGCTGTATGCACGTCATTGAGGGGTGGACGAAAAGGGACGCCTCACAGTAAAGCCGCCTCGCCAGCTGTCTTGTGAGCCTCGGTGCTGACGGGGAAAGCTTTCAATAGGGATGCACGATGCTGGAGGATGAGGAGGACGAGGAGGAGGAGGAGGAGGAGGTGGACGAGGTAGGTATACGATCGCAAGTATGACGACAACAACGAAGAAACGGCCGACGAACGATGATAAAGATGATATCAATAATAATGACTCAATGATAAATAAAGTAAAAATCTAAACTGTAACGTCAACATCAACAGAACAACAACGCTACAGCAAAAATACCAACATTCACGTCAAGAAAGAAGATGAAAAGAAGGAGCAAGGAGCAGGAGGAGAGAGGTAAAACCAGGAGGAGGAGGAGGAGGAGGATTGGCGGGGTCCAGTGAGTGACGGGAGGACCTTGGAGTGGGTAGTGAAGTTGATGGCTTGATGGTGAAGGCTGACGGAGGGGTTGACGGGATGCGCGGGTACGGCCAGGCGGGGGGGAGCGCCGTGGGACCGAGCAGGGTGGCAATTACACCAGCTGTCTGTCTTTCACAAATTATAGCTGCAGTGAGCCGCGCCTCGCCTCCCCACTCGCTTATCCCAACAGCCAACCGTACGTAAGCCCGTCTGCCTTCCTCCCTCCCTGCTACCCCGCTACCGCCGCGTAAACACAAGTATTTATGTACACAATACACTGTTGGCGTGCCGATGAGTGGGCAGTGGGGAGGCAGGTAAAGGCAAACAGGTGTATAGAAGGAACAGCACAGGTGAGGTGAGACACGAAGACACGAAAGACCTGGAACCTCCTCTATAGACGACCCCATCCTCACCACGACCCCTTCATGACACACCAATTAGGAGAGGAAATAAAGAAACGTTTGATATATACTTTTGATGGTCGTGCCTGGCCAACGATGAGAGAGGCTCATGCGCATAAATCTTTGAAAGCCAGGCATTACCGTGGCCAGTGTTCTCCCGCCGCCACAGCCACACAGCCTTCCTCGTCCACAGCCACAGCCACAGCCACACAGCCTTCCTTGTCCACAACCACAGCCACAGCCACAGCCACAGCTACACAGCCTCCCTCGACCACAGCCACAGCCACAGCCACAGCTACACAGCCTCCCTCGACCACAGCCACAGCCACAGCCACACAGCCTTCCTTGTCCACAGCCACAGCCACAGCCATCTTCGACCACAGCCACAGCCACAGCCACACAGCCTTCCTCATCCACAGCCACAGCCACAGCCACAGACACAGACACAGCCACAGCCACAGACACAGCCACAGCCACAGCCACAGCCACAGCCACACAGCCAAAGCCAAAGACAGCCACAGCCACAGCCACAGCCACAGCCACAACCACACAGCCACACAGCCACAGCCACAGCCACACATCCACAGCCACAGCCTTTACTACTTGTTGCTCCTGACTCCTGTTCGTGGCAGTATTACGCATGCTGACGTAGCTACTGTTTTGCTGACGCTGACAGTTTAGTATGGTAGAAACGGTAATACCTTCAGCAATATCGGTAGTAGTAGTAGTAGTAGTTGTAGTAGTAGTAGTAATAGCAGCAGTAGTAGCAGTAGTAGCAGCAGTAGTAGTAGTAGTAGTAGTAGTAATTGTTGTTGTTGTTGTTGTTGTTGTTGTTGGTGGTGGTGGTGGTGGTGGTGGTGGTGGTTGTTGTTGTTGTTGTTGTTGTTGTTGTTGTTGTTGTTGTTGTTGTTGTGTTCCTGTTGTCATTGTTGTAGCTAACTTTTTGTTGCTGTTGTTGTTGTTGTTGTTGTTGTTGTTGTTGTTGTTGTTGTTGTTGTTGTTGTTGTTGCTGTTGTTGCCTCCTTGTTCTTATTTCCTCTTCGTTTCAATAGTCTTATTCTTCCTCCTGCTGCTCTTCTTGACTCCTTTTGTTCTATTGATCTTCTTATTCTGCCGCATTAGTGTTGCAGAGGGGATCACAATGGCGCCATCAGGTGGTGGGTGGGTGAGAGAGAGAGAGAGAGAGAGAGAGAGAGAGAGAGAGAGAGAGAGAGAGAGAGAGAGAGAGAGAGAGAGACAGACAGACAGACAGACAGACAGAAAGGTGGTGGTGGTGGTGGTG
>JACEEZ010023663.1:261426-263926 GCA_016584305.1 Chionoecetes opilio | reverse complement strand
AAGAGCATAAGGAAGCTATATATACAAGAGGCCGCGAGACCTACACGTGGTAGTTCCTGTCACTTAACCCCTTCACGCCCAGATCTTTCCTTGGCTATAAAAAAATGTCTGTTGTCGAGCCATAAAAGTACAAAAAGTAACTGAATATACCAAATTTCTTCGTGGACAAGGATACTAAACAGGTCATAGCTATTAAATATTACTTATAGTCACTAAAAATCGTCTAATGGTACTCAAATTACAATGGAAATTACGTTCTGGGTCTCAAGGGGTTAACACTACCTTACATCCCCATCCATGAAACTGACTAGCCTCGTTTTAAAACTCCCTATTGACTCCGCACTAACTACCTGACGACTGAGTCTATTCTAATCATTTACCACCCTATTTGTGCACCCGTTTCTCCTTATTTCTTTTATAAATCTACGTTTTTTCCAGTTTAAAGTCATGAAATTATCCAGCCTCCTTTTAAAACTCCCTATTGACTCCGCACTAACTACCTGACGACTGAGTCTATTCCAATCATTTACCACCCTAATTGTGAACCCGTTTCTCCTATTTCTTTTACGTTTTTTTCCAGTTTGAACAGGAATGACCGGCCCCCGCATGTCCCTAGGGGTAAACCTGCTCCTGTGAGAGGTTACGCCCTTCAGGAGGAATCTGCAGCGTCATGAGAATGCAGTCTCTGCCTTGGCGAGTGTGAGGGCGAGGCCAATCACCTTGTCTTAGGTCATGGCTGCTCCTCGCCTCCCTCCCGGCCTCCTGATGCGGGCCGGCAAGGGGCTGTCGGCTGTAATCTATTAGCCATGATAGGTATAAGTCTTTCTTCTTTTACTACCATCAACGTTATACGAAAAAAATGAGAATTTCCTGCAGGTGGCTGTCAGTTTTAATTTATGGCTCATGATAGGCAACCGTCTTTTATTTTACTACCATGTGCATCAACGGAACGCAAAAACAAATATCAGTTTCCTAGTATAGGTTCCCGCAACACATCGCCGAATGCATGGAGTAAACATAAACCCCGCAACACACGCCGAATGTTGCCTCATAACCCCGCAACACACGCCGAATGTTGCCTCATAGCCCCCGCAACACACGCCGATAGTTGCCTCAGAACCCCCGCAACACACGCCGAATGTTGCTTCATAACTCCGCAACACAGGCCGAATGTTGCTTCATAACCCCGCAACACACGCCGAATTTTGCTTCATAACCCCCGCAACACACGCCGAATGTTGCCTCATAACCCCCGCAACACACGCCGAATGTTGCTTCATAACCCCCGCAACACACGCCGAATGTTGCCTCATAACCCCCGCAACACAGGCCGAATGTTGCTTCATACCCCCGCAACACTGGCCGAATGTTGCCTCATAACCCCGCAACACAGGCAGAATGTTGCTTCATACCCCCGCAACACACGCCGAATTTTGCCTCATAACCCCCGCAACACACGCCAAATTTTGCCTCATAACCCCGCAACACACGCCGAATGTTGCTTCATAACCCCCGCAACACACGCCGAATGTTGCTTCATAACCCCCGCAACACACGCCGAATGTTGCCTCATAACCCCCGCAACACAGGCCGAATGTTGCTTCATAAACCCGCAACACACGCCGAGTTTTGCCTCATAACCCCGCAACACACGCCGAGTTTTGCCTCATAACCCCGCAACACACGCCGAATGTTGCCTCATAAAACCCTGCAACACACGCCGAATGTTGCTTCATAAACCCCGCAACACACGCCGAATGTTGCCTCAGAACCCCCGCAACACAGGCCGAATGTTGCTTCATAACCCCCGCAACACAGGCCGAATGTTGCTTCATAACCCCGCAACACACGCCGAGTTTTGCCTCATAACCCCGCAACACACGCCAAATGTTGCCTCATAAACCCCGCAACACACGCCGAATGTTGCTTCATAACCCCCGCAACACACGCCGAGTTTTGCCTCATAACCCCGCAACACAGGCCGAATGTTGCCTCATAACCCCGCAACACACGCCGAATGTTGCTTCATAAACCCCGCAACACACGCCGAATGTTGCCTCATAACCCCGCAACACACGCCGAGTTTTTGCCTCATAAACCCCCCGGCAAACACACAGCCGAATGTTGCCTCATAAACCCGCAACACACGCCGAATGTTGCTTCATAAACCCCGCAACACACGCCGAATGTTGCTTCATAAACCCCGCAACACACGCCGAATGTTGCTTCATAAACCCCGCAACACACGCCGAATGTTGCTTCATAAACCCCGCAACACACGCCGAATGTTGCTTCATAAACCCCGCAACACACGCCGAATGTTGCTTCATAAACCCCGCAACACACGCCGAATGTTGCTTCATAAACCCCGCAACACACGCCGAATGTTGCCTCCTAAGCTCCGCAACACACCGGCGGCCTGGGCACACAACTGGTTCCCCCCGCTGATCTTAATCGTAACTCCAGAATATGTATGTTTATCTTCCCGACGAGTAGAATG
>JACEEZ010023663.1:246426-248926 GCA_016584305.1 Chionoecetes opilio | reverse complement strand
GTCAGTGGCGCTAGTCCACGCACCCCACAACCCAAGGCAGGAGCCTCACACCCAACCATCGATGATCTATGCCCAGGAGAAGCAAGCTAAGCTAAAGCTCCTGTGGCAGAACGTGTCTCTCCTCCAGGAGGTGCAGGCGGCGCAGATGAGCGGCTGCGTGCTGGAGTGTCTGGGCGCGGGAGGCTACGGCTCGTGCCTCAAGACCCGCCATCCCCTCACCCACAAAGAGCTGGTCGTCAAGACCTTCGCCGCCAAGGACTTGGACGCGCTCGTCGAGGAAGCCACAAGCCTCAAGGCGCTGCAGGTGCCGGGCGTGCAGCCTCTGGTCGGGGTGTGCGTGGAGACCAGGCAGATCGTGACCCTGTTTGCCGGCGTCACCCTGAGCCAGTACCTCAAGACCGCGCCGCCCGCCGCACACGTCATCAGCGTGGCTCTTCAGGTGACGCAGACACTGCGGCGCATGATCCAGCGGGGATACGCCCACAACGACATCAAACAGGACAACGTGTGTGTTGCCAGCCAGAACGGCGGCCCTGTGGCCACAGTCATCGACCTGGGGCTGACGCGGCGCGTGGGCACCCGGGGACTGTTCAGGGGCTACTCGGCCTCCCACACAGAGCTGTACCCGTGGCTGGCCCCGGAGGTCCTCACCGACACCCACCCGTGCTGTGAGGCCAGCGATGTTCTACGGCCTGGCCTCCCTCATCTAGCACTTGGGCCTCACGGGGGCACAGACCCCGTACCCTTCGCCCTCGCAGGCTGCCCTCGCCAGCTGGCAGCGGCGTGCGCGTGTCCGCCACCCCGGCGCGCGTCCCCCCCTGCAGGAGCTGTGCGGGGTGCTGGAGGCGCTGCACGGGAAGGCCCTCACGCCCGACCAGTGTGTCATTCTCTGAGCGACTCAGCCTCTTACTGTGTCTTTTCTATAGACATATTGAACTTCTTCCAAACCTATAAATGAGCCAAAGTATTCTGCAATATTCTTTAGTTCAAGAAATATTTTACTTCTTTATCATAATACACATTTATAATATGCTATAAACACCTACTGATTCCCACGATGCCTTCCTTCCTTGTCACCACGAGGAGGTCAAGGTCTGCCTTGACCCTAGCCTGTGTATGGTAACCCATGTAGCTGTGTATGTACATGTACAGTACTGTAAGTATACCGCTACGTATTTTATGTATGCAAACTACGGCTGACTCATCTCTGTGCCTTAAGTATTGCTATGAATATTAGAGAGCATTCTTAGGACGGGAATTACCAGGTACAGATTATCTCCTTCAGAAACTGTGAAAAATTAGCTCAAATAAATATACTTTTAAAAACTATATGAATCTTTTTTTATCATAAGCGCTTTTACCGTTTTTATCTGTAATGAATCCACGCATACGTGACTAAGACTCTCTCTCTCTCTCTCTCTTGGGCGTCGGGTGCGTCTATCGTTTGGTTCCTACTCTTCCTATAAATCTTTCCTATTCGACCGCTGGCAATCCTCCTGGACCACTTTCTCTGCCAATAAACTTCGCCTGATCAAACCCTCTATCTCTCCATGGTCAAATCCTTACCACTCTAATAGACGTTGGGAGACTGCTCTCACACGCTTACGCATAGGCCATACCAACCTCACACACTCCTATCTCATGTCACGCTCCTCCCCAACCCTCTGCACACCCTGTCAAGTTCCTCTCACTGTCCAATATGTCCTAATATCCTGCCCCCATCTTACTCCTGCCCGTTCCAGTTCCTTCCCTCATTTGTCCTCCCTTTCCCGACCTCCCTGTCTTGCGGACATTCTCCCGGAATCCCCCTCCTCCTCCCTGGACAGTGTAACCTCCTTCCTCCAACAAATCCACATCCTACATCTGATCTAACCATCCTGCTGTAACATTCCGTTCTTTCTCCTTCCCTCATCGTTTCACTATTATTCTTTAACCCTGACCCTTTATATGCTTTGCCATAGTGCCATATGACCTCTGATAGCTGGCACATTCACCTTTTTGGCATTAAATCAATCAATCAATCCTCCTTCCCTTCCTCCTCCCTCCCTCCCTGTTTTCCCCCGTCATACTCTGGGGAGGCGGTAGCAGAGTGGTTAGCCTCTCCGACTGGCTTTCTCGGTGACCCGAGTTCGATCCCCGAAGAAAACCAAAACCCTTCTGCACCGTCGAGTGGCCTAAGAACACCCACATGCTGCCCATTAACGCTACCTTCGATTGCGAGTGCATCGGAGGACACAGGGGGGCGGCATGAGCCTCTAATCACAAACGTCACTATAACACAGGCGAGGAGTCGAGGACCAACCATCACAGCCCTCAAGTGAACCAACCTCCAGAGACTACCATCCGAGCCCTGGGTCACCACTGCCTACATGCGCTACAGGCATAAATGTATTAATAAAAAAAATAAAAAAAATAAAAAATAAAAGTTTGATAAGTGGTCAGTCCCTAATGGTGCAAAAAATACATCATAACACCCTAAAAGGCTTGCGCATGTACTATA
>JACEEZ010023663.1:201426-241426 GCA_016584305.1 Chionoecetes opilio | reverse complement strand
TTTTTGAAGCCGTAACTTTTTTTTTAACCGTAACTTTTTTTTAACAGCCGTAACTTTTTTTTTTAAACAGCCGAAATTTTTTTTCGAACAGCCGTAAAAAAAAAAAAAATTTAAACAGCCGTAATTTCTTTTTTTTTAACAGCCATAACTCCTTTTGTTTTTAACCTCCATAACTTCTTCTTCTTTTTAACCCCCGTAATGCTGCAGTCATTATTACTGTATATATCAGTCTATTCTTGGACGTCATATTAATTAATGAGATCTCTAAAATTAATATCAGGTGCAACAACAGGAAAGTTCAAACATTATAACAAAAAAACCGTTTATGTTCAACAATATAAATTGATTTCATAAAGTACGTACATCCGTGAACCGTCGGCTTAAAAATTATCATTATTTAATTAAAAAGAAAAAATGTAGGTACAATAGCAGTGTTACAAAAACTTTAACAGAAGCTTCATGGCATTTATAGATAATAGGTAGCGAATAAACTATCTGGGTGATGTCTTATTCCTTTCCTATAGAGATGAACGGATCATAACTTGCCCTTGGCCAGTCCTTTGTGATGTAAACAAATAAATATAAAAAATGAGGAATTGAGGATCTTAAAATAGTTCTGCATCCGGAGCACAATTCTTTATAAGCTAAGAACAAATCTATCTGTACAAATAAGATGTGTTCCTGAATAACAACAACAGAGGGACTAAACTGAGATGATTGTAACCAGGGCCGTTTCTTACTATATGCAAACTACGCGGTTGCACAGGGCCCCCGAAGACACCAAGGGGCCCCCGAAGCCACCAAGGGACTCCCAAACCCATCAAGGGGCCCCCGAAGCCACCAAGGGACCCCCGAAGCCACCAAGGGACCCCCAAAGACATCAAGGGGTCCCCGAAGCCACCAAGGGGCCCCTGAAGCCACCAAGGGGCCCCTGAAGCCACCAAGGGACCCCCAAAGCCACCAAGGGACCCCCAAAGCCACCAAGGGACCCCCAAAGCCACCAAGGGACCCCCAAAGCCACCAAGGGACCCCCAAAGCCACCAAAGGGGCCCCCAACGCCACCAAGGGGCCCCCAAAGCCACCAAGGGACCCCCAAAGCCACAAAGGGGCCACCAAAGCCACCAAGGGGCCCCCAAAGCCACCAAGGGGCCCCCAAACTGCCATCATTTGCTTTTTTTTAGAACCTAGTCTTTTCCCTCTTAAAGTGCACCAGATTGATGCATTTCAATATTTAAGGCGTGCCCCCGGACCACCTTAGAGGGCTTGGAATCCCCCCACCCTAGCTTTACAAAATAGGGCCCCCAAACAGCATTTCGCATAGGGCTCCAAAAATATCTTCCTTCTTTAGGCTGACAATATGGGTAACACCTCTATGTCATCAGCCTATGCATGCCTCCTTATAAAGTTACACAGGGTCATAACTTGTCCTTGTTACTCCACTGTGCTCTTACTAACCATACTAAATTTGGGTACACGTCACAAAATATAGAGGCAGGATAAACCACCTCATGTAGGATAAACCACCTCATGTAGGATAAACCCCCTCATGTAGGATAGACCACCTCATGCAGGATAAACCCCCTCATGTAGGATAAACCACCTCATGTAGGATAGGCCACCTCATGTAGGATAAACCACCTCATGTAGGATAAACCACCTCATGTAGGATAAACCACCTCATGTAGGATAGGCCACCTCATGTAGGATAAACCACCTCATGTAGGATAAACCACCTCATGTAGGATAAACCACCTCATGTAGGATAGGCCACCTCATGTAGGATAAACCACCTCATGTAGGATAAACCACCTCATGTAGGATAGACCACCTCATGCAGGATAAACCACCTCATGTAGGATAAACCACCTCATGTAGGATAAACCACCTCATGTAGGATAAACCCCCTCATGCAGGATAAACCACCTCATGTAGGATAAGCCACCTCATGTAGGATAAACCACCTCATGTAGGATAAACCACCTCATGTAGGATAAACCACCTCATGTAGGATAAACCCCCTTATGTAAGACTACTAACCATATTAAAAAGAACTTAAAAATAGATATGAAACTAACATCCATAAATGACACATAACTAATATATTAAATTTGGCTACATATTACAACAAAATAAATAGACAGGATGAAAAACCTACTCTAAGACTAAGGACTGAAAAACTACTACCTACAACATTTCAAACTTGCCGTAGATAACACTTTAGTCGCCAGCTGCACTAATGTCGCCAGCCGCCATATATTACGAATTATGGCATCACTACTGATTTGTATGTGCCACTGAAGATGATGCACAGTAGTTTATATCATGACTGTATAATCTACCCTGTTTCAGCGTTGTTTTATGCTTTGTATCTGCAAGTATATACGGTTACAAATTTTCCTACTCGTTTTTTTTCAGGCGACGACGACGGCGGGAGGACACTCTTAACATAAACACTAGCTGGCGACCTTAGTGTAGCCCGTTAATTAACAACGTCACCACTCGGTTATATTTTGGTAATTTGTTCATTTATAGCCATACTATGACACCGATGAAGACACAAAATGACACAGACTCTCCAGATAGCCCCTTCTAACTGTCCTGAAATCATGGATGTAGAAATGTAAGTATTAACGCCACCACACGTCTGTAAATAAAAAAGAAACGTTGTCCTGGCGACTTTAGTGTTATCTACGGTAAAATATTCTACAATCTCCTTCAAATCATAAAATACTTCCAAAACTAAAATTGGGATAAATACGTCTCTACTCTCGGTTCTACAATCTACACTACGCTTTACCCGGGTTGAAACGGTGGAAGGTGGAGTAATTGTCGTGGAGGTGCTTGAGCAGGGTGGTGGTGGCGGGGGGCAGCGCTACCAACAGGTGCTGCAGGCAGTAGTCGTCACACAGGTCCAGCAGACGGTACACCACACTCTCAATCACCATCTGTGAGAGTAAGAGTTTGTAGGAGTGAATGAGTGATGCCTTGAAGAATATAGGTGTGTGATATAACACTCTCAATCACCATCTGTGGCAGTAAGAGTTTATAGGAGTGAGTGATGCCTTGAAGAATATAGATGTGTGATATAACACTCTCAATCACCATCTGTGGCAGCAAGAGTTTATAGGAGTGAATGATGCCTTGAAGAATATAGGTGTGTGATATAACACTCTCAATCACCATCTGTGGCAGTAAGAGTTTATAGGAGTGAATGATGCCTTGAAGAATATAGATGTGTGATATAACACTCTCAATCACCATCTGTGGCAGCAAGAGTTTATAGGAGTGAGTGATGCCTTGAAGAATATAAGTGTGTGATATAACACTCTCAATCACCATCTGTGGCAGCAAGAGTTTATAGAGTGAATGATGCCTTGAAGAATATAGGTGTGTGATATAACACTCTCAATCACCATCTGTGGCAGTAAGAGTTTATAGGAGTGAGTGAATGATGCCTTGAAGAATATAAGTGTGCGATATAGCTGTAAGATATGCGTGGAAGTGTGAATTTTCATGAATGAGCGAAGTGAAAATGTGTGATGTGCAAGTGCACGATCTACATGGGTTGAGTCATAGACCACTGTATACCTGGACTGCGCACGGAATATCGGCCTGTCGCACAAGGGCCTGTAATCGGAGGGCCGCTCGGATTCATATATACATATATATATATGGATCATATAGACTGGTTTATCAGTATATATGATATACTGTAATCTTCGTAATGTTTATTCTATAATATTATCAAATAAAAAACAGTAAAACACGCTAAAGAAATGCCATTACGAGACTCTGAAGAAATATGCATGAACTTAATATTCACTTCAACTCTTCGCCATTTAAAACTTTGCGAGTCAACTTTTATCATGAAGGGTATCAATAGAAGCGCAATTGTATTAGCTTTCCATTGCTATATTTCGTTATCTGATAAATGAATTAGAACCATGCATAAATTAGCGTTAACTAAATAAATAAAATCATCAATCGGGTAATTTTCCCGATTGATGAGGTTATTTATTTAGACAACGCTAATTTATACATGATACTAATTAATTTATCAGAAAACGAAATATATAAGTAAATAAATAACATCATCAATCGGGAAAATTACCCGATTGATGATTTGATTTATTTAGTTAACGCTAATTTATGCATGGTTCTAATTCCTTTATCAGATAACGAAATATAGCAATGGAAAGCTAATACAATTGCGCTTCTATTGATACCCTTCATGATAAAAGTTGACTCGCAATGTTTTAAATGGCGAAGAGTTAAGTGAATATTAAGTTCATGCATATTTCTTCATAGTCTCGTAATGGCATTTCTTTAGCGTGTTTTATTGTTTTTTATTTGATAATATTATAGAACAAACATTTACGAAGATTACAGTATATCATATATACTGATAACCCAGTCTATATGATAGTCCATAGACCACTATATCTCTTAGTCGGGCGCCCCGCAGGCCCCTATGTAGCCCCGCAATTCAAAACATTGTCTCGTGCGCAGTTCAGGTATACAGTGGTCTATGGTTGGGTGTATACTTATATTTACCTCCCTTGCAGAAATAAACTGATGACCATACAACAAAATTTACATCTCATAAAAGAAAGTGATCAAATAAAGGTTCCTACTGCCTCATTCTATATCAATCATGACTACAAAATCCTACAAGATTATAAGATACATAGTTCTAATAAACATCAATCATATTTTCAAACACAACTCTAATAACAGATACAGGTTGAAGTTCCCAAACTCGGCATCCCAAGACTCGGCAACACCCAAAACTCGGCTATGGTCCTGGATTTTCCAAAACACAGCAGAACACCCAAAACCCGGCACGTAGTTGCCGGGTGCCTGGGACCACAGTCGCTGGGTGCCACCACACTAGGCCGCTTGGTTTCTCCCGCCGATTTGTTTGTTGTTATTGTTCAGTGGTGTTGTGACTGTAGAGTTGTGTACACTAAACCCTTCATGTTCGCGGGCTTAAGGCTCGCGGATTTGATTATTCGCGGGTTTTCAACCCCCCCTTTTTTTTTCTCTTTTATTATTATTATTATTATTATTATTATTATTATTATTATTATTATTATTATTATTATTATTTACTCCCTCCCAATTGCTTGCTCTCTACAGGGGCCTTATCCGCCCATGTATGGAGTATGTCTCACATGTTTGGGGAGGATCCACTCATACAGCTCTCCTAAACAGGGTTGAGTCAAAAGCTTTTCGTCTCATCAACTCTTCTCCTCTGACTGACTGTCTTCAATCTTTAAATCACCGTCACAATGTTGCTTCTCTTGCTCTCTTCTACCGTTACTTTCATGCTCACTGCTCTTCTGAACTTGCTAACTGCATGTCTCCCCCACTCCCGCAGCCTCGCTGCACAAGACTTTCTACTCATTCTCATCCCCATTTTGTCCATCTTCCTAATGCAAGAGTTAATCAGTATCTTTACTCTTTCATCCCTTTCACTGGTAAACTCTGGAACTCTCTTCCTGTTTCTATTTTTCCACTTTCCTATGACTTAAATCTTTTCAAAAGAAGAGTAACAAGACACCTACCGAACTAAATTGGCCTACCCCTGTTTTTATTTTATTCTCTTACTGTCTTCTTTATAGGGACTGGCAACTAAGCGGGCTTTGTGTTACCCCATTTTTGTTGTGCCCTTGGCCAGTTCCTTGTGATGGGAAAAAAAAAGAAAAAAAAAAAAAAAAAAAAAAAAAAATTGGGTAAATGAATGACTAATGTCATGCTCGCGGATTTACGCTAATCGCGGGTGTCTCTGTTCCCTAACCCCCGCGAACATGAAGGGTTTATTGTACACTGTTATTTTGTGTACTTCTACAGGTCTGTTATTGGTATTATGGCTCCCAAACGTCCAGGAATACCTACTGGTGGAAGTGAAAAGAAAAGGAAGAACAATGTGTTAACTATTTCTGAGAAAATTGACCTTTTGAAGAAGTTGGATGCTTTTTTTCCCCTTAATATATCTACGTTCTAAAAGTCGGAAAATTTCATTACTCGGCTCGGCGCTGGTCCCGAGGTTGCCGAGTTTGGGAACTTCAACCTGTACTACACTTTCTTTATTCTCTTACTGTCTTTTTCATGGGGATTTTAAGAGGCCTAGTGTGCTTTTTGCTACTTTTTGCCCCTTTGGTTAGTCCATTTTGATGTATAAATAAATGAAAAAAAAAAAAAATAATTCTTCTGATGCCACGAGGAAGTTCACGAAGCACTGTTATTGTGTTTTTTTTTTGCCCTTGGTTAGTCCTTTTTGATATATGTATAAAAATATCTAAAAAATAAACGAATGACCTTTCCTGATACCACAAGTGAGTTCCCTTTTTTTGTCATTGGTCCCTTTTGGGTGCATAAAAAAACGAATGACCTTTCCTGCTAGCACAAGTATGTTCGCCAAGCACTGACCTTAACAGCCGGGTAGACGGTGGTGCGCTGAAGGTCGGTGACTATCGTGGCCATCGTGAAGTGCACCACCTTGTTCAGCTTGACCTTGAAGGGGGACAGCTCCTTCACCAGCCTCTCAATGTTGCCACTGCAGCCAACCAGCTCCTGACACCAAGATAACAGGCCTTATAGTAACAACACATTATGCTGCAGCCAACCAGCTCCTGACACCAAGACAACACTCCTTATAGTAACAACACATTATGCTGCAGCCAACCAGCTCCTGACACCAAGACAACACTCCTTATAGTAACAACACATTATGCTGCACCCAACCAGCTCCTGACACCAAGACAACACTCCTTATAGTAACAACACATTATGCTGCACCCAACCAGCTCCTGACACCAAGATAACAGGCCTTATAGTAACAACACATTATGCTGCAGCCAACCAGCTCCTGACACCAAGATAACACTCCTTATAGTAACAACACATTATGCTGCAGCCAACCAGCTCCTGACACCAAGATAACAGGCCTTATAGTAACAACACATTATGCTGCAGCCAACCAGCTCCTGACACCAAGATAACAGGCCTTATAGTAACAACACATTATGCTGCAGCCAACCAGCTCCTGACACCAAGATAACACTCCTTATAGTAACAACACATTATGCTGCAGCCAACCAGCTCCTGACACCAAGACAACACTCCTTATAGTAACAACACATTATGCTGCAGCCAACCAGCTCCTGACACCAAGACAACACTCCTTATAGTAACAACACATTATGCTGCAGCCAACCAGCTCCTGACACCAAGACAACACTCCTTATAGTAACAACACATTATGCTGCAGCCAACCAGCTCCTGACACCAAGATAACAGGCCTTATAGTAACAACACATTATGCTGCAGCCAACCAGCTCCTGACACCAAGATAACACTCCTTATAGTAACAACACATTATGCTGCAGCCAACCAGCTCCTGACACCAAGACAACACTCCTTATAGTAACAACACATTATGCTGCAGCCAACCAGCTCCTGACACCAAGATAACAGGCCTTATAGTAACAACACATTATGCTGCAGCCAACCAGCTCCTGACACCAAGATAACAGGCCTTATAGTAACAACACATTATGCTGCACCCAACCAGCTCCTGACACCAAGACAACACTCCTTATAGTAACAACACATTATGCTGCAGCCAACCAGCTCCTGACACCAAGACAACACTCCTATAGTACAAACATTTGCTGCAGCAACACTCCTGACACCAAGATAACAGGCCTTATAGTAACAACACATTATGCTGCACCCAACCACCTCCTGACACCAAGATAACACTATATTAACTAGGCGGGTGGGGGGGTGGGGGGGCCCCACTCAGTAGAGCGCATACCTCCTCCCGAATATTTCATCAATTGGTTGCTATGGCAACAGTTGTGATTTTATATATATATATATATATATATGCACTCAGTATGAGCGCATACCTCCGGCCGAATATTTCATCAATTGGTTGCCATGGCAACAGTTGTCAATAGATTTCATCCAAAATTAAATCGGTTCTTCCTTATACCAAATAGACTTGGTATATCGAGTTTGGTCCAAATCTATTCATAACTTTTCGAGAAATCCTGTATACTAACAGACAGACAGACAGACAGACAGATCGGGGTGAAAACATAACCCCTCCAACTTCGTTGGCGGAGGTAACAACACATTATAATTAAGGTAAAAAGAGATGTTGTACTTATACTTCAAGTACATAAGTAATAGACACTACTTTACTACTTGACTCTATAGGGTTATAAGTAATACATTAACAACACATTATAATTAAGGTACAAACAGATGTTGTACAAATGGGATAGAGTTCTTAGATTACAACCTTATTTTCCTGCCACGAAGATCGCATTCATTAATACTTCAATTCAACATTAACAAAATATTATAATTAATGTAAAAGGCACCTACCTTGATTTGTTTATCCTGCAGTTTGTGTTCCTGGCTGGCCTGGGCGATGAGTGCGGTGGTGAGGTGGGCGAGGGCTGCCAGCACCGCCGGCGTGCGCTCCACCACCACGCTGCTGTGATCCACCACCACGCTGTTCACAATGCTCAACGCAACGCTGAAAATCTGCAAACACACCAATAGTACCTATGTAACAACAAATCGCCACGCTGAAGATCTGCAAACACACCAATAGTACCTATGTAACAACAAATCGCCACGCTGAAGATCTGCAAACACAGCAATACCTATAGTCTATATTTTGTATTATGGTCAAAATGCAGTAAGGAAGCCACGCCCCCTGCCTCCCCTTCTATTCTACGGGGCAGCTGATTGGTGCATTCCTCGTATCATCACTACCAATCACAATATCTTCACTACTTAACAGGGCGTGACCACTGGACAGAGCAATCTTCACTACAAAGGGTGACAAAATAAAAAATCCCTCTGTAGTGAAGATTGCTCTGTCCAGTGGTCACGCCGCTGTTAAGTAGTGAAGATATTGTGATTGATAGTGATGATACGAGGAATGCACCAATCAGCTGCCCCGTAGAATAGAAGGGGAGGCAGGGGGCGTGGCTTCCTTACTGCATTTTGACCATAATACAAAAAATTTGACTATATGTAACAACGCCACGCTGAAGATCTGCAAACACACCAATGCCTAGTAGTAGTAATTCATTGACAAAGTAACAGTTTTACAGAATTTTTAACGTCATAACAAAAAGATAGGATACACTTTGTCCAAGTAAAAATAGAAATACTAAATGCATTAAAAAGAAAAGAGGGCGATATTTCTATACTAAAAACTATCTCAAAGAAAACACCAAGAAAGACATAACAACAACAAATCTGATCTAAATTAGCCTCTGTTCACTGTTGGATGGGAGACTGAGAGAGATGGAGTATGCCAGAGTAACATGTTTGAAGACTACAGTAAAACCTCTCATATTCGGACTAATTGGGCCGAGGAGTGGTCCGAGTAATGCAAGGATCCGAATAATGGGGGGATTATATATGGGGGTATATGTAAAAAAAAAAAAAATAATAATAATAATAATAATTCTAGGTGTATATAATAGCTAGCAAAGTTCGACCCCTTAAAAAAAAAAAAAAAAAAAAAAATTCTTGGTGTATATTAGTTAGGAAATTTCCTAGCTATATATATATACACCATGATTTTTTTTTTTTTTTTTTATACATATCCCCCCCATATATAATCCCCCCATTATTCGGATCCTTGCATTACTCGGACCACTCCTTGGCCCAATTAGTCCGAATATGAGAGGTTTTACTGTAGACTATTATATATATATATATCCCCTGTATTGTACCCTTGTCCACTAGCTAATTTGATATATATTTAGTTACTTTTCGTAATTTTATGGCTAACAACAGACAATTATATATAGCAAAGGAAAGATCTGGGTGTGAAGGGGTTAGTTAATGCTTTGCTTGCTTTGTTTTTACCCATATTCTGCAGTCCAGGCAAGACTTTCCCCCATGGCTAAGAGTACAATCACACAACTTACCTTACAGAAGTCATGATGTGGTAGTTTGTGCAAGTGGACAGTCGTGCACGGCATCAGGAGGTGGGCTTTAGTTTGGTCTTCAAATGATATAGACGTCTGTATAATTTCTTGTAGAGTGAGAAGGACGGCATGCACGAGGGAGGAGTCTTGCCCTGAGCCTTGCCCTGAGTCTTGCCTTGCAGTGCTGCCGTGCACAGTGGCCAAGTGGACCAGGATGGGGACGAGGTGCTCCAGGGCAGTGCGCTTCAGGAACCCATTGGCGCCGATAGCCATGGAGTGGATCACGAGTCTCCACAGCTGCAGTGTGTGACCCAACTGTCCATCATCTCTGTGTGTCCTCATCACCAGATCCTCCAGCAGCTTCTCATAATCCTCAGGCGATGCTGTTAGGAGGACAGGTTCCAGAGACACTTTGGTGTACCCGTCCACATCGATGCCTGAGGGACACCTCTCGGGGCATGACAGAGCCGTCCAGGCAGTGGTCAGGAGCTGAGGGGGAAGGTAGGCACTGAGGACGTCTGAATGCTTAGCTACTGTGAGGAGGAAGGCCAGGGCATACTCTTCCAGGTCCTGGTTCCCCGAGGACAGGCACAGCTCGGATAACTGAACACTGCGTCTGAGGAGCTTTTTCCACTTCAATTTTTTCATAGTGTCTTCCTTGGCCACTGCCTCCCCGTCCTCCTTTAGGTCTGTGGCCGCACCTTCCCCACTCTTTGCATCCTCCCTTGCTTTGTCCCGGGCCAGGGTCGGGGCCATGGCCTGCACGATGATGGTGTGGGCCGTGAGGATGGTGGCCGCTGTGGCTGGGCAGGTGGTGGCCAGGTCCAGCTTCTTCAAGTAGCGGAGGATCCAGGATGACAGATGGTGCCTCGCCCACTTACAATAAATACTCCCTTTCTGAAAATATAAATATGGATGTTATCACTATCACTAATATCAATATCACTATCACTATCACTAATATTACTATCACTATCACTAATATTACGATCACTATCACTATCACTAATATTACGATCACTATCACTATCACTAATATTACTATCACTATCACTATCACTATCACTAATATTACGATCACTATCACTATCACTAATATTACGATCACTATCACTATCACTAATATTACGATCACCATCACTATCACTAATATTACTATCACTATCACTAATATTACGATCACTATCACTAATATTACTATCACTATCACTATGTCGCCTCCGTGGTGCAGTGGCTAGCGTGCCTGGCTACGAATCTGCGGGCCCTGGTTCAATCCCGGGCCAGGGCAAGTCGGTGACCAGCCTACCCAGCTGTTCTTCCTTCCTTTCGGGGTTGATAAATGGGTACCTGGGGTAACCTGGGGAAGGTAACTGTGGTAACCCGGGAGTCACACTAGCCCTGTGTCCCGGGGTATCAGGTCCTCACCCACCACAGGCTCGAAGGGCTAATGCCACGGAGATGAGCACCGCATGCCACGCGCAGCTTAGCGTATGCTCCCATCTTTACCTTACCTTATCACTATCACTATCACTATCACTAAGTACATTATGATGAACTTAGATTTGTAGATTTAACCCCTTCACGCCCAGATCTTTCCTTTGCTATAAAAAATGGTCTGCTGTTAGCCATAAAATTAAGAAAAGTAACTGAATATACCAAATTAGTTAAGTCGCCAAGGATACTAAACAGGTCATATCTATAAAATATTGCTTATAGTCACTAAAAAATCATCTATAGGTATCCAACTTACAATGGAAATTACGTTCTGGGTCTCAAGGGGTTAAAAAACTAATAGGAAAAAACTAGTTCACAAATAGGGTGGTAAATGACTGGAATGGACTCAGTCGTGAGGTCGTGAGTGCGGAATCATTAGGGAGCTTTAAAATGAGGCTGGACAATTTCATGGATGGGGATGAAAGGTGGATGTAGGCAGTGTAATACCTATGTAATTACACTGTGTAGGCCAGCAAGAACATTGACCTTCCTTTCACCCCCATCCAATTGTCTAGCCTCCTTTTAAAACTCCCTATACAGCTAAGTATTAATTATCCGACCTTGGGGGGACCGAAGGTAGGTCGGATAATTGGAATAGTCGGATGTTCGGATATCACAGTAACCATAAACGTAAGGACAAAATGGTATAGAACATAAAAGATGCAGCTCTTGAAGGCCGATCCAGTGGTATATGCGAAAGTAAAATTCATGCATAAATAAAGCCACAAATCAATGTTTTCTATAAACTAAAAAAAAAAAAAAAAAAAAAACGAAGTAAAATAAATGGCCAAAACAAGACACAATGTGGTGGTGAAAAAAGTCGGTTGTTTGGACAAGTCGGATGTTTGGAGGTCGGATGTTGGGAATTTGGCTGTATCCCTACTATCCCTAAATATCCCTATAAACATCCCATGACTACCCATCCTATCTTCTTACCATGTGACAGGCGGCCAGCAGAAACACAGCAGGCTGCAGCAAAGCCTCGGTAGCACTGGGCGACCCCGAGGTGATGTGTTCCGCCAGCTGCTTGACCTGATCCGCGGCCCTGATGGTCCAGATCAGCTTGAAGGTCAGATACACGACCAGGTGATCAAAGTTATACCTGTTCTGTACATCACACGACTGATCACGTTTGACTACAAATTTTACCGAGTAGGTGCCATTGGCCTTGAGGATTGCGTGAGGCAGGTTGGCCATGTGTTGTGATACCATGGGTCCGTAAAGTGACACTCTCTTCTCTATCAGCCACTGCATCAGACTGCTGGCCTTAGTAATGGTAAAGATTCTGAATGTGCCCAGGTAGCCCAGTGCTTGGTTCAGGGCATACACTAGGTCAAAGAAATGCTCCTCTCTGCCCGGGCCACTCTCCTGCACCAAGAGGGAAAACAACACCAAAAGAGTGGCTGTTTTTAAGTTCCGGTTCAAATGCTGAAGAGGGAATTTTGTGATGAGCTTTATCATTGCTTTAAATTCCCCCGTGTTACACCTCGGCACGGAGCAGGACTGGCCCTGTTCCTTCTCGATCAGCTTCCTCAAGGACTCGCCGCACTCTTCAAATAATTTCCACAAGGGATTTTCTTCTTCTTTTCCAGACTCATACTCAACAAGCAGTGGTGCGGCCTTGCTCATTTTCTTCAGAAGCTTCGAACAGTAACTTTTGCCCGATGAAGGACCATCTTCACACTCAGAAAGCTTCCTCTTGCTGGAGCCAAACATTGTGGCCAAAACAGCACAAATGTCAGAAAACACTTGTGGGTGAAGCTGACTGGCCTCTTCAAAATGTCGACTGTTGATGTACTCATTCCAGGATGTCTCTCCTTCCTTCACGCCATTCACCAGGTGTCTGTGGGAGGAAAAACATCATAATAATAATAATAATAATAATAATATAGTAATAATAATAATAATAATAATAATAATAATAATAATAATAATAATAATAATAATAGTAATAATAATAATAATAATAATAATAATAATAATAATAATAATAATAATAATAATAACAACTTAATTTCACCTAAATAGGGCATATGTTAACCTAGGTATACATTGCTTACAAATTAGGAAACTGACCCACACACACACACACGCACACACACACACATCAGACAGGGTGTAGCATTAGCAGGTGGTAACATAAGGTAAAGACATGGCTGGTATGAACATGACTCCTAAAGTATGTCTGACACACAGTGATAGGCCACAGCAAAGACCCAAGGTAAAGACATCAGTGCATTTTTTAACATGCTAACTGGGCGACCAAAAGGTTTCCCAGTGATGAAAAACTGTCGCCCAGTAAGAACAATTTTCAGCTACTGGGCGACAAGATATTTGTTCATAAACACCTTCCTGGATACAATGGTTCATCTTATCTGTGTGTGTTAGATCCAGAAGTGCACTCTTATTACTGCATAGGATCTTTATTTATACACAACATACAAAAGAGGGAAGATGATGTATCCAAAAAACTATATTTTAACAGATATGCCTTTACCTTTCTGGATATCCAAAAAATTAAAGAATGTCGCCCAATAAAATTTGCTTAAAAAATGCCCTGACATGGCTGGTATGAACATCACTCCTAAAGTATGTCTGACACACACTGATAGGCCACACATGTACCACTATGCTAAAGGTGTGTAAGTAAGATAAGATAAGATTTTCATCCTATCTAGACACTTTGCAAGTACCAACTACAAGGTTATTGACTATACAAAGCGCCGCCACGTCAGCACGAACTAGGCGGACTCGAACCGCTGACCGAATGCACAGGGACGCTGCACATTGCGAGCTCACGTCTCTACCAACCTTGGGTATGTAAGTAGATTTTAGACAACTATCCAGAGCTATGAGAAGGAATACATGACTGAAATGTTGCAAGGAGATTACCAACACGAAGGTATGCAGGCTGGGCATCCACCCTGAACAAACTTGTACTTCCCACGAACTTAACACTACCTACATCCGCCTCTCTTCCATGAATTCAACCAGACTCCTTTTAAAGATCCCTATTGACTCCGCACTGACATAATGAGTAACACCCCTGCACTCACCTTGCTATGACTGACAGGTGAGAGGCGTGGAGAGACGGCAGAAGGTAAGTGAGGTGGACGGTGAGCAGGCAGGACACGTCACCGCCCCAAGACTCCAGGGCGTTGGTGAGGTATTTGCCGGACTTCTCTAAGGTCTTCTGGGCGACGGCTATCCCTACCTCTTGAGTGTCTGGGTCCTGACATAACACACCCTTCTGTTGCTCCAGGGAGGCTAGACTGAACTTCTGAATAACTAACTGTACCTGTAACAAAGAGAGCCATCTAGATTATATATATGAACTTCTGAATAACTAGTCTATTTTTTTTATTATGGTCAAAATGCAGTAAGGAAGCCACGCCCCCTGCCTCCCCTTCTATTCTACGGGGCAGCTGATTGGTGCACTCCTCGTATCATCACTACCCATCACAATATCTTCACTACTTAACAGCGGCGTAACCACTGGACAGAGCAATCTTCACTACAGAGGGTGACAAAATCAAAAATCCCTTTGTAGTGAAGATTGCTCTGTCCAGTGGTCACGCCGCTGTTAAGTAGTGAAGATATTGTGATTGGTGGTGATGATACGAGGAATGCACCAATCAGCTGCCCCGTAGCATAGAGGGGCAGGCAGGGGGCGTGGCTTCCTTACTGCATTTTGACCATAATAAAAAAAATAGACTATAACTGTACCTGTAACAAAGAGAGGCATCTAGATTATATATATGAACTTCTGAATAACAAACTGTACCTGTAACAAAGGGAGGCATTAACACCTTGAGGCCCAGAACGTGATTTTCATTGTAATTTGGATACCATTAGACGATTTTTAGTGAATATAAGCAATGTTTTTTAGTGAATATAAGCAATGTTTTTTAGTGAATATAAGCAATGTTTTTTAGTGAATATAAGCAATGTTTTTTAGTGAATATAAGCAATGTTTTTTAGTGAATAGAAGCAATGTTTTTTAGTGAATATAAGCAATGTTTTTTAGTGAATAGAAGCAATGTTTTTTAGTGAATATAAGCAATGTTTTTTAGTGAATATAAGCAATGTTTTTTAGTGAATATAAGCAATATTTTTTAGTGAATAGAAGCAATGTTTTTTAGTGAATATAAGCAATGTTTTTTAGTGAATATAAGCAATGTTTTTTAGTGAATATAAGCAATGTTTTTTAGTGAATATAAGCAATGTTTTTTAGTGAATAGAAGCAATGTTTTTTAGTGATAAGCAATGTTTAGATAAGCAATGTTTTTTAGTGAATATAAGCAATGTTTTTTAGTGAATATAAGCAATGTTTTTTAGTGAATATAAGCAATGTTTTTTAGTGAATATAAGCAATGTTTTTTAGTGAATATAAGCAATGTTTTTTAGTGAATATAAGCAATGTTTTTTAGTGAATATAAGCAATGTTTTTTAGTGAATATAAGCAATGTTTTTTAGTGAATATAAGCAATGTTTTTTAGCTATGACGTGTTTAGTATCCTTGTCCACTAAATAATTTGGTATATTCAGTTACTTTTCGTAATTTTATGGCTAACAACAGACAATTTTTATATAGCCAAGGAAAGATCTGGGCGTGAAGGGGTTAAACAAATCTTACAAATAAACAATATCAAACAATAACAAACAATAATCAAATAATTAAATAAACAATGAAACAATAACAAACAATAATCAAATAATTAAATAAACAATGAAACAATAACAAACAATAATCAAATAATTAAATAAACAACGAAACAATAACAAACAATAATCAAATAATTAAATAAACAATGAAACAATAACAAACAATGATCAAATAATTAAATAAACAACGAAACAATAACAAACAATAATCAAATAATTAAATAAACAACGAAACAATAACAAACAATAATCAAATAATTAAATAAACAATCAAACAATAACAAACAATGATCAAATAATTAAATAAACAATGAAACAATAACAAATCTTACAATAAACAAATATTGATAATGACATACGAAGACCAATTAGAACTTACCAAAGCTAACTTAGCAGCCTTGTTACCAAAGTTTGCAACCCTGGCCGATATTTGTGCCCAGGCGTCGGGCAGGATGAAGGGAAACAGGTGCGAGAAGTCTGTCGGGGGGCTGGGGTTGAAGGGAAGAACCTTGGGCGTCGACGGCCCCTCCCGGTAACTGTAACACACACACAAAACACTCAGTAACTGTAACACAAACACAACACACTCAGTAACTGTAACACACACACAAAACACTCAGTAACTGTAACACACACACAAAACACTCAGTAACTGTAACACAAACACAAAACACTCAGTAACTGTAACACAAAACCGACAACAACACAAAACACTCAGTAACTGTAACAACACAAAACACTCAGTAACTGTAACACAACACAAAACACTCAGTAACTGTAACACACACACAAAACACTCAGTAACTGTAACACAAACACAAAACACTCAGTAACTGTAACACAAACACAAAACACTCAGTAACTGTAACACACACACAAAACACTCAGTAACTGTAACACACACACAAAACACTCAGTAACTGTAACACACACACAAAACACTCAGTAACTGTAACACACACACAAAACACTCAGTAACTGTAACACACACACAAAACACTCAGTAACTGTAACACACACACAAAATACTCAGTAACTGTAACACAAACACAAAACACTCCGTAACTGTAACACAAACACAAAACACAAAATAAATAAAAAATACTTCAAAATATTAATAAATTATTATTATTATTTGACTTGGTTTAGAAAATATGCGAAAATAAATATAAAAAACTTCGAAATACTAATAAATATATTTTTTTTATTTAACGTGGTTTTGAAAATATGCGAAAATCAATAAAAAATACTTCAAAATACTAATAAATGAGTTTTTTATTTGTCGTGGTTTTGAAAATATGCGAAAATAAATAAAAAATACTTCAAAATACTAATAAATGAGTTTTTTTATTTGTCGTGGTTTTGAAAATATGTGAAAATAAATAAAAAAACTTCGAAATACTAATAAATGCTTATTTTTATTTGGCGTGGTTTTGAAAATATGCGAAAATAAATAAAAATACTTCAAAATACTAATAAATGAGTTTTTTTATTTGTCGTGGTTTTGAAAATATGCGAAAATCAATAAAAAATACTTCAAAATACTAATAAATGAGTTTTTTTATTTGTAGTGGTTTTGAAAATATGCGAAAATAAATAAAAAATAATTCAAAATACTAATAAATTATTGTTTTTATTTGTGGTAGTTTTGAAAATATGCGAAAATAAATTAATAATACTTCAAAATACTAATATTAATTTTTTTTTTGACGTGGTTTTGAAAATATGCGAAAATAAATAACAAATACTTCAAAATACTAATATTTTTTTTTTTTTTTACGTGGTTTTGAAAATATGCGAAAATAAATATTAAAAACTTCGAAATACTAATAAATATTTTTTTTTATTTGTCGTGGTTTTGAAAATATGCGTAAATAAATAAAAAATACTTTGAATTACTAATATTTTTTTTCTTCTATTTGTCGTGACTGAAAATATGCGAAAATAAATAAAAAATAATTCAAAATACTAATAAATTATATTTTTTATTCGACGTGGTTATGAAAATATGGAGATTTTTATGGAAAGAGAAATATGGCGAGAGTCTTCGGAGATTAGACGGTGAATGCTACGCTTCCTACTACTTCTACTATCTCGCTATCTCTATCTCTGGCTGCATAGACTCACCATAGACAATCTCCTTCAATTCCAATACTCTTAATTTAAATTCTCCTATGTTTCCCAAGTATCTCTCTCCACTCCCTCAACCTCAAGTCAAAGAAGCAATAGGGACTGAGCCACTCTATCCACTCCCTCAACCTCAAGTCAAAGAAGCAATAGGGACTGAGCCACTCTATCCATTCCCTCAACCTCAAGTCAAGGAAGCAATAGGGACTGAGCCACTCTATCCACTCCCTCAACCTCAAGTCAAAGAAGCAATAGGGACTGAGCCACTCTATCCACTCCCTCAACCTCAAGTCAAGGAAGCAATAGGGACTGAGCCACTCTATCCACTCCCTCAACCTCAAGTCAAGGAAGCAATAGGGACTGAGCCACTCTATCCATTCCCTCAACCTCAAGTCAAAGAAGCAATAGGGACTGAGCCACTCTATCCATTCCCTCAACCTCAAGTCAAGGAAGCAATAGGGACTGAGCCACTCTATCCACTCCCTCAACCTCAAGTCAAGGAAGCAATAGGGACTGAGCCACTCTATCCACTCCCTCAACCTCAAGTCAAGGAAGCAATAGGGACTGAGCCACTCTATCCACTCCCTCAACCTCAAGTCAAGGAAGCAATAGGGACTGAGCCACTCTATCCACTCCCTCAACCTCAAGTCAAGGAAGCAATAGGGACTGAGCCACTCTATCCACTCCCTCAACCTCAAGTCAAAGAAGCAATAGGGACTGAGCCACTCTATCCACTCCCTCAACCTCAAGTCAAAGAAGCAATAGGGACTGAGCCACTCTATCCATTCCCTCAACCTCAAGTCAAGGAAGCAATAGGGACTGAGCCACTCTATCCATTCCGTCAACCTCAAGTCAAAGAAGCAATAGGGACTGAGCCACTCTATCCACTCCCTCAACCTCAAGTCAAAGAAGCAATAGGGACTGAGCCACTCTATCCATTCCCTCAACCTCAAGTCAAAGAAGCACTGCAGAAAGAGCCACTCACCCAACATCCGTGGTGAGCAGAGTGGTGTGCAGTTCCCCCCACGTGTGACACAGGACAAGGAAGCTCGCACACACACTGTTGTTCTGAAAGACAATCAAACTTGAGTTCCTTTCAGGCCTGATACTTACTACATAGATGCAAACTAGGTGGTTGCACAGGGCCCCCAAAGCCACCAAGGGGCCCCCAAAGCCACCAAGGCTTTCCCATAATATCTCATAAGGATAGACGGCCGATGATACGCTTCCAACTACAGTATCTCTATCCATTGCCTCAACTTCTTCCATGCCCAATGCTGCCAGATCCTCTTAACCCCTTCACGCCCAGATCTTTCCTTGGCTATATAAAATTGTCTGTTGTTAACCATAAAATAACGAAAAGTAACTAAATATACCAAATTAGCTAGTGGACAAGGATACTAAGCAGGTCATAGCTATAAATATTGCTTATAGTCACTAAAAATCCGTCTAGTGGCACACAAATTACAATGGAAATTACGTTCTGGGTCTCAAGGGGTTAAACACACTGCCTCCATGCCTTCCTTGGCCTGCTTGCTCTTGTACTCTCTCCAACAAAGCAAATACAGACACGCTCTCGGCTTTCAAACATAATTCGTTCCCAAAAGTTGTTCTAAAACAGATTTGTTCTAAAACCGGAAGAAAAAAATTCCATAAGAAACAATATAAAATGGATTAATACGTGCCTGACCCACAAAATAAAGATCTTTTTTTACCTTTTTAGCTGTATTTCATGCATACTGTGTGATGTGGGTTAAACTAGTGACTACCTCCTGGGACAACACTATGAAGCTGCTCTGTTACTCACATGGGGGTGGGTGAGCATGACTGTCACCAGGGGCTTGATTCCAGACACAGCAATTTGTGTCATAATTTCAGCCAGGCTTCCAGCGTCTCCCGCCACCGTGGCCACCTGCAGGGCGGGGCTGGCCTCCACCACCACCGCCACCATCCACACCACCACACTCACAAACTCAAGGTCTCCAGGCTGGGCTGTCAAGGGGATTAACATGGATATATTTAGGCTAATTGTATACCACAATTGATTGACACCTTATTTGTAAAATACTGGAATTCTTATTGAAAGTACATTAAAAAGAATTACATACTTAAATTCTTATTGAGAGTACAGTAAAATCTACATCAGATCGGTTTACGGAACTGTCGCCGATGGGAATTCTCGCCGAAACAACAACTGAGAACGCTCGCCGACGTGGAAATGTTAACCTAACCTGGACAATGGCACCTAATCTAACCTAACTGATCAAGCTAACGATAGTATTTCATCCCTGAATGCAGAAACACGGGTAACACTTGATTAAATGTATATATTGGCTCCTGTAATATCAAGAATTGGAACACTCGATGACGGCGGCGAGAATTCCTATTGGCGACAGTTCCAGGTACCATCAGATCTACTCATGTCATAGAAGCCCAAGCATCACTCCTTCTGGACTGACCACTTTGAGGCCTTGTCAAGAAACACAAGTTATACAGGGTAAATAGAAAACATTCAGAGTAAAACATAATGAAGGCAGTTTCCAGGAATAGGTGAGGCATATAAAATTGTCCACTACAAATGTTATATACGTCATAAGGCACGAGGCATGGCAGAAATAGGGAGCAATCATTCTTACTCATAGCCAACGAACACAAGACAGAAAGCAAACACTGCAGCGCTCATCTATACTGAATATCATCCCTGTCTACGTATAAAAAACTTTACTAAATCAAACACAACTTCAGTGCAAACAAAACCTGGAATGAGGAAATTAAGAAACAGTATATCAGACACCTTGGGCAGAAGTGCACATCAGAAAACACACAATTGCAGAATTTATGGAAAGAAATAAACACCAAGTCACCAGAAAGAAGAAGAAGAAAGAAAGAAAAAAAAAAAAAAAAAGAAAAAAAAAGAAAAAAAAAAAAAAAAAAAAAAAAAAAAAAAAAATAATAATAATAATAATAATAATAATAATAATAATAATAATAAATAATAATAATAATAATAATAACGTCAATTGGGAGAAATTCAAGTCGTGAATTTCTCCCTACATTATCAAATAAGTGAAAATATGACACAAACCAATACACACATGGAAACAGATCAACCTAAGGTATAGATAAAATGATGCATTTCATTTCACCGCAGGCCAACAATCCAACACAGAGACTATGACCACCGTGCAATGAAGGTCACCAACCACCACCTGCTGAAAAGGAAAGTACAGAAGACATAAGAACATTAGAAAACAAGGAGGCTACAAGAGGCCGTGAGACATAAGAACATATTTGGGGAGGCGGTAGCGGAGTGGTTAGCGTCTCCGACTGGCGTTCTCGGTGACCCGAGTTCGATCCCCGAAGAAACCCAAAATCTTTCTGCACCGTCGAGTGGCCTAAGAACACCCACATGCCCTGCCCATCAACTCTACCTTCGATTGCGAGTGCATCGGAGGACACAGGGGGGCGGCATGAGCCTCTAATCACAGGCGTCACTATAAGAATCCTGCCTGCGCCACCACGGGCGAGGACCAACCATCACAGTCCTCAAGTGAACCTCCAGAGCCTACCATCCGAGCCCTGGGTCACCACTGCCTACAGGCGCTATAGGCACAGATGTGTGTAAAAAAAAATTAAGAAAACAAGGAAGCTACAAGAGGCCGTGAGACATAAGAACATAAGAAAACAAGGAAGCTACAAGAGGCCGTGAGACATAAGAACATAAGAAAACAAGGAGGCTACAAGAGGCCGTGAGACATAAGAACATAAGAAAACAAGGAGGCTACAAGAGGCCGTGAGACATAAGAACATAAGAAAACAAGGAGGCTACAAGAGGCCGTGAGACATAGGAACATAAGAAAACAAGGAGGCTACAAGAGGCCGTGAGACATAAGAACATAAGAAAACAAGGAGGCTACAAGAGGCCGTGAGACATAAGAACACAAGAAAATAAGGAAGCTTCATTAGATATTATGAGAAAATCTGACATTAAACAAGAAGAAGAAGAATGAGTGAGCCTCCACACTGAGTCTTGAGGAGGCTGGAACTCTCCTTGACGAGGAAGACGAGGACAGCCTTCCACACGGGCAGCACCTGTTTGTGGCTCAGGTCAGACAAGGTTCTTCGTATTGATGCCACAAACCTGTCAAAACAAATACAGTAAAACCTCTCATATTCGGACTAATTGGGCCAAGGAGTGGTCCGAATAATGGGGGGATTATATATGGGGGGTTATGAAAAAAAGAAAAAAAAAAGAAAACATAGGACTAATTGCCAAGGATGGTCCGAATAATATTATTATGGTAGGGAGATTTTACCTGAAAAAAAGAAAAAAAAAAGAAGAAAAAAAATAAAAAAAAAGGAGGAGGCCTGAATAATGTCAAAGTCCGAATAATGAGGGTCCGAATACGAGGTTTTATTCTAGTACATCTTAGTATTGATTGATTGATTTAACCCCTTGAGGCCCAGAACGTAATTTCCATTGTAATATGACTACCATTAGACGATTTTTAGTGAATATAAGTACTACTTTATAGATATGACCTGTTTAGTACCCTTGTCTACTAACTAATTTGGTATATTTAGTTAGTTTTCGTAATTTCATGGCTCGACAACAGACAATTTTATACGTATAGCAAAGGAAAGATCTGGGTGTTAAGGGGTTAATGCCAAAAAGGGGGAAATGTGCCAGCCATCAGAGGTCATATGGCACTATGGCAAAGCATATAAAGGGTCAGGGTTAAAGAATAATAGTGAAACGATGAGGGAAGGGGAAAGAACGGAATGTTACAGCAGGATGGTTAGATCAGATGTAGGATGTGGATTTGTTGGAGGAAGGAGGTTACACTGTCCAGGGAGGAGGAGGGGGATTCCGGGAGAATGTCCGCAAGACAGGGAGGTCGGGAAAGGGAGGACACATGAGGGAAGGAACTGGAACGGGCAGGAGTAAGATGGGGGCAGGATATTAGGACATGTTGGACAGTGAGAGGAACTTGACAGGGTGTGCAGAGGGTTGGGGAGGAGCGTGACATGAGATAGGTGTGTGAAGTTGGTATGGCCTATATAGATCAGAGGAAGGATGTGTATTTTTGGGGGGACTCATTATTGAAACCCTCTCAATACTCAGCCTCTCGCCTCTCAATCAATCAATCAATCTAACTCCTACTATCACCTTTGTGACACCTAAATCACAGTCACAAATAAGCTTACCTGGGAGGAAAAATTAGTCTTTCTTCATGAGCATAAAGAGCCTCTGGAATGACCTCCTGGTTCTTCAGTTCCGAACTTTTCTCTTTAATGGCAGAAAACATCTTCTCAAACATCTTGGGCAGGTTCCTGAGCTTCACAAACACCTCCAGCACTTGACACAGCAGCTCGTCATAGGCTTGATACAGCTCTCCCACCGGGGCGCTGCTGTCTGGAGTCTTGCAACAGTATATATTCCATACACTTTTCATCATTAAGTTACTCATATACTGTGGGATGAGAGCCAATAAGACTTGCAGGCATTGATAGCCCTCACAGGACACCGGGGCACTCACCACTAAAATCTCTCCCAGACTCTTCAACAGGATGTCAATGTCTCCGTCCTTAGTGATGTTCAAGGAGGCACCTTTAATGATACATAATAAGGAGTACAAGAGCACTTCCTTTTTCCTGGCATCAATAGTACAGGCTCGCAATTGTTGGGCAGCAAAACTGTTCTGTACTATGGAGGGCAGCTTGGGGTTCTGAATGGTGATGCCCAGCGCGTGACAGAGCACCACCAACATCTGGCAGTGCATGCTTTTCTGTGCCTTGAACTTCATCATAAACTGGGAATATATTTCTCCGAGTAGAGTCTGCACGACTTCGACTGGTTCGCTTTCAATGTATGAAACAATTTCTATTAGAAATGTGACAATCTCATTTGTTAACACTGCTTTGGTCTCAGAAAAGATGAGTGTGAAAGCATTGTTGTAGTAGTTCACCAGTTCATTATGAAACAAACTTGTAGCTATTAGCAATTTCATCTCTTTTAACAATTCCTGCATCACTTTTCTCTGATCGTCCTTGGCAGAGACCGCCAGTCTGGCCGAGGGCAGCAGGAGGTGCTCGGTGACGTGGGCCATCACTTTGATCTTGTCCAGGTGACTCTGCAGGCGTGTCCCCACCTCCCGGACCAACGCTGTGGCCAGGCTCACACACTGGTCCTGCGTGTGGCCCTCCAGCAGCCACGTGACCAAGCCCTTGGACAGCAGGAGACACGGACCGAGGGAATGGGTGACTAGAGGCGCCAACACCTGGCTGGACATGAGGCTGTGACACACGCTGACGGCCTTTTCTCGAAGCACTGCGTCACCGCTGCTGTTGATGACGTCAACTAGAGTCTGCAAGGAAAATGGAAAATTGATATTATTATCTTAAATTAAATGTCTTCACTTACCTATCTTCAACCCTGTGTTCACCCTATGTTTACCACAGTACTCATGAGATCTATAACTATCCTCCCACATCTGCCTACGTCCCTCACAGCTGCAAGGAACCTTTCTAGTGCTGTTAACCCCTTGAGGCCCAGTACGTAATTTCCATTGTAATTTGGTTACCGTAAGACGATTTTTAGTGAATATAAGCAATATTTTATAGCTATGACCTGTTTAGTATCCTTGTCCACTAACTAATTTGGTATATTGGGTCACTTTTCGTAATTTTATGGCTAACAACTGACAATTTTATATAGCAAAGGAAAGATCTGGGCGTGAAGGAGTTAACAATCACAGGATGAGACTTTCACACATGGAAATATAACCCTGATGAAAAAAAGTTGAGATATAACCATTTTCACATAATGCTGGAGGATAATTCATACGTACTTCAGTGAAATCCGAGGTGATGGGGCAGACCCAGTTGATGGAGCAGAGGGCCTTGAGGCGGTGTGAGGCCAGCAGGGTGTCCAGCGTGGTCCAGGCCGCCACCTGTTCCTCCGTGCTCAGCGCCGCCACCTGACACACACACAGGCAACATTCACATTGACAGATATGAAAATATATTCAAAAAGGCTATAATATTCTTCATAAACAGTCAACAAAGCAAAAAAAAGGCTATAATCTTCTTCATAAACAGTCAACAATGCAAAAAAAAGGCTATCATCTTCTTCATAAACAGTCAACAATGCAAAAAAAAGGCTATCATCTTCTTCATAACACATTGACAGATACGAAACTATTTCCAAAAAGGCTATAATCTTCATAACACATTGACAGATACGAAACTATTTCCAAAAAGGCTATAATCTTCATAAACAGTCAACAATGCAAAAAAAAGGCTATAATCTTCTTCATAAAGTCAACATGCCAAAACAAAAAAGGCTATAATCCCTTTTCAAAAAACGTCAACAATGCAAAAAAAAGGCTATAATCTTCTTCATAAACAGTCAACAATGCAAAAAAAAGGCTATAATTTCTTCATAAACAGTCAACAATGCAAAAAAAAGGCTATAATCTTCTTCATAAACTGTCAACAATGCAAAAAAAAAACAATCCATGTCAATAATACACTTATAGTTACTCGCTGCAAGTTAAGTTGGCGAAAATGAGGCACCTTCATTCACCCCTTCCGAAGGCACGGGATTGGCCGAGGTGTTGCCTTAGAGCCTAAAGAATGCCTTATTCCACACTCCAAGTTCTGCCCTAAGGTCCCAACGGCCAACACCTCAGCCAATTCCATGCGTTCGAAACGAGGGATTGAAGGTGCCCAATTTTCGCCAACTTAACGTGCGGCGACTATACAGTAAAACCTCTCGTATTCGGACCCTCATTATTCGGACCTCCTCCTTTTTTTTTTCTCTTTTTTTTTTTTTTTAATAGGGGTCGAAATTTCCTAGCTAATACACCAAAAAAAAAAAAATTTTTATAGGGGTCGAAATTTCCTAGCTAATACACCTAGATTTTTTTTTTTTTTTTTTTTTTTTAGGGGTCGAAATTTCCTAGCTATATATATGTATACACCTAGATTTTTTTTTTGGGGGGGGGGGGGGGGGGGGGGGTGTCGAAATTTCCTAGCTATATACACCTAGAATTTTTTTTTTTTTTTTTTTTTTTTACATATCCCCCCATTCTTCGGATCCTTGCATTACTCGGACCACTCCTTGGCCCAATTAGTCCGAATATGAGAGGTTTTACTGTAGTTTGGTTATCACATGAAGGATGCCAAAACAATCCTGTCAATACCTTTTTGGTGAGGAGTTGGGAGAGCCACAGAATGACCACATCCTCTTTCTGTGACACGGGGACCTTCAGGGGGGCCAGGAAGGCTTTCTCCCCCACACCGAGGCGCACAGACAACGCCTCACCTCCATGCAGTCGTTCCTTCAGTTCTACACACATAAAGAGTAGGAATAAAGGAGGACTTAAAACATTTTCTGTTATGGTGCCCAGCCTACAGTAATGAAAGAAAAGTGTGAGGCTACAACCACCTTACCTAGAGGAGAAAGAGGATATAGTGGGGGAGTATTTGTTTGGAGACGGGAATGTGGAAGAAGCAAAAAGAACAATCAACAGTTTTTGGATGACCAGAGAAAATAAGAGGAAAGAAAAAGAAAGAAACTAATAAGATAGAATAAGAGAAGACAACTAAGTAAAGACCCACTAAGAGAAGACAACTAATTAAAGACCCAGACAGCAAGAAGAAACATGTCAGGGAGTGTCGTTGAAAAAGGCCAGACTCCCGACCAACAACTGAACTGAACTGAACTGAATAATAACAAAAACATTTGGGTACAATTTTACTATTTGACTATAATTCTCTACACAATTGGGGGTATAGTTTTTGTCTCAAATTTATCTCTCTTAGCTACCGTCGCAATTACTACTTCCGGAGATATACAATTATACATATACGTAATGTGTTTGGTTAGAAGGGGAGTAAAGGAGTTAAAAAATTAATGGTTAAGATTCGTTTTATCGCCCCTGTCTTATCTCGCTTACTACCTTATGAAGGCCTAATCTTTAGGATTACAGGAAGTTTCGACGGAATGCACTTTCGACGGTAGAAAATGGAAGTTTCGACGATACCGTCGAACTCCGTTGAAACTTCCAATGTGTCTATCATAGAGTAAAACCTAAAGGTATTTTGCCATTGAGAGGATTATATAAAATGCAAAGTTACTAGATCATTGCCCACCAAAATTAAAGTGAAAAGCATATACAGCAATGAGTGTCTTCCCGCCGTCGTAGTCGCCCGGAAAAAAAACCAGTAGCAAAATTTGAAACTGTCTATACTTGCAGATACAAAGCATAAAACAAAACTGGAACAGGGTAGATTATACAGTCATGATATAAACTACTGTGTATCATCTTCAGTGGCACATACACATCAGTAGTGATGCTATAATTCGTAATATATGGCATCTGGCGACATTAGGGCAGGTGGTAACTAAAGTGTTATCTACGGTACGTAGTCTACTACTTTATTCTACCATAGTTTATATGGTACAATATTAATAATACTTCCATACTCTCTTAGTCCCCCTACCCCCCCTTGTTTATTGCACTACGCCTCGCTCCCTTATGAAAAACAGGGTGATTTAAACCAAGAAGTTATTAGTGAGGACACAAACACATCAAAATATATTAGAATATAAATAAAGGGCTTATTTTTTTAATGCAGAGAGTTTTGAACCCAGAAATACCCAACTTTTACCCATTTAGCGTGCATATATTGCCTCTGCTTGGGTGTTATATCATGCAATACAGTCCCACGCCCTTTCTTACCCCTTACATAGCATTGAATATTACACGGGAAGCCGTAAATTGAGGTATGAATATAAGAATAAGAATAAATTTCTAATATGGCCGCTGTGACGTCATCAAGAGCTGGATCAGAGCTCCTCTTGATCTTGACATCCAACTCGAGAAAAAAAGAAAAAAATTCACAACAAAAATCTACTTTTTAACAAAGCCCCTATAAATCGTGATAAAATATGAGCTAATAGTATATGATGTGTGTATCCTATAAACAGTAACAGATCCTCGTTTAGTGTTGAAACCACGGAGCAATACATGTATTGTTTTTTCGATAATTTGACCCATTACACCACTGAGTCAGATGTATTCCTTGAGAAAACACGCGAATAACACGTCACATAAACACACACAAGCACACTGCGCCTGTAGGCATAGCTAATCACACGCAAATAACCTCACCGCTCATTTAGAAGGAGGAACAAGGTTGGCGTTAAAATGTAAACAAAACACCCCCAAATTAAATAAACAAAATACAGCCACCAGGCGCGTGATCAATGCATTAAACGATGCGGAAATATCGAAATATATTAAAACACACAAAAATCCCCCTATATTTAGTGTAAAAAAAGAATTGCCAACAAAATATCGCTAATATGTACGGTGTTACTAAAAGATTAAATCATATTTCTTTTACGAAGGCCTTAAAACACGGACACTTATTATGGAAAGTCATACGAGAAGCTGGGCTTTTCAACAAGGGTATTCAATCCAATATCAGTCCACGAATAAAAAAGTGGATATTCGCTTTGAAATTCGTAATTGGCACCTCGTAAAATGGCGGCGAGCCCAGGAGCCAATCAGAGGCCTCGCTACACTGACAGCGAATCAGAGGCCTGACTACATCGCCCAGCCAATCAGCGTTCAGGAACCAGCTGGGCGCCGGGCGGCTATGTTTGCTGTTTACCCAAGATATATAGACTTATCTAATGGGAAATAAGGTGAAATTTACCCTGAAATACCTTATTTATGGCATATTAGTGATACTAAGAGTATTATTAGTGATAATTATAGGGTGGACGATAATACATTGCCGCCATATTAGCCTTTCAGCATAATATTCTCCCTGAAATATGACATCATAGTTTGATGCCGGTAAATTAAATATTTTGACGTGTTTTCGCTAAGTGTCTCCCGCTGAATACTAGAGACCTACCCAGGGTATACCTTGATGCGCTGATCCTAGGTTCGAGACCCGCGTGACCGAGAGTAGCTCCTATGGACCACTGTGGCCTACGCCGTACCCCCGGTACGGCGCAGGCCCGGCGGTACGGGGCTGACGCCGTTATAGTGGACGAGAACTGCGCGTTCACTCTTTAGTTCAGACACACACTGGGGGGCTAACACCTCACTCTTAGTAGGTATGTGCATATTCTCCGATTTCACGCTTGACAACTTTGTCAACATTTCAGCTCAGCCCCGTTTTCTTTTCATCGAAATTGGCAACATTTAGCGCAAAAGTTGTGTTGTGAACCCCCTAAGAAATCAGTTTTTTGTGTGTTTTCCTGTGATTGCACGAGCTTACACATGATTTGATGACGTAGTACACACATTGACCCCTCAACTCGTTGCAGAAACAATTCTCGAAAATTCTCGGAACATTTCTGAAATCACGTACATTCCGCGGAAATGGAGATGTGTTTCGTGACAGGTCGCCAAAACGCTCGTCAATTTTGCTGAAGGCGAGTGAAATGAATCTTGAAACTAATAAAATAAGTTTCTTTAGTTATTTGTCCGTCTATATGTCGAATTTGATAAGTTTTTATCGAGTAGCAACAATTTTATCAGGCTATCTGTAATCGATGTCAATGCACTGTTTTTCATTTCGTTGTTCGTTCGTTCTGTTTGTTTGTTTGGTAATTATGGAGGAGAGTTTCACGTTCGTTTTCAGAGACACCAACTACTTTTTCTTGGCCTACAATAGGTGCTTGTTCTAATGGTGCTAGTTTTATTTTGCGCAAACCAAAAAAAAAAAAAAAAAAAAAAAAAAAATGAAAAAAAAAAAAAAAAAAAATGAAACCTAACCTAACCTTATATGTTTTAATGAAACCTAACCTAACCTGAGTGTTCTTGGCTGAGTGTTCATTATGCCAAATTTTTATCGGTCACAATAATCCTATTGTTTTATAAGACAAAAATATGCCCAAAAGGCGAACTTCTATTTGATGTAACTTTCTTATTTTAGGTCCTAGGAGGGTCATCTTGGTGTCATTGGAAAGTTTGTTTCAAGACCTTTCCACTGATACCTCTTGCAATAGCATTTAACAATTTTGAAAAAAATTCCCACATAGCTACTCTTAGCCTCTCTCGCTTTACCACATACACCACACCTGTCACTACACACCTGTACGGCATCGCAACACACCTGTTGCCTGTGTATCACCGTAAATAAATGACTTGGAAAGTTCGACGATGCATTAGGTTGGAAGTTTCGACGGTGTCGTCGAAAACGCATTCCGTGGAACCTTCCTGTTACCCTGCTGTAACATTCCGTTCTTTCCCCTTCCCTCATCGTTTAACTATTATTCTTTAACCCCTCCCCTTTATATGCTTTGCCATAGTGCCATATGACCTCTGATGTCTGGCACATTCACCTTTCTAGGCATTAAATCAATCAATCAATCCATGTGTTCCACTGGTAATGATTTATCCTTTCCCGCCCTTCGTGATAAATACACACCACCAGCTATACTGCCCAACAGCCTACAGAGCATTGCACAATACTTGAAAGCAATCACAAGCGTGTAAGGTTTTAGTCACAAAATTAATAATACTGTGTAAGCACCTGCGTGGGCCATGCTGCCGCTGGGGATTTGTTTTGGTTGTCTCGCCGCAATCTTGATCTTGTGTTGGGCCGGATTCTTCTGCTACCAAGGATATTACGTAGAAAGTTATATTAAGTTGGATAATATTAAGAAAGGATATTAGTTGTTTATATTATATATCCTTGGCTGCTACCGTAGATAACACTTTAGTCGCCAGCTGCACTAATGTCGCCAGGCGCCATATATTGCGAATTATAGCATCACTACTGATTTGTATGTGCCATTGAAGATAATACACAGTAGTATATATATATAAGGCGTATTTTGTCCATGCCCTTGGAAGTAAAATTTTACTTATTTAAGCTCCGCCCACTTATATTTTACTCTTTTGCGTGCGTAGAAAACTGAGCAGATACACTTCGGCAGCGATATTTTACTCTTTTCCTGAAAAATTATACAGTCGTGGGTGTGGGTGGTGGTTTCAAGAGCCTGGCCAATCAGATCGCGCGCATGAGAAAATCTTATCAAAACTCCTCCCGTAAATGTTTCTCTTTTCCTTTAATTCTCATCCAATTCAACATTCATTACATGCGCACGACATGCAAAGGATACTGTATTTAATTAATAGTAGGTAAGGAGTAGTAAGGAGTAGAGTAGGTGACTCTTAACAGGTAAGAAGTCACAAATATTAAAATTCTCCAGCGACGTCTGGGAACAAATTTCCCAATCCCTCGAATTTTTCAATGTGTCCGAATCTTCGTTGATGCTTGCTGGCTTAGCACCAAAACTGGTGTATTATTGCTATAGTATAGTCAAATACTTAAATATATTCATGAGTGATATTACATTTGCAATAGAAATGTATAAATTTGGTATATATGTTATATCACACAAAAAGAAAGCCTTTTAGAGAACCTATCGCAGGGCACGAATACGAACATTTCATCAGTCTGATTCAGCGCCAACACGGTAAGGAGGTCTCTTACCCACGGGCCACCACACACCCACCACCACCCAGGCACCCACCCGCCCACCACCACCCGCCCACCACACACCCATCACACACCCACCCACCACACGCCCATCACCCATCCGCCCACCACACACCCACCCACCACACGCCCATCACCCATCCGCCCACCACACACCCACCCACCACACGCCCATCACACATCCGCCCACCACACACCCACCCACCACACGCCCATCACCCATCCGCCCACCACACACCCACCCACCACACGCCCATCATACATCCGCCCACCACACACCCACCCACCACACGTCCATCACACACCCGCCTACCACACACCCGCCCATGGATGTTAAACGGGGGAGATGCACTGGAGGATGAATCACAACCAGCATTCATCGAGGATGAATCACAACCAGCATTCATCTAGGTTTAGGCAAAGAATAATTGGTGAAACGTAGATGTAGGTACACGTAGCCTACATACGTACAGGTCCATGATAGCATTAAACATCCTCGACGCACATCGTGAAATGGCTGTGTAGCAAATAGATATTCAAATAACAGTTTCATAGCGCCCTAAACATTTCAGTTTAATATAAAGTCCATCTATAGAGTTAGAAAACAATGCTAGGCCATTCTAAGAGCTCAAAACAATTAGATATCGATGTGTAATACAGACAATCACGCTACTACTCTTTGCTGTGCCTTCAATAATGTCAACCTTAACGCTATTCCTTGAGCCTCTGTAAGAGGTAATGAAGTGTACGACACTTTTACTCTCGGCAACATCAAGAAAGAGCTTTGGCAGCGCTACAATCGTATTTTGTGATGGCAAGCAGGGGCGGAGCTTAAATAAGTATAATTTTACTCCAGAAGGACACTACAAAATACGCCTCGATCATGACTGTATAATCTACCCTGTTTCAGCGTTGTTTTATGCTTTGTATCTGCAAATATATACGATTTCAAATTTCACTACGCGGTTTTTTTTCGCGCGACGACGACGGCGGGAGGACACTCAGAACATAAACACTAATTGGCGACCTTAGTGTTGGTCGCCACTCTGGTGATATTTTTGTAATTTGTTCATAAAACGCCCTGATACCCGCAGCAGCCTGATCAGAATAATTTAATCTCAGGGCATCTTTATTTATTCTCTACTTAGGTAACTATTCTTCTATTCATCTATCTGCCTATCTATTTATTCATTTGAACTATTTTATGTGAAGTATTGTAACAAAATGTGGTTGTACGATGCGACGAGCCTGCAGCACGCGTATGACTATATGGTATGAGCCAAGAATAGTACAAGAGTAGCCCTATATATTAGTATCCTTGGTATCAGAGTAATATGGTATGAGCCAAGAATAGTACAAGAGTAGCCCTATATATTAGTATCCTTGGTATCAGAGTATTACATAGGCATAGTTATAGACATACACTTAGACATATAGTTCTCTGTATACTTTGCTTGGTATGAGTAGCTAGTATTGTGGCCGTGTATCCAGGACTGACACTGCAATGACTGACAGGCGTGAGTCAGTGTTGCAGTAGTGAGTCAGTGAGTCATGGCGTACCCTCTCACCCTCCCTTCGTCATGCAGGGCAGCGGCTACTCATTATGCCTTGCTACTCACTACTCACTGCACACCACGGCTCAGGCGGGAGGGAGGGCGGGAGGTTCTTCTTGCCGTAAAAGATATTCATCCCTTCCAAGAAAACGATGCCACATGACAACATTTACCATTATATAATTACGGGGCTGTAAGTTGCCTACACGGATGTCCACACATATGTGCCACAGTGCCAGTGTGTGGACCTGTTAACAGCCATAACAGATGCTATTGTGGAGGGCCCCATAAAAGCTTCCTTTCTTAGTGGTGTAGATCAAGCGAATGTTGCATTAACAGAAGTCAAGGGTGAGTGACGGAGCATCCCTCCTTTATCTGTGCAGGGATGACGGTGCCCGGACACGCCTGGGCACACAGAGGACACCAGTACACCCTCCACACATGTATAAGTATCCGCCAGCCTGCACAGTGACCTTGAGGGTGCTGCAAAGGACTGTGACATGAAAGCGAGATCGAGTCAGGGTGAAGTTGGCATCCTGTGTCTAGTACGGCCAATGGTTGGGTGGCGTTGAGACGGGCACGGCAAGCCCATAGACGGCCCTCGGCCCGCCCATGCCCAAGGCTGCCATCACTTCAGCTGGCCAGAGTCAGACAGTGGTGGATAGTCACGAGCAGGAGGGTGTACAGGAGCTCCTCCGCTCCTTGTTACTGACTGCCTGCTACTGTTGCTGAGCCGCACAGTAAGTTTTGACGTAGCTACTATACTGAGTTTTAGATCCCTTGTCTCTTCACAAAGATAGTGTTTATAATACTGAGGGATCCTTTGGGAGATTAGTGATTCTGTGTTTCAAAATAAACTACTTTTGATGTGCAGTGAGGGTGCCCGGCGGCCTGGCGGACGGGCTGGCGGCGGGCACAGCTTTGAACCCGAGGGTAACTTTTCATTATTGCAGCGATCGAGTCAAGACAGCTTTCCGCCCATTGCTCTCTCTGTTTATTCACGGGACTCAGTTTCCTTAGGTTTTATATGAAGTCGGTTTTGTACACGTACTACAAACATTGCTTGTTATGGTAAAAATCATCGGGTTCCTGCAAGGAGTCCTATGCATTCATACTGCCCCAAGAACAACATTCCCAGAAGTTTGACAAGCATGGCACAGAACTATAGCACGATATAATAGCAAACTCTACGACATAGAATATTATGTGCACGACAACACTTTACTCTACTCTATTGTACGAGAATTTACACGTACTTCGCTCAAAAATTTCGAGTGAAAATTTGTTTTGAAAATATAACTAGATGTAGCCTCACCCTTGGACGATAAAGTTACCTCGTCCAAGGCCTCACCCACCCTAATACGGGACCACGTAGAGATGCGGCTATTGTCTCTCAATAAGAAAGTATCTGCTCAAAATTATAACAATGATGATCAAGTGTGAGACGCTCAAGTCACCTCACCCGTGTAGAACCCTTGTAGATTGTAGAAGGAGGGAGGGAAGGCAGTCAAGGCACACTCAGCGCTCGCCGGTGGGTGACTCATCTCCGGGAAAGTTATTCGCTTCACCAAGGCCGAACGAACATCTGTTGTATTTATTTCATCCCTGTCTGACCTCAACACAGGAAAAACGGTAGATAAACACAGTGCAGTAGACAGAGGTATAATTCGAATGCCTTATAGTTGTAGACACAATAAAAAAGGATAAGTTATAAGAACCTAGACAATATCCACATACCGATAGCGAGGTTATTGACGGTACAATTTGCGGTTTATGGAACTGTCGCCGATAGGAACTCTCGCCGATACACCAACCCTGAACTTTCGCCGACATTGGAACACTCGCCGACGTGTACATTTTAGGCGACAGTTCAACTTGCAATATATGAAATGTAATCTAATCTAACCTAACCTAACCTAACCACATAACCTAGCCTAACTATTCAGGCTGTTGTTGGTATTTAATCCCTGAATGCAGAAACACGGGTAATGGGAACACTCGCCCACGTGAAAAATAGGATCACTCGGCGACGTCGGCGAGTGTTCCGATCGGCGACAGTTCCAGGTACCCAAAAAGACGATTTTTAGTGAATATAAGTAATATTTTATAGATATGACCTGTTTAGTATCCTTGTCCACTAGGTAGTTAATTTGGTATATTCAGTTACTTTTCGTAATTTCATGGCTTGACAACATACATTTTTATAGCAAAGGAAAGATCTGGGCGTGAAGGGGTTAAAGATTTGTTGAGGTTCAGTAAATGTTGTTTGCGAAATATGGAAGCCAACACGAGCACGAGTGTTTAGCATTAGGACCACAGAGTTAGACAGGTTCTGTAACTCTGATTATGACTCTGAGAATCCAACTCAAGGTGGTACCAATTTTTTTCTTAGCAATTAGTTAGCTTTTCATTGTGTTTAATCTGTTTATCATTGACGCTTTCTACATAATAATACATAATACTATACATAATACACAATAATATACATAATATATATTACATTCATGCAGCAATTCATTTTCTTAGCAATTAGCTTTTCATTGTGTTTATCATTGACGCTTTCTACATAATTATACATAATACTATACATAATACACAATAATATACATAATATATACATTCATGCAGCAATTCATTTTCTTAGGTAGCAATTAGCTTCTCATTGTGTATTGTGTATATCATTGACACTTTCTACACATAATAATATATAATACATAATAATATACATAATATATACGTAATAAACTGATAATTATTCATAAAATTATGGTATATGATTTTTCTCTTCACAGGCACTCAACAGCTAGAATAGGCCAAAGAAGACGATACAAGTTACTCATTCAGCCTTACAAGTTACAACCCAGTTACTCATTCAGCCTTACAAGTTACAACCCTCATTCCCTTGCCCAAAACTCCACTAAAACCATCATTCCCTTGCCTAAAACTCAACTCAAACCCTGAATGTCCCCGAAAACCAAGATTAACAAATGACAGAAAATAAGGCAAAAACTCAAGTGAGGATTCCTAAAGTGGTTTCCTAGCCTGTGAAACCCTTGAGGCGTGAAGAAGCTTGCCCGATGCCCCGCCAGTGAAGTAGTGTGTGAGTGCGCCACCATGGGAGGGTGTGTGAGGGCCTCTCGTCTGCTTTACGCCGCCTTCAAAAAGTACTGGATCTTTGTAAGTACCTACTCCGGAATATTTGTTGTAAACTCCTAACCTTATCTAGCCTAACCTTACCAAACCTAATCTAATCTAACCTAACATTTCCAAACCCAATCTAACCTAACCTTAGCAAATCCAATCTAACCTAACCTTACCAAATCCAATCTAACCTAACTTACCAAACCCAATCTAACCTAACTTACCATTTCCAAACCCAATCTAACCTAACCTTACCAAATCCAATCTAACCTAACCTTAGCAAATCCAATCTAACCTAATCTTACCAAACCCAATCTAATCTAACCTAACATTTCCAAACCCAATCTAACCTAACCTTACCAAACCTAATCTAATCTAACCTAACATTTCCAAACCCAATCTAACCTAACCTTACCAAATCCAATCTAACCTAATCTTACCAAACCTAATCTAATCTAACCTAACGTTTCCAAACCCAATCTAACCTAACCTTACCAAATCCAATCTAACCTAATCTTACCAAACCTAATCTAATCTAACCTAACACCTTAACCTTACAAATCCAATCTAACCTAACTTACCAAACCCAATCTAATCTACCCTAACATTTCCAAACCCAATCTAACCTAACCTTACCAAATCCAATCTAACCTAATCTTACCAAACCTAATCTAATCTAACCTAACCTTACCAAATCCAATCTAACCTAACCTTACCAAACCCAATCTAATCTACCCTAACATTTCCAAACCCAATCTAACCTAACCTTACCAAATCCAATCTAACCTAATCTTACCAAACCTAATCTAATCTAACCTAACATTTCCAAACCCAATCTAACCTAACCTTACCAAATCCAATCTAACCTAACCTAACCTAACCTTACCAAGCCCAATCTAACCTAACTTAGCCATATCCTGACCTTACCGAACCTTACCAAACCCAATCTAATCTAACCTAACCTAACCTAACCTAACCTAACCTAACCTAACCTAACCTAACCTAACCTAACCTAACCTAACCTAACCTTACCTTACCTTACCTACCTAACTTACCTATCTATCATATATATCTATTTCTTTCTCTTGTACCTTCCTCTCTCTCTTAGACAAATAAATGACACCGTGCAGAGAAAAAAAGCTTCGTCTGCAAAGCTTAGTTATATAGTGGTTAATTTAATATGTTGTTTTAACCCTTGAGGTCCAGAACGTAATTTCCATGTAATTTGGGTACCATTAGACGATTTTTAGTGACTATAAGCAATATTTTATAGATATGACCTGTTTAGTATCCTTGTCGACTAACTAATTTGGTATATTAAGTGACTTTTCTTAATTTTATGGCTCGACAACATGCAATTTTTCAAAGCAAAGGAAAGATCTGGGTCTCAAGGGGTTAATCTACAAGTCTGAACTGAACCTCTATATAAAACCTCATAGCGTATTGTCATAACTGCATAGACGAATAAGACATCACATAGGCACATACGATAATGCAAAAGAAAACTCAGCGGGAGATAAAACAAAAAGATATATCGTAGACCGTACTGAGTTAACCCCTTGAGGCCCAGAACGTAATTTCCATTGTAATTTGGGTAGCCTACCATTAGACGATTTTTAATGAATATAAGCAATATTTTATAGATATGACCTGTTTACGAGCGAGCGCGAAGCGCTCGCGAGTCCTCGATGGATACGGGATTTTTCTCACATCAAGCAGCCGACCCGACCGACCGTCACGCGTTTCAAGAGCTTATATCTTTGGAATCCCGCTTCCGATTGACAAGCGGTCTTGGCCATCTGATAGCCCCATTCAATCCCTATTTGTGTTGACATGTTTTGTCTCACGTGAGGGGTCAGCATGGCGCGTGGCGCGTGCCGCGTGAGGGGTGTCAGACAACGTTATCTTGCTATAGCTGAGAAACGGCTGTACCGACTAAGTTGAAATTTGGTGTGTGGTTTGAGACCACACCCCTAGCAATGTCAAACAGGTCAAACTCCGGGTGACGCCGCACGTGCGCACGTGCGGCGGGTTTCTACGGGCTCGCTCGTCCCTCGCCGATTAAGGCGTCTTACTGGTTAGTATCCTTGTCGACTAACTAATAGGGTACAGTCAGTTACTTTTCGTAATTTTATGACTAACAACAGATGATTTTTTATAGTAAAGGAAAGATCTGGGTGTGAAGGGGTTAAGGTGACGTCAGTAAAATGAATTAGTTAGCCACGCGCCGGCAAGGGTTGGCGGGAGAGATGGAGCGTGTGATGGCTAATGTCAGCTGGCCCAGACTGACGCCTCCTGACACCCACGATTGAAGGGCGGGGGACGCGGCACGGCTTGGGATGAGGAACAGAATCAAAGCCTTTAGAATTAGGCTTAAATTCTAAAGGCTTTGTACAGAATAAGACACGAAAGGTTTCTAAACATACATGAATCAGCAATAAAGTTACTTAGATAGAGAAAATATACCTTAACACAAATACCACACGATCTGAAATGTTGCTTAGAGTAAAGATATCTCATGTAGGAGGCAATAGAACATAAAACAAGCATGATTACAACCGGGACATGAGAGAGAGAGAGAGAGAGAGAGAGAGAGAGAGAGAGAGAGAGAGAGAGAGAGAGAGAGAGAGAGAGAGAGAGAGCAAAACTACAACACGATCTGAAATATTGTTTAGAGTAAAGATATCGTTTGTAGGAGACAATAAGATGTAAAAGAAGAGCATATAATTATACAAACATAACTGAACATAGAGAGAGAGAGAGAGTATGTGTGTGTGTGTGGTGTGTGTGTGTGAGAGAGGGAAGGAATAAATCGGCTGTTCGTTCTCCCTTTCGGGGTTGATAAATGGGTACCTGGGGAAACCTGGGGAAGGTAACAGTGGTAACCCGGATGTCACACTAGCCCTGTGTCCCGGGATAACGGGTTCCCGCCCACCACAGGCTCAAAAGCTAATGCGACGGAGATGAGCACTGAGGCCACGCGCAGCCTAGCGTATGCCCCCATTTTTTTTTTTTTTTTTTTTTTTTTTTTTATAAACTTAATAATAAACTTTACCTTATATATAGCTGTGTGGGACTCGTGTTTATGAAGTGATGGTGTAGGTACGAGTATAGTGTCGCAATGAGAGGGTTAAGGTGGTTTTCATGTACAGTGTTGGTATTCTAGTCACTGTAGTTAACCCCTTGAGGTCCAGAACGTAATTTCCATTGTAATTTGGGTACCATTAGACGATTTTTAGTGAATAGAAGCAATGTTTTATAGATATGACCTATTTAGTATCCTTGTCCACTAACTAATTTGGTATATTAAGTGACTTTTCTTAATTATATGGCTCGACAACATACATTTTTTTTTATAGCAAAGGAAAGATCTCAAGTTGTTAAGAGTCACTGTATTATAACCTGCTGTCTGCGTGACTCCCTCCTACAGGGTAAAAACATTGGTCACTTGAGCTTCTTTTTGCTCTCCCCTCTCCTCCTCCTCCTCCTCTGCTTTCTTTTCCTTCCCCTCCTCGT
>JACEEZ010023663.1:93926-196426 GCA_016584305.1 Chionoecetes opilio | reverse complement strand
AAGGTGTCGTGAAAATGCATACGTAGCCAGACGTGTTGACTTTGACCTCGCATACAAATTAGCGACCTTCTCCCTCTAGTTCACACGATGCACTGGAAAATAACTAAAAAAAAGTCTTGCTTGTGATAAATAAGATACAATATATACAAGCCTACAAGCGCTATAGGTTCTAACGTAAACAAAATATAATAATAATGAGAAAATATATAAAGATGCAAACTATTAAAGGGTTCCGATCCTCTATTGCCACGTCAAATGTGAAATTGTTGCTCTTATTAACCAGTCAAAACATTCATGACATTAACCCCTTGAGACCCAGAACGTAATTTCCATTGTAATTTGCTATATATGCCATTAGACGATTTTTAGTGAATATAAACATTATTTTATAGATATGACCTGTTTAGTATCCTTGTCGACTAACTCATTTGGTATATTCAGTTGCTTTTCGTAATTTTATGGCTCGACAACATACATTTTTTTTATAGTCAAGGAAAGATCTGGGCGTGAAGGCACTGAAGGGGTTAAAAAAGGGAGGCAGCAAGAAACAGCATTGCGCCACTTGTCAGGTCGGGACGTCACTGCCCTTGGCGGCGCCTTGTCACGCACGCGGCACCCCTATACGGCAGCCTGCAGGGGCATGGCTGCACTCACGGCTTATTAGGGCGGGGCCACCACCATATTTTGACAACGACGCCATACGCTCTTGATGATGGCACAGGCTGATGACATGACGGGATGTATTATAATGGGTCAATTTATAGTTTCACCCAACCAACGATTTTCTGATGCGCCTTATGTTTTTCTGGTGTGTTTTTATGTGTTTTGAATGAATCTGCTAACCGTTTCTGTCGCTATTTTTTTTTTTTTTTTTTTTTTTTGCAAAATTGACAACAAAAAAACAAAAAAATGAACCTAAACCTAACCTAACCTTTACCTATACCTAACCTAACCCATACCTTACCTAACCTAACCCATACCTAACCTAACCTAACCTAACCTAACCTAACCTAACCTAACCTATACCTAACCTAATCTTTACCTAACTAAAAAAAAACTAACCTTTATCTACCTAAAAAAAAAAAAAAAAAAAAAAAAAAAATTGCGACTGAAACGTTTAGCAGATTCATTCAAAACACATAAAAACACACCAGAAAAACATAAGGCGCATCAGAAAATCGTTGGTTTGGTGAAACTGTAAATTATCCTTCATTTGCCTCACAGTGACGCACGGCTTGCTTGGAGGCAGAGTCGGAAAAAAATGACCATAAGCATATGAGGATATTAAAGGCGATTGCGTGTCCAGCGCGTGCTCAAGGCCGTGGGACACACACACACACACACACACATACACATACACATACGTACGCATGCCCGGGTGGCAACACAGAACACCTAAGTGTCGAGAATTCGAACTAAGTGTTTAGAGTTATTTATTTTCATGACATCCCTGCATGTGAATACTTGATGACGGGAGTGTCGGCGGAACATTACAAGTGAATACTGGGGAAGGATGGTGGTATGGGTGGTATAGACTTTAGAAGGTACCTGAAACTGTCGCCGATAGGAATTCTCGCCGCCGTCGTCGAGTGTTCCAATTCTTGATATTACAGTACCCAATATATACATTTAATCAGGTTTTACTCGTGTTTCTGGGTTTATGGAACTGTCGCCAATAGGAATTCTTGCCGAAACAACAAACTAGAACTCTCGCCGACGTGGAAATTTTAACCTAACCTGGACAATGGCACCTAATCTAACCTAACTGATCAAGCTAACGATAGTATTTTATCCCTGAATGCAGAAACACGGGTAACACTTGATTAAATGTATATATTGGGTCCTGTAATATCAAGAATTGGAACACTCGACGACGGCGGCGAGAGTTCCGATCGCCGACAGTTCCAGGTACCGGATGAAGTAGGTACATGGAAGTGTCTCCAGTTGTTGTACCTGTATGCGTTGCCACAGGTGTGTTATTCGCCGTGTTGTGCTGGGGAGGAGGATGGCCTTATACTGGCCTTATAATTATATTGTAGGCCTAACGATCATTAATGCCTAGCGAGGCGGTTGATTCATGGAACATTTGCCGTTTTTGGGTCGTCTGTTCCTTGGTTGGGCCACAGCATCTGTTAATCCCTTGAGCCCCAGAACGTAATTATCATTGTAATATAACCACCATTCGACGATTTTAATGAACATAAGCAATATTATATAGATATGACCTGTTAAATATCCTTATCCATACGCTAATTTGGTATATTTAGTTACTTTTTCGTAGTTTTATGGCTAATAACAGACGATTTCATATTATAGCAAAGGAAAGATCTGGGCGTGAAGGGGTTAAGCCGGGTAGAAAGACACACCTGAAGGAACGGAAATCTCACGACGGAGGGCAGAAAACGATTCCCATGCATGAGTAAATAATTGGAATGGACAAGGGAATAGTCAAGATTCCCGAGACGCACGTAAAATGTTAGATTTTTTGGCGGGAAGGAAAGGTAAACAAAGGGGAAATTAAAGCAAAAACTCGAAGAAAGAAAGTTAATGCAGAAATTATCCTGCGCGGCACAAGTAAAAAAACACAAAAAAACTAATGGTTTATGTGCTCCGGGCAAAACAACGAGCAAAAATAAGTTAAGCATGTGCGTTTAAAACAGTTTAACCCCTAAGATAACAGTAAAGTCGCCAGGACAACTTTTTTTTCTGTTTACAGACGTGTGGTGGCGTTAATACTTACATTTCTACATCCATGATTTCAGGACAGTTAGAAGGGGCTATCTGGAGAGTCTGTGTCATTTTGTGTCTTCATCTGTGTCATATTATGGCTATAAAGGAACAAATTACTAAAGTATCTACAAAGTGGCTACCAACAATAAAGTCGCCATCTAGTGTTTATTTACTCAGTGTCGTACCGCTGTCGTCGTCGCCCGAAAAAAAAACGCGTAGTGAAATTTGAAACCGTATATACTTGCAGATACAAAGCATAAAACAACGCTGAAACAGTGTAGATTATACAGTCATGATATAAACTACTGTGTATCATCTTCAGTGGCACATAAAAATCAGTAGTAATGCCATAATTCGTAATATATGGCGCCTGGCGACATGACTGCAGGTGGCGACTTTACTGTTATCTACGGTAGAGGCCCAGAACGTAATTTCCATCGTAATTTAGGTACCACTACATAGACGATTTTTTAATGACTACAAGGAATATTTTATAGATAATGACCTGGTTAGTATCCTTGCCACTAACTAATAAGTCGGTATATTCAATAACTTTTCGTAATTTTATGGCTAACAACAGACGATTTTTTTGTAGCGAATTGTAATTTAGGTACCATTAGACGATTTTTTAGTGACTATAAGGAATATTTTATAGATAATGACCTGTTTAGTATCCTTGTCCACTAACTAAGTCGGTATATTCAGTAACTCTTCGTAATTTTATGGCTAACAACAGACGATTTTTTTGTAGCGAAGGAAAGATGGGCGTGAAGGGGTTAAATAAGCATGCGCGTTTAGAACAATTTAAAGCCAAGATAAAAAAAAGAAATATGACCTAGCATACAGGAACATTCAGGGGGAGAAGAGGCAAGGGAGACAGGAAAGGGGAGATGTTTAACCCTGTAAAGGAAGGCATTGGCCGTGCTCGCAGACCGGAACACAGGCCGTGCAGACTCACTTTCGTGCCTTCCCGGAGCTATAGAGAGAGTTGAATGGACTGGGTGGGAGGCAAGAGGAAGCTAAATTAGGCAGATGTTTAACCCCTTGAGGCCCAGAATGTAATTTTAATTGTAATTTGACCACCATCAGACGATTTTAATGAATATGAGCAATGTTTTATAAAAATGACCTCTGTTTAGTATCCTTGTCCACGAGCTAATTTGGTATAATAGGTTATTTTTCGTACGTTTATGGTTAACAACGGACGATTTTATGTAACAAAGGAAAGATCTAGGCGTGAATTAAAGGGTTAAACATCCCATAGTTCACACACACACACACACACACACACATGTACCTAACTGGCAGGATCGTCACATTGAAGCTATCGACAATAACAGGAAGATAAAATGCTTTACACTGAAAACAATGCAAAACATGACAATTAAGTCGAGTGAGATGCAAGTGTAGGTATATATTACGTTTACATCATCGTCATAAGAAAGCAATTAGTCATGGCGGAGTGTTTGAGGGATGGCATTAGCAAGGCAGCTATAGGCGGCCTTCAGCTGGCCAGTGACGTCACCGCAGATAAAAGCCCGCGCCTGCATCAACACGCAACCCCCCCCCCCCTTGTAGTCATTGCTTCTACACTATACTTACGGGCACGGCACACACTTATATACATCAATTGCAACACACTTACGACACACTTATATACATCAATTGCATCACACTTACGACACATACTTATATACATCAATTGCAACACACTTACGACACACTTATATACATCAATTGCATCACACTTACGACACACACTTATATACATCAATTGCAACACACTTACGACACACACTTATATACATCAATTGCATCACACTTACGACACACTTATACACATCAATTGCATCACACTTACGACACACACTTATATACATCAATTGCAACACATATACATCAATTGCAACACACTTACGGCACACACTTATATACATCAATTGCAACACTTATATACATCAATTGCAACACTTATATACATCAATTGCAACACACTTACGACACACACTTATATACAACAATTGCAACACTTATATACATCAATTGCAACACACTTACGACACACTTATATGCATCAATTGCAACACTTATATACATCAATTGCAACACTCTTACATTGATTCTTCTTCTCAAAAGCAGCCTATCCGTCCTAGGGTACAACTACAGCGGAAAATAATAGACTGCACTTTAATATGCTCTAACGAAACGAAGCTAAAAACGCTACAGTTAACTTCTAATATTTATCTAAGGAATAAATCATAAGTAATGGCAGGTTTAAATTACTCCTTCACATCCAAATCTGTCCTTGGCTATATAAAATCGTCTGTTGTTAGCCATAAAATTACAAAAAGTCACTGAATATACCACATTAGTTAGTGGACCAGGATATTAAACAGGTCATATCTATAAAATATTGCTTATAGTCACTAAAAATTGTATAATGGTACCCAAATTACAATGGAAATTACGTTAGATCTGGGCCTCAAGGGGTTAAAAACAGACAGTAGAGAAACACAGGCAGCAAAAGCAAGTCAAGTTTTGAATGGCTAGTATACCACAGATATCGTGTTGATGTGTTTTGACTTGGAATACGATAGATGATGCACGGTCGCTTTTTTTGTAAGATGAGAAGGAGACAGAAATCATAATCTTGAGTAGCGTAGTTCATACCAAGTGTTACTGTGTTTTGAATCTATATAATGACTTGCTCTCGTGAATGAAGAACACACAGAGAGAGAGAGAGAGAGAGAGAGAGAGAGAGAGAGATGGCACGAGTGAAGCAATAGGGGCTACCATTATAAGAGCGTACACTTAACTCTCCCTCTCGCCAATGACTGACAGAGCCTCATGGTAATAGCTCGCACGTGGTGAATCGCCTTCACAAACAAACACTTTAGCCATGACGCCAATTTGTTAATCTGACACTATACCACGTACCCCCTCTTTGTGCGGAGTCTATTGGGAGCTTTAAGAGGAGGTCTCTCTCTCTCTCTCTCTCTCTCTCTCTCTCTCTCTCTCTCTCTCTCTCTCTCTCTCTCTCTCTCTCTGGAAACAAACCTCATTCTATATTCAGTCCGCTACGTATATGTGTCAAGTTCGACCCCGAGCTTGACAGACGACCTACAAAGCGATAATAAGCAGAAAAGATCACAAGAAGAAGAAGAAGAAGAAGCGTTGCGTAATGCCCTGCCTCTCTCATCACAACAACTACTGAACATGTGTTGCTATTGACGCTCCTTACTTTAATACTTATTGATGCTTACAGGAACTATATATATATATCACGTGTAGGACAGGAATTAACTACCTAGGTTTTTCGGCCTCTTGTAGCTTCCTTATTTTCTTATAGATAGTGTTATAGGGTTTATGGAACTGTCGCCGATGGGAATTCTCGCCGAAACAACAAACTAGAACTCTCGTCGACGTGGAAATTTTAACCTAACCAGGACAATGGCACCTAATCTAACCTACCTGATCAAGCTAACGATAGTATTTCATCCCTGAATGCAGAAACACGGGTAACACTTGATTAAATTTATATATTGGGTCCTGTAATATCAAGAATTGGAACACTCGACGACGGCGGCGAGAGTTCCGATCGGCGACAGTTCCAGGTACCGTGTTATAGAATGATCTCTGTCGTGAAAAAAGGAAAAATGTTTACTATACGATGAGTTATACAGTGCTAATAATAATCGCTTTTACCGCGGTGCATGCAAATGTCGTTTTGTCACGTTTAGAGAGACTTAACTTTTGACGTCATGTGGATGTGGCTGTGATATCGTACGTGTGCTGCAGGTGGTCAAGGGAGATTAGAAGAGTTTATGTAGTCTTATTTATACTTATACTTAGACTTATAGCAACTTTATTAACTATAATTCAGTGATGACGTGATATTACCCGAGAGGGAACATACCAGGGACTTCACACATCAGTAGTGGTAAGGGGTTTACGTTGGGGTATACTCTTATTTATTGTCTCAGAAGTTTCATTTTTTTTCTCCTTTTTCTGAGCTTTTTTCATAGAAGGTTATCTCCCAACATTGAAATTGTATACGTTCCTTGACAGATGGTGTGGACGGCGGCATGCGGCTCCGTGTTCTACGCAGACTACATGCACTACAAAAGGCAGCCGCAGTACTACTACACGCGCCGCATGCTGGGGGTAAGTAGCCTAGTACATGGAGGTAGTAGTAGTAGTATAAGGTCTAAGTATAGTAAGTAAATATAGTATAAGTTAGGTAGTAGTAAGTATAAGTAGTAGTATAAGAGGTCGCGAATGTAAAGTGCTTCCGAGAATATGAATCACTCTCGAAATCACTTTTAGTTAGTAGTAGTAGTAGTAGTAGTAGTAGTAGTAGTAGTAGTAGTAGTAGTAGAGTAGTAGTAGTAAGAGTAGTAGTAGTAGTAGTAGTAGTAGTAGTAGAGTAGTAGTAGTAGTAGTAGTAGTAAGAGTAGTAGTAATAGTAGTAGTAGTAGTAGTATCAGTAGTAGTAGTAGTAGTAGTAGTAGTAGTAGTAGTAAGAGTAGTAGTAGTAGTAGTAGTAGTAGTAGTAGTAGTAGTAGTAGTAGTAGTAGCCTAGTAGTAGTAGTAGTAGTAGTAGTTAGTAGTAGTAGTAGTAGTAGTAGTAGTAGTACAATATATGTGTGGCGTTTATTATATCATACGGTATATATTATTATCGTAAACTGGTTTCGAGAGTGCTTCATATTCTGGAAAGCACTTTATATCCGCGACCTCTTCCCATGGCGCTGGAACTTGGAAGGCACAGCACGTCAGCTGCTGGTAAGGAAAGATGGAATAACAAGTAGTTTAAGATCCCAAGTGAGATTGCCAATAAGTTGATAAGATTGTTAACAAAGGAGACTATAATTGAAGAGGACCGATGAGGCGATACTAGAAGCGTCAAAGGTCACAAGAAGAAGAAGCACTGAAGCAGCAATTAGGCAATGCAAGAAACATGGCTCGTTACACCATATGATTTCCTTCCCTTTCACCGGTACCTGGAACTGTCGCCGATAGGAACTCTCGCCGCCGTCGTCGAGTGTTCCAATTCTTGATATTACAGGACCCAATATATACATTTCATCAAGTGTTACCCGTGTTTCTGCATTCAGGGATGAAATACTATCGTTAGCTTGATCAGTTAGGTTAGATTAGGTGCCATGTCCAGGTTAGGTTAAAATTTCCACGTCGGCGAGAGTTCTAGTTTGGTGTTTCGGCGAGAATTCCCATCGGCGACAGTTCCATAAACCCTTTCACCCCTCAGCTGGGCCTGTGTGTGTCCCGGGGGTCGGCAGCCGTACTGAACCTGTCGTGCTGCTGCCTGGTCGTGCCCATGTGTCGTGCCCTCACCACTGCCCTGACCCTCTGCCGTACCCGCCTGGCCAGAAGCACGCCCGCCCCCTCGTGCCTGACCCTCACAGCCCCGCCCTCCCACACGGCCAAGACCACGCACGTCATGATCGCTGTCACCGTCATCGTAAGCTCAGGTGGGGCTTATGAGGGTTATTTTAAGAGATGACTATGTTGTTGATCAGTTGACATGTTTTGGCACATAGGACGTTTTGGATAATTTATAGTTTCACCCAACCAACGATTTTCTGATGCGCCTTATGTTTTTCTGGTGTGTTTTTATGTGTTTTGAATGAATCTGCTAACCGTTTCTGTCGCAAATTTTTTTTTTTTTTTTTTTAGGTACTAGATAAAGGTTAGTTTTTTTTTTTTTTTTTTTTTTTTTTTTTTTTTTTAATTAGGTAAAGGTTAGGTTAGGTTAGGTTTAGGTTCATTTTTTTTTTTCTTGTCATGTTGCAAAAAAAAAAAAAAAATTGCGACAAAACGGTTTAGCAGATTCATTCAAAACACATAAAAACACACCAGAAAAACATAAGGCGCATCAGAAAATCGTTGGTTGGGTGAAACTATAAATTGACCGGACGTTTTGGGCATTTTTGGTTTCTAGTCTGTTGGGGACATGGCATTTTGGACATTTTTGGTTTCTAGTGTTAGGGACATGGCATTTTGGACATTTTTGGTTTCTAGTGTTAGGGACATGGCATTTTGGACATTTTTGGCTTCTAATGTTAGGGACATGGGGACAGGACAGTTTTGGTTTCTAGTGTTAGGGACAGGAAATTTTAGATTTTTGGTTTCCAGTGTGTTAGGGACATGGCATTTTGGACATTTATGGTTTCTAGGTAGTGCGTTAAGAGTGAGCTAGGCTAGTAAGCTGCCAAAATGTGAATTCATTGAAAACCTTTAGACAAAACTAATATAGTCTACTGTTACCTCTGTTGAGCTCCCAATAAAAGAGTAATTCAATCTGCCCCATACAGGCCAAAGAATAAACGGGAACCACACACAGGTAATAAATGAGTTGTCAGAAGAGGTGTAATGGGATCAGGTTTGTCACATTACAGATTCTCCCGGGAAGAGCCTGGCTAATGTAGCAAAAATAGATTCATTTTATCAACCCTGTCTTATCTCGATTACCAGAGCTGGGCAGTATTTAAATACATTTGTGTATTTAGAAATGTATTTATAAATACATTGGTTGTCATGTATTTAAATACAGTATTTAAATATTTTTATGAGTATTTAAATACAGTATTTAAATACTTTTATGAGTATTTAATTACATTGTATTTAAATACTCATAATCTAAAAATGTAAATACTTTTTTCACAGTTAATTTGGCCATAAACCCGCCCCACTATCTGGCAACCCTGATGTTACAGTGAACCAGAGTTTCCACTTTAAAGGAAAGTTCCATATTTTAAGGAAATTTAGGCCTGAGAAGGAAATTCCTAAGGAAACCCAAAATCTAAGGAAATCCTAAGGAAATCCATTTCTTTCGGACATGTTAAAACTTGTGTGTATTTAAAATGTATTTACAAATGTATTTAAATACAATTGATGTATTTAGTATTTAGTATTTAAATATATTCGTAAAATGTATTTAGTATTTAGTATTTAAATACATTTCACCCATGTATTTAGTATTTAGTATTTAAATACATTCAATGTATTAATGCCCAGCTCTGTCGATTACTACCTTATGAAGGACTAATCTTTTGTCATAAATGTCTTCTACTAACCTTCAAACCTCTTGGCAAGCTGTTACTTTGGTCAAAAAACTCAAATTCACAGACAAAACTTAAAAATGTAAGAAGCATGCCATTACCATTTAGTCACTAGACAAAATACTGCCATAACTGTATACATAAGTGTGTGTGATGTATGTTTGTGTGTTGCAGTGGTGCATTCAGCCGCTCATATGGCCAATGCAATCAACTTCTCACGGCACTTCAGCAGACGCTACCCTGAACTCAATGTCGCTTCACACAAAGATGAGGTGAGAGAGGGAGACTACATTACTTTGTGAGGGATAAACTATACTCTCACTGCTTCACTCTTTCTCTCTACCATAACCCAGGGCATTTTTTAACACCATAACTGGGCGACCAAAATGTCTCCCAGTGATGAAAAACTCACCCAGTAAGAACAATTTTAAGCTGCTAGTTTGTTGGGTGGCAGCTTAATTTGGTCTTAGTTTGTTGGGTGGCAGCTTAATTTGGTCTTAGTTTGTTGGGTGGCAGCTTAATTTGGTCTTAGTTTGTTGGGTGGCAGCTTAATTTGGTCTTAGTTTGTTGGGTGGCAGCTTAATTTGGTCTAGTTTGTTGGGTGCAGCTTAATTTGGTCTGGTTTGTTGGGTGGCAGCTTAATTTGGTCTTAGTTTGTTGGGTAGCAGCTTAATTTGGTCATGGTTTGTTGGGTAGCAGCTTAATTTGGTCATGGTTTGTTGGGTGGCAGCTTAATTTGGTCTTAGTTTGTTGGGTGGCAGCTTAATTTGGTCTTAGTTTGTTGGGTGGCAGCTTAATTTGGTCATGGTTTGTTGGGTGGCAGCTTAATTTGGTCTTAGTTTGTTGGGTGGCAGCTTAATTTGGTCTGGTTTGTTGGGTGGCAGCTTAATTTGGTCTTAGTTTGTTGGGTGGCAGCTTAATTTGGTCTTAGTTTGTTGGGTGGCAGCTTAATTTGGTCTTGGTTTGTTGGGTGGCAGCTTAATTTGGTCATGGTTTGTTGGGTGGCAGCTTAATTTGATCTTAGTTTGTTGGGTGGCAGCTTAATTTGGTCATGGTTTGTTGGGTGGCAGCTTAATTTGGTCTTAGTTTGTTGGGTGGCAGCTTAATTTGGTCTTAGTTTGTTGGGTGGCAGCTTAATTTGGTCTGTTTGTTGGGTGGCAGCTTAATTTGGTCCTGTTTGTTGGGTGCAGCTTAATTTGGTTGTTTGTTGGGTGGCAGCTTAATTTGGTCTGGTTTGTTGGGTGGCAGCTTAATTTGGTCTTAGTTTGTTGGGTGGCAGCTTAATTTGGTCTTAGTTTGTTGGGTGGCAGCTTAATTTGGTCATGGTTTGTTGGGTGGCAGCTTAATTTGGTCTTAGTTTGTTGGGTGGCAGCTTAATTTGGTCTTAGTTTGTTGGGTGGCAGCTTAATTTGGTCTTAGTTTGTTGGGTGCACTTAATTTGGTCTTAGTTTGTTGGTGGCAGCTTAATTTGGTCTGTTTGTTGGGTGGCAGCTTAATTTGGTCTTAGTTTGTTGGGTGGCAGCTTAATTTGGTCTTGTTTGTTGGGTGGCAGCTTAATTTGGTCCTGGTTGTGTGCCTGGAACGAATGACCCTTAACTAGATGTACTGTAGTCTAATTTTTTTAACAAGGCAAAATTATAATCTATCTTAAGGTCTCATGCTTAAAATGATGCCTGTGTTTACCTGATACTAGGGTTAACTATGATAAAAATACAGCTGAAATTAAGAAGAAGCGTAATATTCCCTTCAAATATCAGGCAGTAAGCAGCAAGGGGGCAGGATTTTTCACCTCGTTAAAGACAATAATGATGTGATACTATAATTAATAAACATAATTAGTCATGTTTGTTGTAGCACACTCCACTGTACTACATTCATTTACGTTTATTAACAATAGTGTTATATTTATATCCTGCAGAATCCTGTTCAACTCTTCATCACGACAGGTAAGGAACACATTATTTACTACCAGTTTATTGTAACATATAGATTGATTTTTAGTAACCAGAAACAATGGGTTATGTTTTGGCATACCGTAGATAACAGTAAAGTCGCCAGGACAATTTTTTTTTCTGTTTACAGACGTGTGGTGGCGTTAATAGTTACATTTCTACGTCCATGATTTCAGGAAGTTAGAAGGGGCTATCTGGAGAGTCGTGTCATTTTGTGTCTTCATCTGTGTCATAGTATGGCTATAAATGAACAAATTACAAAAATATCTACAAAGTGGCTACCAACAGTAGAGTCGCCATCTAGTGTTTATTTACTGAGTGTCGTACCGCTGTCGTCGTCGCCCGAAAAAAAAATGCGTAGCGAAATTTGAAACCGTATATACTTGCAGCTACACAGCATAAAACAACGCTGAAACAGGGTAGATTATACAGTCATGATATAAACTACTGTGTATCATCTTCAGTGGCACATAAAAATCAGTAGTGATGCTATAATTCGTAATATATGGCGCCTGGCGACATTACTGCAGGTGGCGACTTTACTGTTATCTACGGTAGCTGAAGCTGGGAAATTTGGAAAGTAGCGATTCTTAATTAACTTTCCAAAATCTCAACATGAAGTTCTTTAATACATTTTATGAATCACTGTGCATAATGCTGACACTATCATTGCTGTCTGACTGGAAAAAACTTTAATCTGTACTAATACAAATATTGGAATTTTAGTCTATGAGCAGCAAAGAATGTTTTTTGGTCACCATGAGCATCTACCATAAACAACTGTTAAAGTGTCATAACCATGCTTTGGGTGTTATTGGTTTTCATGAAATAGGGTATGCTTGGTATTATCCTTGACCTTATGAGCCTAGTAGGGGGAGAGCGGGGCAGGTTGCATCGAGGGTGGGTTGCATCATTGCCTCTAACTCGCATGTTATCACACGTACATCGTCTTAATACTTCTACTACTACTACTATAAACTACTACTACTACAACTACAACAATAATAATAATAAAAAAAGTTAATGCGAGTTAGAGGCAATGATGCAACCTACCCTCGATGCAACCTGCCCCGCTCTCCCCTATTTACTTCATACCATGTGGCAAGGCATCATCGCACCTTAATGTGTGCCATATGACCTCTGATGTCTGGCATATTTTCCCCTTTTTGGCATTAAATGAATCAATTACCTTAATTTCCTTTTGTAGCTTCCTTATGTTCTCATGTTCTTCATGAAGGCGAACACGCGGGCTCAATGCTGTGCCTTCCAGTTCCAGGTGTCACAGGTGTGGTGATGTTACTAATCTTGGTGGTGCTGGGGATGACCTCCTCACGCTGGGTCAGGCAAAGGCACTACAACTGCTTCTATTACACTCACCACCTTGGCTTTGTGTTCTTGCTCCTCCTCATCCTTCACCCCCTCAGGTGGGTGTCCCGCTCTGACTGCTGAGTGCACTGTAACATGGTTATACAATATAGTCCATTTTTTGTAACAAGGTGAAAATTCCATTCTATCTTAAGGTCTCATCCTTAAAATGATGCCTATGTTTACTTGATAATAGGGTTAACTATGATCAAAATATAACTGAAATTAAGAAGAAGTGTAGTATTCCCTTCTCCTGGCATCAAATATCAGTCGGTCAGCATCAAGGGTTCAGGATTTTTCACCTCGTTTAAAAAAAACATACTATAATTACATCCTATTGGGTCTTGAAATAGGTTGACTTGTTTTATTTTCCTGTAGCGGTGTTCTCAAGGAGCAGAAGAATCTGGAGAACCACCTCCCAGGCTGTCTCATGTCCGATGGCACTGCAGGATGAGGAAGGTGAGTGCTGGAAGTGTGAGTGTAGCCTTGAAGTAGCCAGTCAGCCCGGCCTTGAAGTAGCCACTCAGCCCGGCCTTGAAGTAGCCAGTCAGCCTGGCCTTGGAGTAGCCAGTCAGCCCGGCCTTGAAGTAGCCAGTCAGCCCGTGGCATCACTCAGGGAGGCAGAGGAGAGAAGAGATGGATGTAATAGGCTGGATGTTCCATGAATGAGATCTTTGTTTACTTCAGTCAGATGTTGCTCTGCTGTACACTCTGTCCTAAATACAAAGATCTTCTCACCTTCACATAAACAAACACCTAAAGGCCTCCTTCCTCTTACCAACACACCTTCTAAGATCACCCTCATAACACCACATAACGATGCAGCCTTCTAAGATCCCCTAAAACAACCATCTGACTCCTTGTCTCACCAGCCCAAGTCATGGTTTTGCCCCATGTCCTCGCCCTCACAGCACACTGAGTTAAGCCTCTGTGTCTTTCTCCAATAGTACTCATTTTATCTTCTCTTCCCCCCCCCTATTACTTGTCCCCTATCCCATCTTCCAGTCTATATCTTTTCTATGTTATTCTATTCTATTCTATGCTGTACAAGGCATGACATATAAAGTGCAGTGGTCAAGAAGCAACATGACAACCACACATCATTTGTTTGAACACCAATTGAATAGTAATCATTGAACGGACTTGTAAAACTGGACTTCACCACAGGTCTTTTGGCATATTATACTTTTATTTTCTTTTTTCAGGGTTTCTAATTTCTAATAGAGAAAGTTTTTGCTTAGCATGAGAGTTAGCCTTTCGAACCACTGACGTTAACCAAGACAGCACAAGGATCCAAATCGACATCATCAGCGTGGAAAAAACTACACTAATGAGTTATGGATAATAGAACCTCAGAACCATGAATCATTATGGCCTAACAACCAGAACCTGGAAAAGATTAATAGACCATCATAGGCCGAATGTTATGGCTACCCAGAACCTGATTATGGCTACCCAGAGCCTGATTATGGCTACCCAGAACCTGAGGATTATGGCTACCCAGAGCCTCATTATGGCTACCCAGAGCCTGAGGATTATGGCTACCCAGAGCCTGAGGATTATGGCTACCCAGAGCCCAATGACGGTGAAAGTCATGGCTATTCCGAGCCTCCCCCAAGAATGGATCGCCCAGGGCACAGCAGCAGCTATGAGGACACGAAGCGCATCGTTCCACAGTCCAAATTTACGTTTCTCAACCAGAAGCAAGCAGGGTCTTCCAAGTTTCTAGATAAAGGCGTGTATAGTGTTAAACCAGAATATGTGATGTAATATGTGATGTAAGCAGGAGAGACTGCTCCTATGGATATAAGATATTTCCATTCATGTACATTATGAGGCATGACAGGATGCAGAAAGCTTATTTACAACTCTTCCTGTGTCCCCTCTGTCCCTGTCCCTCCATAGCTCGGTAACAGTAATGCTCGTATTCGTAGTCACATAACATGATTGCTCGTGGTAATTGCTATGATTCTGTTCCATTTCTACTCAGTCAAAATTATTCACTTGATCTTGTAGCTGCCATGGAAAGTACTAGAGCAATCCTACAGTACTCCTATTGCAATCACAACAGAGATCTTGTAGCTGCCATGGAAAGTACTAGAGCAATCCTACAGTACTCCTATTGCAATCACAACAGAGATCTTTTAGCTGCCATGGAAAGTACTAGAGCAATCATACAGTACTCCTATTGCAATCACAACAGAGATCTTTTAGCTGCCATGGAAAGTACTAGAGCAATCCTACAGTACTCCTATTGCAATCACAACAGAGATCTTGTAGCTGCCATGGAAAGTACTAGAGCAATCATACAGTACTCCTATTACAATCACAACAGAGATCTTGTAGCTGCCATGGAAAGTACTAGAGCAATCCTACAGTACTCCTATTGCAATCACAACAGAGCTGGTATGACCTATTGATTTAATTAGGACAAGACAAAAAGTGAACAATGACCACGTACAATGATGGTATGTGACTACGAATACGGGCATAAGACTCGGTCACACTATTTTCTGGAGCCCAAATCTGTTTCTATAAGCCAGTCTTGTCATGGTTGCTGCATCACTGGTGGGCTGGGCAGCAGGGGACTCATTCATTTGTTTAGCTAATTCATAATGTTATCTTGCAGGTCAGAGATCGAAGACGCCGGTGAAAGCACGGAGGAAAAAGTTTTACGTCAAAAGAGAGATGTGCCGTCACCTGCCAAAATTTGGGGCCGTGAATTCAATGGTAAGCTGAAAGGTCTCGCTTCTGTACCTTTACATTCTGATCATTTCATTGCTACCTTGCTTCTTTGAAATACTCCCTTCTCCCTTCACTTCTCCCTTCACTTGAAAGTTTGAAGCTGAAACTAAATTGGAAACTAAACGGAAATTCATGGATGCAAGTAGAAATGTTTATGAAATGGATCTAAGCCACAGTTGACATTGTCCTAGATCAAGCTGGATAGAAGTTTGATAATGTGTTGAGACAAAATGTTAATTTCCAAAGTTATAGAGAAGTAGAGTTCATGTAAGGCGTTAACATGAGAAGGGTTGTAGTGGTGCTCTGAAGGGATCTTTTTGTACCCTTCTAGACGGGTCCATTAGGGAAAAACTTACACTTTTTCTGGGTACCTGTCTCGTTGGCATTTCTGGCAATGAACAAGATTACTTCCTGGCATGCACAGTAGTCCTGGCAGGTCATAATAGGCCTCGAGGCATCCCACCCACTGGACTGTCTGCCCGTCTACTAAGGCTTCTTAACCTAGAGGTGGCAATCTTTTGGTTATTTTGGTCTAGCATTGTAAATTATAAACTGTTTAGTTGAAGAATATATTTAGCATGATTACAGGCAGAATTATAGAGGGCGTAAGTCTCAGGAGATGGATGTCTACAGCACCATCTGTGACCGTCCATCTGTACTGGACAGCACGAGAACAAGCGAGTTAAACCAAGATTTACACGTTTTAGGATCAGAGAAAGTGTGCAATGTATAGTACATATCAGAGCATTTTTTAGCCAATCTTACTGGGCGACACTCCTTGGATATGCAGAAGGGTGGTAGTAGGCTTTTTGGTATTATCTTCCCCATTTGGTATGCTGTGTGACCCCTCCCCTCCCTTGCCATGCTGTGTTTATGCTACTACTACTGCTACTATTACTGCTACTATTCTACTACTACTTCTTACTTACTTCTACTTACCCCTCCCCTCCCTTGCCATGCTGTGCTTATGAATCTTACAGTGACAACAACACATTGTCACTACGCAAACAATCGACGGGGTATATATGGCGGCACAAGATTATATAGACATTACAAGAAGAAATATATATATAAATAATGATTATATGCAGTAATACAGTCTGGATCTTACACACACAGACATGATGAGCCATTGCATCCAGGAAGGATTTTATGAATAAATATCTTGTTGCCCAGTAGCTTAAAAATGTCCTTACTGGGCGACAGTTTTATATCACTGGGAGACATTTTGGTCACCCAGTTATCATGTTAAAAAATGCACTGGTATATATTTCAATGTGTTTCATGCATAACAGGGAAGTGTCCAAGTCTTGATGTATGTGGTGGTGTTTGCAGACTTGGGTGTGGGTGACGGTTGCCCTGGTGGCCTGGGTGGTGGACTGGCTGGTGCGGTGGCGGCGGCGGAGGAAAGCAGCGGTTGTGGTGGAGGTGGAGTACCATCCCTGCAGTGTGGTGCAGCTCACCCTCAGGAAGGCTGGCTTCTCATGCTCTCCCGGCCAGGTACCCTAATAACCCCAACTAAGGAGACTATTGCTCGTATTCGTAGTCACATACCATGATTGCTCGTGGTAATTGCTATGATTTTGTTCCATTTCTACTCCGTCAAAATGATTCACTTGATCTTGTAGCTGCCATGGAAAGTACTAGAGCAATCCTACAGTACTCCTATTGCAATCACAACAGAGATCTTGTAGCTGCCATGGAAAGTACTAGAGCAATCCTACAGTACTCCTATTGCAATCACAACAGAGATCTTTTAGCTGCCATGGAAAGTACTAGAGCAATCCTACAGTACTCCTATTGCAATCACAACAGAGATCTTGTAGCTGCCATGGAAAGTACTAGAGCAATCCTACAGTACTCCTATTGCAATCACAACAGAGATCTTGTAGCTGCCATGGAAAGTACTAGAGCAATCCTACAGTACTCCTATTGCAATCACAACAGAGATCTTGTAGCTGCCATGGAAAGTACTAGAGCAATCATACAGTACTCCTATTGCAATCACAACAGAGATCTTGTAGCTGCCATGGAAAGTACTAGAGCAATCCTACAGTACTCCTATTGCAATCACAACAGAGCTGGCATGACATATTGATTTCATTAGGACAAGACAAAAAGTGAACAATGACCACATACAATGATGGTATGTGACTACGAATACGGGCAGAAGTGATCTGTTCGGTTTGTCTATTCATTTGTTTATCAGCAGGACTACGCCAAAAACTATAGATGGATTTGCATGGAAATTTTGCCGGAGCTGTTTTTGTTGGCTCGGCTCAAATTTGAAATGAATAACTTTTGGAGTTAATCCGGATCCGAATCCAGGAATTTTTTATGGTCTTATATTTATTTCATTCTTCGGCAGTATGTGTTGGTGCAGTGTCCCGAGGTGTCCCGTTTGAGTGGCATCCCTTCACGGTGACCTGCGTGAGTAGCCTCGGGGGTGGCCGTCCTTCATGTACTACAGCACTACACGTGTCATAGCAAAAAGTTGTTCTAAAATTTTTATAGGCAAAACGTACTGGAAAAGTGTGGCATTACCAACAATACTCTATGGGGTTAATGTGATGCATTTAACAAAGCAGGAAATGGATAAATTACAGATAATTGAAAATGGGGTGTACCGTCAAATCTTTGGGACACAGTCATACACAGAGGGGGCAGCAGTACTAGGGGAAGTGGTAGCGTCCAGTGTTAGGAATAGAATAAGGGAGGGACAGTGGAAGTACTTGAGGTATGTATTGGTAGACGGGAATGACCTAGTGAAAAGGATAGGAGAGGAGATGATTGAGAAAAGACAAAATAAATGGATGCAAGCTTTACTGAAAGATCTGAGAAAGACTGGAGTCATGAACCAGGGTGTGAGGTGTGAGACAAAGGAGAGTATAAGGCAGAACATGAGAGAGTTGGACACAAGAGAATGGGTGAATGAATTGAATGAAGAAACAAGTTTGAAAATGTATAGGAAATGGAGAAAAGAGAAGGGAGGCCAAGAAGAAGTATACAGCAATGACCAAGCTTCAGAACTACTGTTTAAGTGCTAGACAAACAACCTACAATTTAATGACAGGAGGAGGTTCTGGGGAGACAAATGGACAGTGGAAGTACTTGGTCCTTTTTGTACAACACTGCACGCCACACTGTAATGGATTATTTTTTTTAGTACAGTCCCCAAATATTGGTCATCAGCAGACCTTGTGACATTCTGCCCCTCTTTAAAGCTCCCTAATGACTCCGCACTAACTACCTGTCTACTGAGACTATTCCATTCATTCACCACCCTATTTGTGAACCAGTTTTTCCCTATTTCCTTTCTAAATCTACGCTTTTCCAGCTTGAATCCGTTACTTCTTGTTCTACCCTGGTTAAAAGCCGTAAGAACTTTTCCTACCTCTCCTTTATTAAATCCCTTTATCCACTTAAAAACTTTTATCAGATCGTCCCTTACTCTGCGTCTCTCGAGTGAGTGTAACTTTAATAACTTCAATCTCTTCTCATAACTAAAGTTACGCATCCCTTGTATAATTTTGGTCATCCTTCTCTGCACTGTTTCTAACAAGGCTATATCCATCCTGTAATATGGAGACCAAAACTGAACCGCATAGTCTAGGTGAGGCCTGACTATGTCTAAGGGATGGAATGACGTGTCAGCTCTATAGACTGTAACACACCAGTCCAGCTGATCAACTCCCTCATGCAGCTGATCAACTCCCTCATGCAGCTGATAAATTCCCTCATGCAGCTGATAAACTCCCTCATGCAGCTGATAAACTCCCTCATGCAGCTGATAAACTCCCTCATGCAGCTGATAAACTCCCTCATGCAGCTGATAAACTCCCTCATGCAGCTGATAAACTCCCTCATGCAGCTGATAAACTCCCTCATGCAGCTGATAAACTCCCTCATGCAGCTGATAAACTCCCTCATGCAGCTGATAAACTCCCTCATGCAGCTGATAAACTCCCTCATGCAGCTGATAAACTCCCTCATGCAGCTGATACATTTGTTCATCACATTGTCTTTAAGTGACAATTGACTTGACTCACCAATACAGCATAAAACTTTACAGGCATTTATGAAGAAGGGTTTTCGTATTGGGGTTTTAAGGGCAGCGTCACACCATTTCTTAATTACCGGTTAATTAAATTAATTAATTATTTCTTAATTTTTTCGAATATTTTTATTTTTTTCGGAAAGATTCATGTGACGCTGCCCTTATCTTATTTTTGACTAAGTAAATATTAGATAGTTGATTGTTAGCTAAGAATTCATGAATATTGATTTATCCTATTTTTTGCTGTTTTTCCTTATACAGTAAAACCTCTCTTATTCGGACACTCATTATTCGGACTTTGACATTATTCGGACCTTCTCCTTTTTTTTTTTTTTTTTTTTAGGGGTCGGAATTTCCTACCTATATATACGCCTAGAATTATTTTTTTTTATTTATTTATTTATTTATTTATTTTATTTATTTTTTTATTTTTTATTTAGGGGTCGAAATATCCTAGGATTAAACACCTAGATTTTTTTTTTTTTTTTTTTTTTTTTTTTTTTTTTTTTTTTTTTTTTTTTTTTACATATCCCCCCATATACAATCCCCCCATTATTCGGATCCTTGCATTACTCGGACCATTCCTTGCCCCAATTAGTCCGAATATGAGAGGTTTTACTATATAAACATAAAATATTTTCTTTTCCCAGCCGCCAACCCGTGACTCCCCGGACACCTTCACAATCTTCATGCAGGCGCGGGGAGACTGGAGCCGGCACTTGGCGGCAATACTGCAACCCAACGTGAAAGCTTTCTCCAGGATTCTCAGTGACGTGAAAAGTACAATATATTGTGATCAGAAAACTGTTTCTAGTACACTCGGACATTCTAGTCATTTATTGTGTAGTTATCTAAGCCTACCATCATCAGACCATCACTATCACCACTCATTAATGGTTCAGTCCACTATTGGGTACCCGAGCCCTGACTCATCACCAAAACCCATAGATGAGACTCCAGACCAATCATTTCCATGTGACCCATTTAGAAATTCCATCACCAATAGTATAAGTCAGGAAGATAGTAGCCCTGAACCCATCCCTCAAATAGCTTTAGGATCCCAGAGTGTAGAATCTGCAGACTCCCAGAAAGCTCCTTCGTCATTATCTAAATATCCAAGATTTCAGGCGAGTGATCGAGCCTCTGGTGCGTCAGTCTCTCCGGAACACTGTCGTCAACACTGCCGTCAACACTGCATCACCTTACACTCCCATCCCAATCATTACAGATTAAAACCCAACACAGAAACTCACACCCCATGTAACATAAGCACCATAGAAAATGTCAAAGAGAATCAAACATTGAAAACACACAGTAAGAGAAGGACAGAGAGTAATGTCTATAGTATCAGCTCTGTGTCAAACTGTAACCACCCTCGGGGAAGCAATAGTCAAGACAGAAGAAAGGATCCATCGGTAGACAGGAAGACTAGCGTTCATCTTCCTGAGGCGCCACATGTGAGGTGAGATCATTTTGTTGTTCTTGTGTTCTTAACCTAACCCCTTGAGGCCCAGATTTTTCCTTTGCTATATAAAATCGTCATCTGTTAGCCATAAAATTACGAAAAGTAACTGAATAAACCAAATTAGCTAGTGGACAAGGATACTAAACAGGTCATAGCTATACATTATTGCTTATATTCAGTAAAAATCGTCCAATGGTACCCAAATTACAATGGAAATTACGTTCTGGGTCTCAAGGGGTTAAGATGCCATGTATTATTAGCTCTCCACTCATAAATATGGTGCTCTGTTAAGGCAGTGTGAATCAGTGCATTTTTTAAGCAAATCTTACTGGGCAGTGTTCTTAGGATATTCAGACAGGTAAAGGCCTACCTGTTAAAGTATAGTTTTTTGGATACATCAACTTCACCCTTTTGTATGTTGTGTATAAATAAAGATCCTATGCAGTAATAAGAGTGCACTTCTGGATCTAACACACAGGCATGATGAGCCATTGTATCCAGGAAGGTGTTTATGAACAAATATCTTGTCGCCCAGTAGCTTAACATTGTTCTTACTGGGCGACAGTTTTCCATCACTGGGAGACATTTTGGTCGCCCAGTTGTGATGTTAAAAAATGCACTGATGTGACTAGGGTCTGTGAGTGTGCTGTGGGTGATGCATGTGTGGTTGTGTGTGTTTGAAGGAGTGGCTGGACAGTCACAGTGGCCACCACACCAGGGAGACAGGAAGGTAAAGATGGATGATGACACTGCAGCTCTATCAAAGAAAAGAAAATTGGAACCTTGTACGACTCATGCCCGTATTCGTAGTCACATGCCATGACTGCTCGTGGTAATTGCTATGATTTTGTTCCATTTCTACTCAGTCAAAATTATTCACTTGATCTTGTAGCTGCCATGGAAAGTACTAGAGCAATCCTACAGTACTCCTATTGCAATCACAACAGAGATCTTGTAGCTGCCATGGAAAGTACTAGAGCAATCCTACAATACTCCTATTGCAATCACAACAGAGATCTTGTAGCTGCCATGGAAAGTACTAGAGCAATCCTACAGTACTCCTATTGCAATCCAACAGAGATCTTGTAGCTGCCATGGAAAGTACTAGAGCAATCATACAGTACTCCTATGCAATCACAACAGAGTCTTGTAGCTGCATGGAAAGTACTAGAGCAATCATACAGTACTCCTATTGCAATCACAAACAGAGATCTTGTAGCTGCCATGGAAGTACAGAGCAATCATACGTACTCTATTACAATCACAACAGAGCTGGCATGACATATTGATTTCATTAGGACAAGACAAAAAGTGAACAATGACCACGTACAATGATGGTATGTGACTACGAATATGAGCATTAGTTGCGTAAAGATGTTCAGAAGATGAAAGATGTGGTGCTAACAGTGAAACATTCAAACATTCGTGAAACATACTACTACAGTAAAAAAGATCATTATATTATTTCATTTTTCAGATCTAGAAACTAAGCCGTGTTTTTGTGGTCCAAGCACCGTCTTGGATTACGAAGACCACTCCAATAACACTTGCTGAAATGTGTTACTGCTTTGTGATATTGTTTGCAATGTTTTGGACTGATTATTATTTCGGCCCCTACCAAGCTTGTTGTGTTTTTGTCGCAGAAACCAATCCGTTTTCAATTGCGAGAAAATTGGTTTTCGTACCAAGACAATGCTTGGACGACAAAAACACGGCTCTATTTTGTGTCAATAATTAAATGTTAGCAATTTTTTCATACCAATTGGCCTCCCCAACAGTGGCCTGGCTCACCACGAAGCACAGATTTATGCCCTTTGTTTGCATGGTTTATAGTCATTGAAAACTTTTGTTACCAATAATAATAATAATAATAATTTTATTCTCTTCTCACCCAAAGGCATACAAGAAAAAACAACATATAGTAAAACCTCTCATATTCGGACCCTCATTATTCGGACTTTGACATTATTCGGACCTCCTCATTTATTTATTTATTTATTTATTTTTTTTTTTTTTTTTTTTTTTTTTTTTTTAGGGGTCGAAATTTCCTAGCCCTAGACCTAGAATTTTTTAAATTTTTTATAAATTTTTCTTAGGGGTCGACATTTCCTAGCTACAACTAGATTTTTTTTTTTTAACATATCCCCCCATATATAATCCCCCCATTACTCGGACCACTCCTTGGCCCAATTAGTCCGAATATGAGAGGTTTTACTGTAATATATAGATGAGGGAATGAACTTAAGTACTAAAGCAAATAATTGATAATATAATACCTCTATAATAATAATGATAATAATAATGCTGTTTCTGCCAGGCTGTACGTGGATGGCCCCTTCAGCTCGCCCAGTGAGAGTATGTTGCAGTACCCTGTGGTGGTGGGCGCCGCGGGGGGCATGGGCATCACGCCGCTGGCAGCCACCCTCACACACATACTGTAAGCCTCACTCTGCCTTTGTGGGAGACACTGGCAGCCACCCTCACACACATACTGTAAGCCTCACTCTGCCTTTGTGGGAGACACTGGCAGCCACCCTCACACACATACTGTAAGCCTCACTCTGCCTTTGTGGGAGACACTGGCAGCCACCCTCACACACATACTGTAAGCCTCACTCTGCCTTTGTGGGAGACACTGGGAGCCACCTCACACCTACTGTAAGCCTCACTCTGCCTTTGTGGGAGACACTGGCAGCCACCCTCACACACATACTGTAAGCCTCACTCTGCCTTTGTGGGAGACACTGGGAGCCACCCTCACACACATACTGTAAGCCTCACTCTGCCTTTGTGGGAGACACTGGGAGGCACCCTCACACACATACTGTAAGCCTCACTCTGCCTTTGTGGGAGACACTGGCAGCCACCCTCACACACATACTGTAAGCCTCACTCTGCCTTTGTGGGAGACACTGGCAGCCACCCTCACACACATACTGTAAGCCTCACTCTGCCTTTGTGGGAGACACTGGCAGCCACCCTCACACACATACTGTAAGCCTCACTCTGCCTTTGTGGGAGACACTGGCAGCCACCCTCACACACATACTGTAAGCCTCACTCTGCCTTTGTGGGAGACACTGGGAGGCACCGCGCTGCTCTCTTATGTGCATTTCTAACCTGGAAGGGTCGGCATTATCAGAATGATCAGTGTTAACCCCTTCAGGCCCAGAACGTAATTTCCATTGTAATTTGGGTACCATTAGACGATTTCTAGTGATTATAAGCAATATTTTATAGCTATGACCTGTTTAGTACCCTTGTCCACTAACTAATTTGGTATATTAAGTTACTTTTCATAACTTTATGGCTCGACAACATACAATTTTTTATAGCCAAGGAAAGATCTGGGCGTGAAGGGGTTAAGAGGAAGAGATTTTTCAGGATGTATTACACTTTCTTATCAACCCCTACGGCCTACAGTGACGGTGCAAATATTTACACCACCCACATACTTAGCAAGACTAAACACATTTTACCCATTCCGTGTTTTTTTTTTTTTTTTTTTTTTTTGTTGTTGTGTGTGTGTGTTTATGGTTCATACCTCTAAAGTCTAAACAGAATTTATAGGAATGAAGAATGTACTTAATTGAAGTCGCTATTGAAAGTGAATATATTTAGAAGCTTATATTTTGATAAGTCACTAACTATTCTTTCAGAAATCTCTTATGTCAAATGTTTAGAGGAATATTTTTCAAATTTGTGGGTTTTAGTGAAAATGAAATATTCCATCCACAATGACTTGTATTGTTTATTATGCAGACAAATAACTATGTCATTGGTAGTCTGTAGGAAGCTCAACATTATTGTATTTCATTCACACAGGCATTCACACATTTCATTTACATGGGCATTCACACATTTCATTTACATGGGCATTCACACATTTCATTTACATGGGCATTCACACATTTCATTTACATGGGCATTCACACATTTCATTTACATGGGCATTCACACATTTCATTCACACGGGCATTCACACATTTCATTTACATGGGCATTCACACATTTAATTTACATGGGCATTCACACATTTCATTCACACGGGCATTCACACATTTCATTTACATGGGCATTCACACATTTAATTTACATGGGCATTCACACATTTCATTCACACGGGCATTCACACATTTCATTCACACGGGCATTCACACATTTCATTTACATGGGCATTCACACATTTCATTCACACAGGCATTCACACATTTCATTTACATGGGCATTCACACATTTCATTTACATGGGCATTCACACATTTCATTCACACGGGCATTCACACATTTCATTCACACAGGCATTCACACATTTCATTTACATGGGCATTCACACATTTCATTTACATGGGCATTCACACATTTCATTCACACGGGCATTCACACATTTCATTCACACGGGCATTCACACATTTCATTCACATAGGCATTCACACATTTCATTCACACGGGCATTCACACATTTCATTCACACGGGCATTCACACATTTCATTCACATAGGCAGTCACACATTTCATTCACACGGGCATTCACACATTTCATTCACACGGGCATTCACACATTTCATTCACACGGGCATTCACACATTTCATTCACATAGGCAGTCACACATTTCATTTACACTATAGTCTATTTTTTTTAATGAGGACAAAATTCCTGCCCCCTTGCTGCTTCCTGACTGATATTTGATGCCAGGAGAAGGGAATACTACACTTCTTCTAAATTACAGTTGTATTTTATCATAGTTAACCATAGTACGTATCAGGTAAACAGAGGCATCATTTTAAGCATGAGACCTTAAGATAACATGAAATTTTTGCCTTGTTAAAAAAATAGACTATAAATTTCAAACTTTTCGGTTGTGTTGTGTTTGGTAGTTTCTGTCTAGCACTAAATTGAACACGGCTGTTATGCGGTGCCCCTAATCAGGTGCTGCCGCCCGCTGCTGCCGAGGAGAGTGCACGTGGTGTGGGCAGTGCGGGACGCCAGACTCATGTACACCTTTGCTCCGCTGCTGTCCGGTCTCCTGCGACTGTGCTGGGAGACGCAGGCTGAGGACCGCGCCGAGCTGAGTCTGCACCTCACCACGCCCACCCCGCCACAGCTCCTTCAGGTGGGACCATGGCTAAAACCAAGGATGATATAAATCCTTATTATATTATTAATGAAATTATATTATCCGTGGTTAAGTAAAGCAGTCATGGAATTGATACTCAAGATAGTTATTAAAAATTGTTATGACGTCTTAGATACCTGTCTCGCCCTATGTTTCTTGATATTTCCCTATGACCAGCACCACTTCTTATAGGATCACGTATGCTATAGAGGATATAAATCTACAGTAAAACCTCTCGTATTCGGACCCTCATTATTCGGACTTTGACATTATTCGGACCTTTTTTTTTTTCTTTTCTTTTTTTTCTTCTTCCTTAGGGGTCGAAATTTCCTAGCTATATACACCTAGATTTTTTTTTTTTTTTTTTTTTTTTTTTTTTAAGGGGTCGAAATTTCCTAGCTATATATACACCTAGAATTATTATTTTTTTAAATTTTTTTTACATATCCCTCCCATACTTAATCTCCCCATTATTCGGATCCTTGCATTACTCGGACCACTCCTTGGCCCAATTAGTCCGAATATGAGAGGTTTTACTGTACTATCTTCTTGACAATGTTTGTGGATTTAAAAGTAGTCTAGTTTAGTCTTCACTGATGCTTACTTTGTATTTCAAGGTCATGATCTCTATACAAGGTCAAGGTCTCTATACTAAAGGGTCAAGGGTTACTTAAAGCTCCACGTCTTTGTATTTCAAGGTCATGATCTCTATACATAATAAGGTCTTTAATCTCTATATCTCTAAATTGACCTCTTTAGTCTAATCTCATAAGGCCTATCCATCTCTATATCTCTTCTATTATATTGTTTACATCTATGCCTATCTATCGCTATGCCTCTATATCTCTTCCTTCTATTATTTATAACTGCCTATTCATCTCTATATCGCTTCTATTATATTATTTACATCTATGCCTATCTACCACTATGCCTCTATATACCTATTCTATTATATTTTCTTTGAACTCCCTCAAGTGTGCAGCCACAGCAGAAGTGTTTGGATTGTCACACCTTGTTATTGTTTTTATCTCAGGACCTGTTTGCATCAGACCACCCTGCCCTCCTGCCCGCATCAGACAAGGGAGGCCTCATTGGAAGCACCTCTTTCAGGAATGGCAGTCCTTATATGCAGGGTAAGAATTTGTTACCTTGTGTTGACCTTCTTTGAAATAGGAATTCTGTATCCTCTGTGACAGTTCCCCCATGTAGGGAATATGCCTCATGTGTCATGGGGCTCCTACCACGTGATGCTTAACCCCCACATGACAGCTGGTATCCATTGAGTCATCACATTTCCTGCCGTACAGTTTGAATTCATGTCACGTGTTTTCTTCGGTGGCACCAATTGATGTCCGACACCTTTCTCCTCGCTCACGGCATGCTTCCGACTCACGACGTAGGCCTCACCAGTTAATAGTTGTTATGGGAATGGTTGCCGACATGCTTGGAATGCTTGGAATGATAAGGCCCAGCGGAACCCTTCAATAACTTCATCCTAACTCCAAGTGATCCAGCAACATCTTTAGTCTTAAACTAACACCTTGGATGAGGTTTATGGTGATGTAAGTGAAGACTGTAACAGTGACGATAGCTGGCGTGAAACTTCCATATCTGCCACGTCAGCACCCCAATTCTCGTATGGACCCTCTTCACTTTGTGCCTCGAAGCTTCATGAGGTCAGGTCAGAGGTTACAAGGCTCCTGTGCTAGTTGTGGTGTGTCGCAGTGCTGTAAGTGTGTTCAGAGTGCATTCTAACTCTTTACTAAGCTTTACTGGCCTTCTAAAGCATTAATTTCTGCCCTGTTTACTAGAATCTGAACATTTCTACCACTTTACTAGAATCTGAACCCATCTAGTGTGGTGTGATGCTGGGTCTAGTGTGTTCAAAGTGTGTTCTAACTCTCTATTGGCCTTCTAAAGCATCTATTTCTACCACTGTTTACTAGAATCTATCTATAGTTGTGTTATAGCATCCTTTCTATCCCAGGAACTACCACGTGTAGGTCTCGCAGCCTCTTGTAGCTTCCTTATTTTCTTATGTTCTTATGTAAGGCTCCTGTACTCCAGCATCCCTGCCAGATAACTCCCAAGCCTTGAACCCAATGTGCCTCACCTCTCCTATCTGATGGCATCTCTTGAATTGCTGTTGCACGAGACTTACTGGACTCCCCTTCGCCCTTCCCTCTCAAGTACTGTAAAACCTCTCGTATTCGGACCCTCATTATTCGGATTTTGACATTATTCGGACCTCTTTTTTTTTTTTTTTTTTTTTTAGGGGTCGAAATTTCCTAGCTATACGTATATACACCTCATTTTTTATTTTTTTTTCGGATCCTTGCATTACTCGGACCACTCCTTGGCCCAATTAGTCCGAATATGAGAGGTTTTACTGTACTGCTGGTGCTCCTTGTGGTTTTGGGTTTTGGTGCTACAATGGAATTTGGTGGGTTTTTTTTGTTTTTTTCCTTTCTTTCGTAGGGATGCAAGTACTTATAAACACTGTGACTAGAGGGAACTTGATGATCTTGTCTGTAATTTTGATCCTGTTAATATGTAGTGCCAATATGTAGTAGACGTGTTTGTTGAATGTTATGTGTTTAGTAGTTTGTGGAGTCGTTGTTTTGTTGAATTACAGTTTGTTACTCAAATTTGCGGTAAACAAAATTTGTGGTTGTGTCGTGGTGTCCGCAGTCTTGTGTTATTATGTAATTTTTTGGTGTGAGCGAGACGCAACCCTTAACCTTCTGACATTCATCTATGTTTTGTCCCACCCAGTGACCCAGGAAGGGAGGCGAGGAGGGTGAACAAGCCTGGCAATGAGCTAGTCTTAAACTTTACTTGATTTTTCTCCCTCTCATGTACTATACTTCACTCTTCTAATGAACATGAGATCTCCCCCTTACTGCCATGCGCTCCTCTTCTCAGTGCATTTTTTAACATGGTAACTGGGCGACCCAAATGTCTCCCAGTGATGACCAACTGTCTGTAAGAACAATTTTAAGCTACTGGGCGACAAGATATTTGTTCATGAAATCCTTCCTGGATACAATGGTTCATCTTATCTGTGTGTGTTAGATCCAGAAGTGCATTCTTATTACTGCATAGGATCTTTATTTATACACAACATACAAAAGGGTGAAGTTGATGTATCCAAAAAACTATATTTTAACAGGTAGGCCTTTACCTTTCTGGCTATCCAAAGAATGTCGCCCAGTAAGATTTGCTTAAAAAATGCAGTTTCTTCTATTACCTATTATTATTATATTATTATTTACTTCTAGTAGTTTCTACCATAAGAACATAAGAAAATAAGGAAGCTACAAGAGGCCACAAAACCTACACTGGTAGTTCCTGTTGAGTGTAGACCAAGATGTGCTGAACTTCATCTGAACCTTATTTTGCATTCTTTGCAGGAAGGTCGTGGGAGTGTTTGCCTGCGGGCCGACAAAGCTCCGCCATCAGGTGAAGAAGCGGTGTGTGTCGGCCGTGTCGCGGGGCGCAGCGTTCCACTATCACCAGGAGTCCTTCTCATGAGGAGGGAAGCAAGATAACAAACACCTTGCCAAGACTGTCAAGGTATTTTGCAGAATATTTGACTTTTATAGCAATTGTTCATAGTCATTAATCAGTGTTGTCGGGGCTCGGGAATGCGTCGCCATTCCATTCATGTAATCACTTCAATATATGAACATTTTGGTACACGAGGCGGCTTCATTGAACCTTTCTACACCTCTCAGTGTGATCATTCTGTGTTTGTGTGCATATACAGAGCTGGCCAGTATTTATATACATTTGTATTTAAATACGTATTTAAATACATTTGTGTACTTAGAACTGTATTTATATATACATTGGATTTTACGTATTTGAATACTTTACAGAGTATTTAAATACTCGTAATATAAAAATGTAAATACTTTTTTATCAGTTAATTTGGTCATAAACCTGCCCAACTATCTGGCAACCCTGATGTTACAGTAAACAAGTGTTTCCACTTTAAAGGAAATTTCCTTATTTTAAGGAAGGACATTTCCAGAGATTTCTAGACTATTTACAAATGTATTTAAATACAATTGATGTATGTAGTATTTAAATACATTCGTAAAATGTATTTTGTATTTAAATACATTTCTCCCATGTATTTAGTATTTAAATACATTCAATGTATTCAGTGCCGAGCTCTGTGTGTATATATATATATATATATATATATATATATATATATATATATATATATATTCATTTTTTTTTATTTCTCAATCAATTTTAGGTCGTATCATATGAATGTATACTTTGCCTCAGATAACAGATATATTAAGCCCTCGCTTTAACGAACCAATTTTGGGAAGGTGACGTTATATGCAAAAATCCGTGATATCCGAGGGATCCAAACTTTTCCCACATAACAAACTTTGTCCCTTATAATGATGAGGTGAAAGTTCGCTATTTCCAACAATTTCCGTATACAATGAACTTTGTTCGTTACATTAGATGAAAGTTTGTATACTTACTTACGTACATGCAGCCATCACAAATACTACTCACATACAGGAAATTACATGTTCGGCCGGCCCACCACCGAACCCAACCCCGCATTTACTGAACTTACTCAGTAAATGTAAAATGTGTTATGTTTTAAGAGTACAGTAAAACCTCTCATATTCGGACTAATTGGGCCAAGGAGTGGTCCGAGTAATGCAAGGATCCGAATAATGGGAGGATTATATATGGGGGGGATATATATAAAAAAAAAAAAAAAAAAAAAAAAAAAAAAAAAAAAAAAAAAAAAAAAAAAAAAAAAAAAAACATTCTTGGTGAATAGTAGTATAGCTATGAAATTTCGACCCTAAAAAAAAAAAAAAAAAAAAAAATCTAGGTGAATATAGGTATAGCTAGGAAATTTCGACCCCTACAAAAGAAAAAAAAAAAAAAAAAGGGGGGGGGGGGGTCAAAGTCCGAATAATGAGGATCCGAATAAGAGCTTTTACTGTACTGGATTGGCGGGAAAAGTTCGTTAAAGCCGAAACGAGTTATACAGAGGTCCATAAAAGTGAGAGTTTGCTGTAAAACCAATAAGGATTCCATGAAAAATCAAGTTGGTGGTTAAAGTGTTCTCAGAATGTTTCTCTTTCACTGTGAGGAAATCTCCTGTCAAGCTATGACTATGCACAAAGTGTGTATATATATATTTAATTTTTTATTATTAAAAGATACATTTAGTCATCACATATTGTGAGTTTACCATACTTAATGGACCCTGAGAGACAAACGTAGGTCCCTTCCAACAAAAACACAAAAAGGAAAAGAAATAATAAAAATCCATTTGAACTTCAACAACATTATGAGGTATAAAAAATAAATTACTGAAAATATCTTTCTTCATTTGTCATGTTTACCTAGAGCAGAAATAAATATCTCAGTACATTTTGCTGACATTTCAATCTCTTACCACTGCCAAATAATAGACAGAAAAGAAAGATGTCCATGACAGACGAATATTATACACAGAACTACAGCACAAAATACTTATAAATGACAGAATTAATTTCTTCAAAAAAGGCACTAGATAGTCCCTATAAAACCCTTGAGAAGTCGCCTCTTGGGACACTTTTAACGCCACGGAAACATTTCAATGCCATGCTAACCTCAGAAAAATAAGAACCAACTCTGAGCAAGTGAAAGTGGTGTGTGTGTGTGTGTGTGTGTGTGTGTGTGTGTGTGTGTGTGTGTGTGTGTGTTAGGAGATGATTGATTGATTTAATGCCAAAAAAGGGGAAATATGCCAGACATCAGAGGTCATATGGCACTATGATTGATTGATTTAATGCCAAAAAAGGGGAAATGTGCCAGACATCAGAGGTCATATGGCACTATGGCAAAGCATAATGAAGGAAAGGGGTTAGAGGGAAAGAGTGAAACGGTGAGGGAAGGGGAGAGGAATGGGATGTCACAGCAGGATGGTTAGATCAGATGAAGGATGTGTATTTGTTGGAGGAAAGAGATGAAATTAGTGTTGGAGATGGGAGGTATTGTGAGGATTATGGCACAGTTTGATTGTAAGATCACAGGGGGGGGGGGGGGGGGGTAAAGGAGTCCTCAAACCAACAGACATCGCCGGCTACACAAATCAAACTCAGACTTTCTTCTAATGGCCGCAAGTCTGAAACCGAATCGTAACTCAACCGTTCCATTAATTCCTGCGTTTGTACCTATAGGTAGACAATAAACAATGAGAGTAATGTTGTAGAATGAATCATGTCCATTAAAAATATATTTGGAGTATCTGATTTAGTGAATGAATTTCCACTGAGACTACTTTTGCAGATTAGATTACAAGGGAGCAGCACCATATATGAAATTCCCACAAGAACCTTCAACTCCAAGCCAAGCAGTGCTCCGACACAGACAACTGTATCATTCTACCGTGAGAAACCTTACCTGGCCACCAATGTCACTTTGATCTTATTTCCCCTTTAGCATGTAGTATGGGCTATTGCAGGGTGTCAACTATCACTGGGTATATAAAAAGGATTTCACAATTTGGGTATGCGAGTGCTATGGTTCCTTTACAAATTCATGCTGTCAATGTAACGATATATGGGAAATTCTGTTTTGGATGAGTGTTACTGATTAGAACAGTTGAGAGGGAGAGAGAGGGAGTTTTTGGATTAGACACAATAGTTAATAAGAGCGAGAGATTCTTAAATCAATAATAAAGGATAAATACATTTCATAAATACTTGCCATTATTGTTGTTTATAGTATTGGGTTCTTGGCATGGAAGGGACAACTGGTATAGTATAAAATCATAGGAATATAAATCTATAGTCAATTTTATTTATTATGGTCAAAATACAGTAAGGAAGCCACGCCCCCTGCCTCCCCTTCTATTCTACGGGGCAGCTGATTGGTGCATTCCTCGTATCATCACTACCAATCACAATATCATCACTACTTAACAGCGGCGTGACCACTGGACAGAGCAATCTTCACTGCAGAGGGATTTTTTATTTTGTCACCCTCTGTAGTGAAGATTGCTCTGTCCAGTGGTCACGCGCTGTCAAGTAGTGAAGATATTGTGATTGGTAGTGATGATACGAGGAATGCACCAATCAGCGGCCCCGTAGAATAGAAGGGGAGGCAGGGGGCGTGGCTTCCTTACTGCATTTTGACCATAATAAATAAAATAGACTATAAGTGAAAAATGAAATATCAAAATCTTGCTGTTGACGTATGGTATGAATGCTACGATGGTCATCAAAATATCACATTCTGGGGTGCAGTGTTTGGGCATACATCACTTGTACTTTTTGCTTGAGGGAATTCACAAAATCTTTGATAAACTTCAATGAAATAATTAACCCCATTATGAGAAAGTTGCTGTCTGTACTGCATTGTTTATCTTGCTCACATGGAAGAACCGGCAGAAGCTTAATGACACACGGCTGCCAAGAGAACAGGAAGATAGGAATAATACATGTGAGGCGCTGATTTCAGAAAGTCGATAAGCGCCACTAAGAAAAAAACTTAAGAAAATGGCTTCAAAAATTTCAATGTTCAAAATGTCATATCTTTTGAACCAAGCATACAAAATGACGAAATCGTCATTTTGTATGCTTGGTTCAAAAGATATGACATTTTGAACATTGAAATTTTTGAAGCCATTTTCTTAGTTTTTTATTTGAGGCGCTTATCGACTTTCTGAAATAGCGCCTCATGTATTCCTTTATACACACACACATTAGCTTTGCCGTGATTTGATTTAGCCTGTACGAAGTCGTTAGTCATGATGTCCTGGTGTGCTTTTCATGGTACAAAGGATATCAATGTGTGGTGATGAGGAACTGTTTGAACATGAATGAGAATGCTGCCAGACAGAAGGCCGTCACATCGGTGACGGCGTATTCTAGCGGCATCAGACTCATGATATGTCACTTGAGTGTATGGGATTTATGTATCAATTTACATTTTGCCTGAAACCATGAAGTTCTATTCCACATCCTGATGAATATAATAACACGTGAATGTCTAGCATACATAACCCACAGTTCAGTAGTGGAATTTATGAAGTGATCCTAGCCAAGGTGTATCACAGGGAGACAAAATGGCGTATTTTAGCCATTAACTGGCTGGCAAGTAACTAAACCACACCAAGGGCTAGGACTGGATTCACAGTCTTAACCTGGCAATGATATACGCTCCTGCCACTATGACAATATGATAATTAAGTCATACGGCCTTACAGTCAACACGGCCGAACCACAACGGACTCGGCGAGGGAATATTCACCCACGTAGGGAAGTGTCGAGTGAGCCGAGTCATGCACAGCCGATTAGGAAATACCGTTTAGGCCGTGATGGTATATTGTTTGTCACCAACCTTATGTGGACAGCCTTTGGAGCAAAAAAAAATTGCTTTCAGATAACTGTCCCGCGTTTACACCGAGGCTCCTCCGCGGTACATCTCTGCCTTGTTTTCCAGAATGGATTACTGCATTGCTATCTGAGTCACTATAGTCTATTTTTTTTATTATGGTCAAAATGCAGTAAGGAAGCCACGCCCCCTGCCTGCCCTTCTATTCTACGGGGCAGCTGATTGGTGCATTCCTCGTATCATCACTACCAATCACAATATCTTCACTACTTAACAGCGCGTGACCACTGGACAGAGCAATCTTCACTACAGAGGGATTTTTTATTTTGTCACCCTTTGTAGTGAAGATTGCTTGCTTGTCCAGTGGTCACGCCGCTGTTAAGTAGTGAAGATATTGTGATTGGTAGTGATGATACGAGGAATGCACCAATCAGCTGCCCCGTAGAATAGAAGGGGAGGCAGGGGGCGTGGCTTCCTGACTGCATTTTGACCATAATAAATAAAATAGACTATAGCCTAATCATGTTATGGACAAAGGAAAGAAGTCTAAATCCATAAAACGTAGTCAAAGGCTGAATTTACTGATTATATTTCCATTTGCAAGGAACAATGCCGTTATACCTAGCAGACTACAATGATAGATGGCTCGTTAGATTCCAAACTTATGATATCAGGCGCCTAGAATTGAAACGGCACAAGCGCCACTTAAAAAAAACCGAGAAAAATGCGCTTAAAGTTTAATCTAAGATAATCAAGATATGAAACGGCACAAGCGCCACTTTTTATCAATGAAAAAAATGCACCTAAAGTGTTTTCAAAGTAAATCAGCAACAAATGAAGATATTGTAATGGGGTTTGTTTTATTAGAAAGGTGGCGGTGGTTTTTTTAAAAGTGGCGCTTGTGCCGTTTCAATTCTAGGCGCCTGATATATGGTATTGATTTGTGATTATTCAAGAGCTATGATACATGTCTTGAGTATGACACACACTTCATGAATTCCACTACAGACATTTGGGTGGTCTATGCCTGACAATACACAGCATACCATAATTTGACGGCTTATAAGATTTAACGTTTTTCTAGAAATACATACTGAGAAAAAAATCCCTATGCATCTTATGAGACATACGTGGCTGGCTTAGGAAGTAGACACTCATTTAAGTGCCCACATTTGACACAGTACAAGGATGTTACATGTCATTTGAATACCATAAAATAATAAGCACCAAATATTTAAATATGCTGTGAAAAGTTACATGAATGAACGTGTAGATAATTATGTACTTGGATTAATTGGCAACAATCAAAGACGGTGGTGCATTGTCCTTAGGCTGTAGGGGAGAGCGGGGCAGGTTGCATTGAGGGTAGGTTGCATCATTGCCTCTAACTCGCATTAACTTTTTTTATTATTATTATTGTTGTAGTTGTAGTAGTAGTAGTTTATAGTAGTAGTAGTAGTATTAAGACGATGTACGTGTGATAACATGCGAGTTAGAGGCAATGATGCAACCCACCCTCGATGCAACCTGCCCCGCTCTCCCCTACTGTCGATCAAAATGCCACCAGTACAACAGCATCATTTCAGATGTGCCGTCTGCCATGTTTCAAGCTTTCCCTTCTTATTGTGTTAATGGGAGGTAGTTGTTACAGGAGCAACACGAGGGATTTCAGGTGTCACGGTTATGCTCCAAGTGACGGGCGTAGATTTGACTATTAATTTCATTAGAGTTCTTAGATTTAGACAAGCTCCTAGGATTCATAGGAATTAATTGTAGAGTAATTTAAAAAGTGATGGAGGCAATGTTTAGTTAGGTAAAATTCCACATTACACCTCCACAGCCTGTATGTACGCTAGATGCCAAGAAGGCTCTAGTACTACCAACACTGCAACACTACCGACCTACATCATCATATTCTTATTTGTTCTTTGAAAATATAATAATGAAGTCCAATAACCTGTAGTGACAATAACACTACTGTACACGGGCTGTTTCCGCAAGGCTGTTTGTAGACTTAACATGGAAAGTCTCCCTGTACTAATACCAAGCACTGCCACCATCACTCCTATGATTATTACTGTACCATGAATAATCATGAACCCAGGAGACCATTCCAACGTTACTTAGTCAAATATTCGCCTCTCACTCAAAGGTTAGTGACTTTTTGCTGAATTCACCCCATTCTGCTCTCCAACCACCTTCCATTCCCACAATGAGAAGCACACCTTTACAGCTTTACCAAGGGTGGTGGTTTGTGTCTGGGGTGGCCACGGTATCACGGTGTTTAGTGACGACTGTTGACGTTGTGTGAGGCACCAAGCAACGTCTTCCTTCTTAGTGGTGACGGCACCAATAGGGTGACCGCTGTTTCTTCCATCCATTGAGAATTTAAGTTATAACATCTTGGTCTTGGCAAACAATACTTTTTTTTATTAAATGCATATACTGCAAGCTTTTAAATATGTAGCAGAATGAATTGATCAAGTCTTCTCAGAACCAGAAATTCATCCATTGCCAGCTTGAATCATGAATACACACCAACTCCAACGGTTGAAAATAAATCTTTTGATGCCACCATGTGAACAAACTCAGATTACTTTGGTAAACAAGCAAATTTGAGGTGGCAGCGAGCCATCAATCACATCATATTTTTGTCCTTGAAATAATGTTTTATGGTTCTCAGTATGACAGGCAGACTATGACATGTCTCAGTTGTCTTGCAGTTTTCACAAATTTCAAAGAATCGTACAATTATAAATAATCATGAATGTTATTTCCAGTTGATGCTTTTATAGTAATGATGCATAACACTATCTCCCCAGACCACTCACTGTACATTCACGTCACTTATAGTCTATTATTTTTATTATGGTCAAAATGCAGTAAGGAAGCCACGCCCCCTGCCTGCCCTTCTATTCTACGGGGCAGCTGATTGGTGCATTCCTCGTATCATCACTACCCATCACAATATCTTCACTACTTAACAGCACGTGACCACAGGACAAAGCAATCTTTACTATAGAGGGATTTTTTATTTTGTCACCCTCTGTAGTGAAGATTGCTCTGTCCAGTGGTCACGCGCTGTTAAGTAGTGAAGATATTGTGATTGGTAGTGATGATACGAGGAGTGCACCAATCAGCTGCCCCGTAGAATAGAAGGGGAGGCAGGGGGCGTGGCTTCCTTGGTGCATTTTGACCATAATAAAAATAATAGACTATAGTACTTGTCATGTCGTGTAACATTTCAACATTGCATACACTACGGATCTTAAAATTTGTTTTTCAGCAAATCATTACAGTAACTTATCCAGGCAGTGATATATTCTTATTGATGTTTTAGTTTGCATTTATTTTGTTGGTAAAAAAATGTGATTATGGACATGGATGAAAAAATAAAAAATGAAGCCCCTCTGGCAGCGTTCTCCCTCAGGTGGCCAGCCAGTCCCGTGCGCTCCACATTGCCAAACAAATCTTAATCTTATTACGTATCTTCAATAAGGTGTTGCAAGGCCGTATAACTAGGTACCTTGCAATAATAATGGTAATTAAGTAGGAATAGGTGTCTGTAATGATGACTTGATTCATGTCTGTATGAAAGAAATAGCCAACAGTCATGATTTCACAGACAAAGCATAACAAGGCATAGTGACTTTTGACATGTAGTTCACACTCCTGATGAACTACCAGGTGGAACAAAAAAAAAAAAGCTACAACCCCCCCAAAAATGAATTCCTCCACAGCAGTACTGATGTTCAAAGTCCCTGAAATGTCAACAAGCTATGGGACAGTATTCATAAGTACAGGCAAACAATGCACACACACACACTGGACTTCACGCCACCGCAACAGTTAGAAAATATGAGAAACGTTTGTAAAAAAATCACACTTGAGATCACATACTTTGAGAATGAGAGTTTCCTTATAAAGGGCCATTATCCATGAATTTATTGTTTGGTTTAAATAATAAAGGATCCTTTTTAACATTTACACCTACTGAAACATAGGTACACCACAGGCTTTTTAAGTATTAAAAAAGTTTCTGCCAAAATTGACAATCACATGGGAAATGATATCTCTAAGTTCCCAAACTTAGATGCCTTCAAAATATTTGAAAGTCCCACACTTTGCTGCTGAGAGCTCAGCCGTGCATCCTGGCTGGGCGCCGCCAAAATACACTTCAATAAAATAACATAACCATAAAAAAAATGGAGTCATCAAATTTTGGGCTTCCCCTTTCCAACTAGACACTCTTTACTGAGCAAATATTACCTGGTTATTTACATCCAGAAGGGTAGGTGAGTAGGACTAGATTCAACATAAAGAGGCCAGAAGGAAGATGACTCCTAGCAAACAGCCGTAGGTTGAAAAATATAAAATGAATGTACTATCAATAGACCACAACAATCAAGGTTTGATAAAATAACTATCAATATACAAGTAAACGGATGTTGCTAAAAGGTTGTGTGAGTATTTGTGCAACATAAAACTCTTGTAAATACAAGTACCACAAAATAATTAGCAATCACCTGTCGACTTACTATCACCAAATCTGAACGCTCAGTGAACACTATCAGAAAACCTTTCCTACACACAAACAACACTGTCAGTTTCAAATACCTGATGAACACCGTCAACTCAAGATATCTGGAAATGAAGTCGCTCACAGGAAATATCTGGAAATCAAATGACAACCAACCGTACACGTCTGGAACACCCAGGGGCCTTAAATCAATAATAGCTGTGTGATGAATTTCTCTGCTGACTACCGGAATGCCCGTATGGCTGAGAATGATTATGCCGACCAGAGTACTCGTGTCCATAGTGCTCACTGTAGGAATATAAATGGGAACTGTAGTCGCGTGCCTTGTGGTCGCTAGAATGATCGACGTTGGAAGCACCTTCACCGCCACTCTTTCTCCACTCTCCGGGATTACAGTTCCAAGTCCTGCTATCCTGGTTTGTTTGTGAAAACTTTTTGTCACCATCATTCTGGTGCATTTGTTGTGAATAGTTTGACCAATGAGAATTATTAGGATTGTACGAACTGTCATTCTTTTCATTTTTCTCCGTTCTCTCGTCGCACTTTTCTTTCCGCCTTTTTTTACTACTTTTTTCCTCAACTTGTTTTTTAAATCTTTTGTCTTTTAAAACATCTTGAAGCACCACTTTCACTTCCTTGAGACTACTTCCATGTCCCTCGCCTTCCTCATTGCCCTCTTCCGCCTCAAAGGGTGGAATTATATGATCGCCTAATTCTTCCTCGTCTTCTTCGTCCTCATTTTGCTCCACTCTGTATTCCCGCTTTCTATCTTCACCCACACTGTAATACGCTCCAGAACCTTCCTGTTTCTTTAGCGTTAATTTCAGACCTCGTTCTTCTGTCCTAATACGTAGAGGAGGAACCAGGGCACGTTCCTCGCTCTTGAACTTAATTTTGAGTTTTTTAGGCGGCCTATCCTCCTTCTCTCGATCTTTTCCTCTCTCTTTCACTTTAGTCCTATCTGATTTTTTCTTGTCCCTATCCACCCTATCCACTCTATCCACTCTCTCCCTTCTCTTATCTTTATCTATTTTATCACCCAAAGTTTTCACAGGCAGAGATTGATGAACGGGTTTGCACAAATTGTTGCTAGGAATGTCTAAAGTTGCATACTTTAGAGGCTTAGAAGCATCACTTGTCAGCCTCAGATTATCACACAGATGTTCAGAATAATTTGCGGGCACCACATTCTCACCACAGTTAAGCACGGACGCACGACTGGGGCTCGCTGGCGTGGCGGCATCACTATTCACCGGACTGTTGTTGAGGCTACTCGAAGCAACCTCCCCATCACAAATCACCAACTCCTCCTCCTCCTGCTCCGAATCCTCCACTTTCTCATCCTCCCTCCGATCTTTTTCCTCCACACTATCAGAGTCACTAAGGTTGCTGCAGCTCATTTTTGGAACACGAGCAACGGAATGCTGCTCATCTGCTGCGTACGGCTCACTCGCACGGGAAATGTTGTTGCTGTCAAATTTTGTGACTAGATGACTTTCTCGACTCTCCCGTTTTTCAACTTCCTCGTCTTCCTCTTCCTCTTCATCTTCCTTGGTATTTTCTTCATCCTCTTTCTCCTCTTCATCCCCAGTGTGAATGTGAAGGCAAGTCTCTCCTTCCTGACTATCATCAAAGTCATTCAGATCTTTTTCCGTCATGAAGTTCATGGTTTCGCTTCCTACTTTAATTTTATCTTCAACTTTTTCCTGTTCTTCATCATCGTCAACATCATCTACAACACTCACTTCCTTCTCTTTGTTGTCCTCGGTGTTCTCTTCTTCCTCCTCTTCTACTATCACTTCCTCCGTGTCTGTTGTCTCGGTTTTCTCTATCACTTCGCTCTTGATGACGTCGCTCAGAGGACTATCAGTTGACAGCTCATCTTCAAACTCCTCTTGTTTAGGAATTTTCTTCCACGGCTCAAATTTGTACAGTTTTTGACTCTCCCACTCCAGTTCCCAGGGATAAAGGCCTTCCGGGTTCATACTCTCACTGGTGGTGTGGTGAACGCTACTTGACGGAACCTCCATGGCTGAAATCACAAATGTCCTTTATTAACCCACCCCTTCACGCCCAGATCTTTCCTTGGCTATAAAAAATGGTATGTTTTTGAGCCATAAAATAACAAAAAGTAACTTAATATATAATAATAATAATAATAATAATAATTTAATAATAGTAAAAAAAAAAAATTTAAATAAAAAAAAATAAAAAAAGTTACTCGACAAGGATACTAAACAGGTCATATATCTATTAAATATTGCTTATAGTCCTCAAAATTGTCTAATGGTACCCAAATTACAATGGAAATTACGTTATGGGTCTCAAGAGGTTAAGAGGGGCTATGCCAAATAGATATAAGTTGACAGTGGATTGGGTCAGTATGCATTTTGATGAAGATTTTCTATTGACATATTTATAGGCATATTACAGGAGGGGAGGGGAGGGGAGTGGGCTGTGGGAGGGGAGTGGGCTCAGAGGGGAGGAGTGGGCTGTGGGCTCAGAGGGGGGGAGTGGGCTCAGAGGAGAGTGGGCATAATTTATTCCCGCGCATACAAAAACAGGGCCCATCACGCTACAGGAAACATGCCCGGTCTCCATTTCCAAGGCAACCTTTCCAATCAACAGCCCCATCTTACTCCTGCCCGTTCCAGTTCCTTCCCTCACTTGTCCTCCCTTTCTCGACCTCCGTCTTGCGGACATTCTCCCGGAATCCCCCTCCTTGACCCTGGAAAATGTAACCTCCTTCCTCCAACAAATCCACATCCTACATCTGATCTAACCATCCTGCTGTAACATTCCGTTCTTTCCCCTTCCCTCATCGTTTCACTATTATTCTTTAACCCTGACCCTTTATATGCTTTGCCATAGTGCCATATGACCTCTGATGGCTGGCACATTCACCTTTTTGGCATTAAATCAATCAATCAATTTCCAATCAACAACTAAAATATATCACAAAGGTTACTCACTTTTCCCACTCTGCACATCAACCTTCTCTTTCTCAAAATTGTTCTTGTCTTCTTGCAAAAATAACCGATACAGCATCACAGTCTCCGAGGATGCATGGCGGCGCTGAAAAACATAACAGTGTTAGTGCAACTCGTAACGTAACTTAACCCCTTCACACCCAGATCTTCCCTTGCAATATAAAACCGTCTGTTAGCCAAAAAATTACGAAAAGTGACTAAATATACCAAATTAACTAGTGGACAAGGATACTAAACAGGTCATATCTATAAAATATTGATTATATGAGCTAAAAATTGTCTAATGGTACCCAAATCACAATGGAAATTACGTTCTGGGCCTCAAGGGGTTAAGGCCAGAGAAGGATATTATATCGCGTGGGACAGACGTGCCGAGTGTCGCTGTGTGTGTGTCGTTCGCCTGCGACAATAGATCCTCAACTTATATTCTTAATTTTCTACATTATTAATCCATAAATTAATATAGTATTTAAATCAACAATGTAATGAACTTTTTTTGAGGACAACAATCAATAACTGAGTACATAAGAACATAAGCACATAAGGAAGCTACAAGAGGCTGCGCGACCTATAGTCTATTTTATTTATTATGGTCAAAATGCAGTCAGGAAGCCACGCCCCCTGCCTCCCCTTCTATTCTACGGGGCAGCTGATTGGTGCATTCCTCGTATCATCACTACCAATCATAAAATCTTCACTACTTAACAGCGCGTGACCACTGGACAGAGCAATCTTCACTACTAAGGGTGACAAAATCAAAAATTCCTTTGTAGTGAAGATTGCTCTGTCCAGTGATCACGCCGCTGTTAAGTAGTGAAGATATTGTGATTGGTGATGATACGAGGAATGCACCAATCAGCTGCCCCGTAGAATAGAAGGGGAGGCAGGGGGCGTGGCTTCCTGACTGCATTTTGACCATAATAAAAAAAATAGACTATACACGTGGTAGTTCCTGTGCATAAAAAGTAGCATAAAAGTAAAAGAATGCACATTCTAGGCATTAGCTTACCATGCTGTCCTTAACTAGAAGGGATTGATACTTGTACTTCATATTATTAAACTTTTTTAGAAGGGTTTCCGCTTGCAGCTCCAACTGGGTATTGGCTTCGGCCACCTCCCATTGGGTGGCGGCATTTTCGTTGAACACATGGTAGCGAATGAGGCGCTTGCAGGCATCAATCTTATTCTTGAATGGAGCACGAAAGTCAGGATTGAGAGCTCCATTTTGGTCAGTCTTGAGTTGATGTTCAAAACTAGAAGGAAGTGCAGAAATTATTTAACAAAAAACATGATTGATTGATTGATTGTAATGCCCACCCCAAAAAAAAGAGGGAAATGTGCCAATATAGCATATGAGCTTTAGTACATGTACATAAAAACATGAGCTTTAGTACATGTACATAAAAACATGAGCTTTAGTACATGTACATAAAAACATGAGCTTTAGTACATGTACATAAAAACATGAGCTTTAGTACATGTACATAAAAACATGAGCTTTAGTACATGTACATAAAAACATGAGCTTTAGTACATGTACATAAAAACATGAGCTTTAGTACATGTACATAAAAACATGAGCTTTAGTACATGTACATAAAAACATGAGCTTTAGTACATGTACATAAAAACATGAGCTTTAGTACATGTACATAAAAACATGAGCTTTAGTACATGTACATAAAAACATGAGCTTTAGTACATGTACATAAAAACATGAGCTTTAGTACATGTACATAAAAACAGAGCTTTAGTACATGAACTAAATGCAGAAACTCTCCTGGTCACTGTCTTATGGCATTAATGTCCTGCCTCCTTTACAGTGGCAATGACAGGCTGATCACATAACCATAGTAAATATATTGATTTTGTAGTCAATAGCCCGTTTTCATTTGTGATTGTTTCTTAAACTATTAAAGCCCTGATAAAATGCCATTTCTTGTGGGTCTAGCCTATAGGTCATCATTGTTGCTTGTTGGTTCTTCACATCCTCAAATATAGGATGAAAGCATCTCTCCTCAGCTTACTATAAAATGAGGCAAAAACAAGCCAGCTATGACTAATTTCAAAACAAAGGCTGAGAAAACACAGAAGTACTTTGGACTGCAGAAATTATATTAACCCAAGCAAGAATTTATAGCAATTCCAGAAATCGCCATTGAAGACAATGTAACCTGGAAATGCACTACACTATTGCTGAAATTTTTACTAGCGATGTAGAATACTTACAGCTGTTCTTTGGTGATGCTGTAAGCTGTAGGAGTCTTGGGTTGGCTTGGAGAATGTTCTTGCATGCCCGGAGCACAGCTGGGGTGGGGAGAAAACTGGGGTGGCAGCACCATGCCTGGCTGGACCAGGCTCTTGGGGGACGGTCCCAGGGAGCTCAGGTGACTCACGGGTGATGTGGTCGAGGAGACGGGTGAGCAGTGGGGAGAGGTTATTTTGGAGTAGCTGAGTGTGCTGCTGGGGGTGATGCAGCTGGAGACCGTGGTGGAGGTGGTGGGCACGATGGGGGAGGAGACAGACGTGGCAATGGTTGGCATGCTGGGCCCCTGGCTGATGGTGATCTTGGTGGATCCATTGCTGCCTGTGACCTGCAATGTAATAACGGAGGTCATCAAGATCTTATCACAGGAATAAAGTACTTTTTTTCCATGCATAAGGGCTTTTCCCACACACGTTGGAGTGGCACGTCACACAGCCCAGCTTGTTCACAAACACTTCAATAAATGTGCAACTTCCACATCCTAAACATACAAAATAATGATATGAAAACTGATCATTTTACAAAAATATCCAATTCTACAAAATTGGTAAACTTTACACAAAAACGGTAACTTTATGAAGTACGTGCAAGCATTAGCCTGCTTGTAGTCATTAAAGTTACATGTCTTCAGAGCTGCATACAAACCTGCTTGTAATAACAAAAACAAATTGTAAAAATAAATATCGTGCCTGCGCCACCATGGTCGAGAGCCAACCCTTGGATGTCCAATAACCAAACAGTCCCATGAATAATATTACTGTACTGCTATATAATAACAACATAAGAACATAAGGAAGCTACAAGAGGCCATGAGACCTACACGAGGTAGTTCCTGTTACCTAACTCTACCTATATCCACCTCTCTTCCCCATCCATGAATTTATCCAGACTCCTTTTAAAGACCCCAATAGACTCCGCATTGACCACCTGACGACTTAGTCCATTCCAATCATTCACAACCCTATTTATGAACTATTGTGGATGGATCAATAATAATTCTGGTTTAGAAATTCAATGATTTCCCTCAATTAATGGAAGATACTTGTGGATGCTAAATGACTGATATGATTCCCTTACTCCAAGTGACCTAAAAATATACCTAGATCTTGGCTGGAGAAATGTGCAAGTGTTCTTTTTCAAGCACCTGGTCAACTTCCATACCAACATCTACATCAGCTTGCCACATCTGGAAAATCACGAACAACTTCACCACCAAGAAACCAGAAGTCGTGATGGTTACCTGAGTGCTGGGCGAGAGGAGGGAAGAGGTCTGCAGGGTGGAGGCCGACGTGACGGAGATGGATGCCGTGCCCCCCGGATCTTTGCACCTCTGTAACACCTGCTTGCTGTGATCTATGAGTTGCCTCTGTTGATCCTGCAAAACATAAGGCATAAGTTACATCATATTAACCCCTTGAGGCCCAGAACGTAATTTCCATTGTAATTTGGGTACCATTAGACGATTTTAATGAATACATGTATAAGCAATGTTTTATAGATATGACCAGTTTAGTATCCTTGTCCACTAGTTCATTTGGTATATTAAGTTACTTTTCGTCATTTTATGGGTAACAACAGACGATTTTACATAGCAAAGGAAAGATCTGGGCGTGACGGGGTTAAAGTCAGATTTTCCCGTAATGTCTTATGAGGTTAGGCGGTCGATGATACGCTTCCAATTCTGTTGTCGGCGTTCATCATTTAAATTTGTGGCATGAGTTTTACGCCCCGGATGCTTTTCCCGACAGGCAACCCAAGTGTTGAGTTTCCTACATGGTTATAACCCACAACACTATCCTGCCATTCTTACAGGCTGCTATGCTCTCCCCCAACACTATCCTGCCATTCTTACAGGCTGCTATGCTCTCCCACAACACTATCCTGGCATTCTTACAGGCTGCTATGCTCTCCCACAACACTATCCTGGCATTCTTACAGGCTGCTATGCTCTCCCACAACACTATCCTGCCATTCTTACAGGCTGCTATGCTCTCCCACAACACTATCCTGCCATTCTTACAGGCTGCTATGCTCTCCCTGGTCACCTGCTGTCTGGGGTGTCATGTCATTGGCCCAGCCTTGTTGACATCCTTTACAACATCCTGGTTTGAAGGTTTGGTCTATTTACAGTTTCACCCAACCAACGATTTTCTGATGCGCCTTATGTTTTTCTGGTGTGTTTTTATGTGTTTTGAATGAATCTGCTAACCGTTTCTGTCGCAATTTTTTTTTTTTTTTTTTTTTTGCAAAATGACAAAAAAAAAAAATTAACCTAAACCTAACCTAACCTAACCTTTACCTAACTAAAACACACAAAAACAAAAAAAATAGCAGATTCATTCAAAACACATAAAAACACACCAGAAAAACATAGGGCGCATCAGAAAATCGTTGGTTGGGTGAAACTATAAATTATCCGAAGGTTTACTGCCCATACTCTTCACAACTCAAACGTTTACTCATGTTTTTCATAATGTACCTTACATAATTCACTCACTAAAGCTTTCCTTAAAATTCTTGACAGATATTTTGTAAAACTTGCTTCCTTACCTGAGGTAAATGTTTTAATTGTTGCTTGAATTGTGTGAGTGTGATGATCTTGTGTCCAACAGGGTGGGAGTACCGCACAGGAGTGGGTGTCGGGGGCTGCGGGGAACATCAGGGTTAACAGTATTGTAAGTATCACAAAAACGATTACATACTGAGGAGGAATATCATTGTTAACCCCTTGAGACCCAGAACGTAATTTCCATTGTAATTTGACTACCATTAAGACGATTTTAGTGACTCTAAGCAATATTTTAATAGCTATGACCTGTTTAGTATCCTTGTCCACTAACTACTTTGGTATATTACGTGACTTTTCTTAATTTTATGGCTTGACAACAGACAATTTTTTTCATAGCAAAGGAAAGATCTGGGCGTGAAGGGGTTAAGAATATTGTAAGCATCACAAATAACAATGACATACTATCATAACTTTCTCCATCAAAGACTACTATTCCCAGTAGCAGCGTAGTAAGTGAGGTGGGCACTTACAATCTGTGGTGGCTGTTGTGTGGTGGTGACGGTGACTGGCTTGCCCGTGGCCATTATCTTCCTGCACTCAGCGTACAACTGCTGCAGCCCGGCATGGTCCTGTTCAGTTTCTTGAGCTGGTGAGCTGGATCTGGGTGTGAACCTTCTTGAGTGCCTGTGTCGGCGCGGCAAACAAAGACAGGAGTTAGTTCTATCGTGACAAGACTCATTAACGGCATGTCACTTACTTCCCAATGACTAGATCTTTCCTGGTGTCATCTGTGATATATTCCACCCTATCAGCCCTGCCGCTTCTCTGTGTACATTATCGCTGTCATTATCTTATCAATAGATAATTTGGGGTGGTAAAGTAAGCATAGCAAAACCAAAGATTTCGTTTCATATTACGTACTTTCAAATATCTCGCAATACAGTAAAACCTCTCGTATTCGGACCCTCATTATTCGGACTTTGACATTATTCGGACCTCTTCCTCCTTTTTTTTCTTTCTCTCTATTTTTTTTTTAGGGGTCGAAATTGCATATATATTCACCTAAAATATTTTTTTTTTTTTTTTTTTTTTTTAGGGGTCGAAATTTCATATATATACCTAAATTTTTTTTTTTTTTTTTTAGGGGTCGAAATTTCCTATATATTCACCTAGAATTTAAAAAAAAAAAATTTTAGGGGTCGAAATTTCCTATATATTCACATAGATTTATTATTATTATTATTGTTATTATTATTTTTTTTTTTTTTACATATCCCCCCATTATTCGGATCCTTGCATTACTCGGACCACTCCTCGGCCCAATTAGTCCGAATATGAGAGGTTTTACTGTACTCTTAAAACGTAACACCTTTCACATTCTTAACCATGTGATATTTTGTCATTGTTCTTCTCCTCAGTCTATCAATGGCAGTGTTCCTCAGGGCTGTCCTATCACCCACTCTTCCTATTATTAATAAATGATCTTCCTACGACTTAAAGTTTTTCAAGGAGTATCAAGACACCTCCTGAACTAAATTGTTCCACCCCTCTTTCCTACAATCTCTACTGTCTTCTTTATAGGGACTGGCAGCTAGCGGGCTTTTTGTTACTTCTTTATTCCCTTGGCCAGTCCTTTGTGATGTAGAATTTTATTTTTTATTTCCATTGAATACCTGTCATAATAAAAATTGAAGAAAAAAAAAAAAAAAAAAAATGTACCATCAACATATTACAAACCCACATGTGTTACAGACAATGCTGATTCACTCATCTTGTTTCCCATGAGTCGTTTCAAAGTTTGTTGCTCTCACTGGACAGCATTTATCTGCTTGTGTACCGCATAGTGTTGGCGATTCTTGTTGGTGTGAATCTGTCGTGCTGGGCGAGTGTTTCTGACATGTCATCCATTTGTACAACCACGGCTTTCATGCTGTGGACCTGCTATGTCATCCATTCGTACAACCACGGCTTTCATGCTGTGGACCTGCTGTGTCATCCATTCGTACAACCATTCGGTTGTACGTACAGCTATGGTTGTTTACGCAACCATACGCAACATACGGTTGTTCATTCATACAGCTATGTCATCCATTCGTTTTTTTTTTTATGGGTCGAAATTTCCTATATATTCACCTAGAATTAAAAAAAAAAAAAATTTGGGCTCGAAATTTCCTATATATTCACCTAATTTTTTATTATTATTATTATTATTATTTTTTTTTTTTTTTACATATCCCCCCCATTATTCGGATCCTTGCATTACTCGGACCACTCCTCGGCCCAATTAGTCCGAATATGAGAGGTTTTACTGTACTCTTAAAACGTAACACCTTTCACATTCTTAACCATGTGATATTTTGTCATTGTTCTTCATGCTGTGGACCTGCTATGTCATCCATTCGTACAACCACGGCTTTCACGCTGTGGACCTGCTATGTCATCCATTCGTACAACCACGGCTTTCATGCTGTGGACCTGCTGTGTCATCCATTCGTACAACCACGGCTTTCACGCTGTGGACCTGCTGTGTCATCCATTCATACAACCACGGCTTTCATGCTGTGGACCTGCTGTGTCATCCATTCGTACAACCACGGCTTTCATGATGTGGACCTGCTATGTCATCCATTCATACAACCACTGCTTTCATGCTGTGGACCTGCTGTGTCATCCATTCGTACAACCACGGCTTTCATGCTGTGGACCTGCTGTTCAACAATGGTCGACGGTGCGTGGTACGTCAACCACACTGATCTCCCTCACACTCACAGACTGGCACGGCCAACATGACTAAATTCACCACCCACACCCGATTTAAATCTTTGCAGTAACTTAGCTAAACTTAAAACCTTAAATGGCTACATAAAACCAACCATTATTCATACAAATCCTTGGTTTGACAGTATAGTAAAACCTCTCATATTCGGACTAATTGGGCCAAGGAGTGGTCCGAGTAATGCAAGGATCCGAATAATGGGGGAATTATATATGGGGGGATATGAATAAAAAATCTAGGTGTATATATTAGCTAAAAACAAGGAGGAGGTCCGAATTATGTCAAAGTCCGAATAATGAGGGTCCGAATACGAGAGGGTTTACTGTACTATTAGGGAGGGTATTCAAATAACACAATGCATACTGAAACAACTTACCTCTTGGTTTTGTGGAGAGAGTATGAGATGCTTGACATGCTTGAACTGCTGCTTAGGAACAGAGACCATCACCCCCGAGGAGGTGGTGGCCGAGGTGATGGCCGAGGTGATGGTGGCGGTGGAGGCGGTAGACGAGGCTTGGGAGGTGGCTGTGGCTGTGGCTATTCCTGAAGTAGTGACTGTGATGGGTGGAGCAGCAGCAGCGGTGTTGGAGCCCACGACGGGCGCGGCGTCGCCTTGCCCCCCCGCCGCCATGGGTAGCGTCAGGGGTGCCGTGGGTTTGGAGGTTGCCAGGGTGTGGGCGACGGCTTTGATGGCCGGACCGCTGAGCCCATTAGGTATGGGTGCCAAGGGGAGTTGCTGCTGGATGGTTCCGCTTGTACTTGTACACGTGCCCGACTTCAAACGTTCTTGTAGGCTCTGCTTGACCACCATTGTGCTGACATTGGCTGAAGATATCAAGTCTGTCTCTTTATCTTTCTTTTTCTTTTTATTTGATTTACTTTTGTTCTTGCTTGGGTCCATGATACTCTGACCTCTCTGCACGGTGGCAACATACTCGTTTTGAAAGCTAGGCATTTTAGTGTGGTTTTCACTATTTTTTGTTATAAAAGTGCAAGTATTACTTGTCTGACTAGGAACATTTTCTTGTGAAGGATTTGAAATCTGGGAATGACCTTTAGATATTGGCACATTTTCTGTGTTAGTATAACTTACACTAGTTTGTGGAATGAGTGCAGAGTTGGAGACGTAATGTTTGCTGCTTAAAATAGCACCAGACATAACACTGTTTGTAGCACTAGAAGAAACAATCACAGCAGAACTCTGAGGCACTTGGCTAGCTTGACTGGGCACTAGTATGCTAAGAGGAGCTGGCGAGGAAAGAGTTGTACCAGAGGAAACTACACCCTCGGGCAGGCTCATCATACCTCCCATGCTGACCACCGTGAGCATGGGACCTCCCTCCGAGACAGACACTTGCACCGGAACACCCAACTGCTCCCCACCGTTGCCGGGTGTTGCCTGCGCTCCTGGGATGAGGGATGTCAGGAAGGGCTGGCCGTTTGCTGTTAAGTGTTTATCCGAGGCAGGGAGGTGCAACGCCTGCAACAGATGAGTGTTCTGGGCCACGCGGGAAATATCTGCTCCTATGTGACCCTTGGAGTTGACTTGTGTTAACTTGGAAGCTGTTTGATGTAACTGCAGAGGCTTACTTTTGGCAGTAATGTTATGCCCATGAACCACGACATTGGAGGATACTTGTGTTGGGGGCGTCATGAGCTGGTGGGTGAAGGATGGCATGGACGCGACGGGGAGTGTGCTGGGTCCTACTCCTACGGTGCTGCCGGTCATGATGGTGGGCATGCTGCTGCCTAGGCCGTTGGTCACGTTCCCGCTGGTAACATTACTCCCCGCAGAAGTCAATGCCATGCTTGTTCCACCGATCACTTGCACCTGTGACTGGCACGTAGGGATCACCAACCCTCCGACCTGAAGTAAAGATCATTGCGATTTACAGGTATGAACAGAATCATCCACAACAAAATCCATGGATTGAATAGATGGCTTATACAGTAAAACCTCTCATATCCGGACTAATTGGGCCAAGGAGTGGTCCGAGTAATGCAAGGATCCGAATAAGGGGGGGATTATATATGGGGGTATATGGGAAGAAAAAAAAAAAAAAAAAAAAAAGTTATAGAATATATTATAGCTAGTAGGAAATTTCGACAAAAAAAAAAAAAATTATAGGAGAATATAATTATAGCTAGTAGGAAATTTCGAAGAAAAAAAAAAGAAAAAAAAAAAAAGGAGGAGGTCCGAATAATGTCAAAGTCCGAATAATGAAGGTCCGAATACAAGAGGTTTTACTGTACTATCCTATCCATGTGTATGTGTCAATATAACATAGTTCAATGATCCTACAACCTTCCATTAAACGTACATGATACTTTACCTGAGTTGCCGTCGGTGGACCAAGGTGAGATTTTGTTGGATCTGAACCTAAAATAAACTTGCCGCTTGGATCCAAAGTAAAGCTCATTCCACTCGGCATACTTGAAGTGGTAATTAATCCAGTTTGTGAGGAGTTAGTTACCACATTGCCCGTGACTACAGCATTACTCATTCCAATTAGTGGGTGTTGGTTTGAGGAGCCAACGACGATATGGTTTGTATTATCACTCGGAGTAGTAAAGCTGATATTGGCGTCTGCCGTGGAGACCTGTTGTACCGGGTTCATGATGGGAGCTTGAGTCACCATGGATGTAGGCGTCACCATAGCCGGCACCGCTGTCACCGCAGGAGTAGTGACCTGCACACCCTCCATCCCTTCCCCTCCTAAACCTAATTCATGGTCATCAAAAAGCATCAAATCACCATCAATGCCAGAGTCTCTAAGAATGTCATTTAAATTTATTGATGTACCTTTTCCTTTCAGTTTATCATCTTTAGTTTCCTTTTCTCGTTTTTTCTTTTTAGATTTTTTCTTATTGTTTTTATTAGAGTCTGGTACAGTCTGATGCTGCGTTCCAACCTCAGCAGCCGTCACAATAGAGGCAGGAGCCACAGATTCATCTATCACAGTTTGCTTAGTGGTGGTTATCACAGATGGAAGGGAGGAAGGGAGGGAGGTGGCCAGCTGGAGGGGGGCGCCGGCTCCAGACATAGACACCTGGAGGGGCTGCCCACCTCCTGGAAACTGTATGTGTCCCATGCTGACAACAGGAGCCATACTGTTTTGTGCCACGGAGGTGGGGGCGAGTTGCAGAGGGCCTGAAGCCATCTGCTGGGTGAGGGTGCGCATAGTAGCACCACCTGCAGCTAACAACCCTTGTAGGTTGACCGCCTGGCCAGCCGGCACAGCAACTAAAGCAGGTCCATTTGGAGTTTGAATTGGCTGAAACTGTAATGGGGCTTGAGGCGCAACCAATCGGATGATAGGCTGATGACCCCGCGACCCTTGCGCCGTCCCCATCACCCCCGGAGCACCCAGACCAGAGGAACCGTGCTGTGGGATGACGTACGCTGGGCCGCCCTGTCCATTACTGGGGAACACTACAGTCTGGGGGTGACCAGGCTTGCCTCCTGCACTGATCATTTGATGCTGACTTGGCATGGGCACCAGAAGAGTTTGGCCCGGCGCTCCACCGGCCCCTGGTCCTGAAGGTCGGACAAGAAGAACACCGTTGGGCTGCTGGATGAAGAAGGGTTGTTGCAGACCTGATTGTAACATTGAAGGGTTGATGACAAACCCTCCCAGCCCCTGCTGACTTGTCATCATGGTTGGCTGCTGTCCAGTCGTCCCTATCACTATGGGCTGCTGTCCTCCTGGGGTCACTGGACGGGTGCCAAGGAGGGTCTTTCCAGGAGGAGGAGGCGGCGGCTGGCCAACTACAGCTGCTTGAGGAGGCTTTGGAAGCAACTGGGGCTGCTTTGGTTGGATTGGCTTGTGTGCCGATGTAGTGAGAGGTTGCCTGGCTTGTGTTGGTTGAGGCGAGGATACAATTTGAATTAGCTGTCCCCCCGACATTACCTGCTTTACTCCACCTGCACCTTGTTGATGAACTCCTGACTGTGGCAGCACCATGCCATTGGACCCCATCACTTGAGACAGTGGTAGCTGAGGAACCAGGCCTTGCATCATTCCTACATTACCTATCACGCTTTGAACCATTCCTGTGGGTTGCTGTTGTGGTATGGTGGCAATACTGGTGTGAGTCTGTGGGGTGGGTGTTGCAGCAGGAGACGGAGTGGGAGGCGCAGGAGATCTCATGGCACTTACATTACTATGGGGGGAAGGTGCTGGAGAGCGCGTTGTATACGGAGCGGGACTCTGGACTGCCGGGTGTGGCGAGGGGGTGGTCGGGTGGTACGGGGAGGGACTCGGTGACGTGCGAGGCAATACTGCTCCGGGAGATTTACTAAGCACAGAAAATGGAGAGGCAGGCGTAGGAGGCTGAGGTGACTGATGCAATGTGACTGTGTGAGTCTGCTGCTGGACTGTGGGTGCGCAGGAGGCAACTTGTAGCGGTGCTGAGGTTCCAAGTCCTGATACTCCACTGGTTGCCATCTGAGCAGTGGTAGCAATTAGCTGACTGTTATTAATAACTTGATTGCCTTGAATAATTTGCCCTCCCTGCAGTACTTGGCCGCCTTGTATGACCTGGCCGCCTTGTATCAGCTGGCCATTGGAAAGTATATGCGTTCCAGGAAGGACCTGACCTCCCTGTAAAACTTGGCCATTATGCAAGACTTGTCCACCAGACAATAGTTGACCTGTGGGTAGAACTTGTGTAGAGCCTTGAGCTTGTATGAGTTGAGTGCCTTGTATCAACTGTGAAGCAGACGTGATGATTTGACCTCCTGAAGTAATCACTTGGTTGGGTCCCCCCACAAGCTGCACCCCATTGGACATAATTTGTTGGGGAGGTTGAGCTTGGGAAATAACCTGTGGGACTGGCTGAGAGGTACTTAGGAGGACATTTTGGCCACTCTTCGTTGCTGGAGATCCCTGGGACTTAACAGAGGCAGGACGGGGGGCAGGCTGCACAGTAATTTGCTGCTGTGCTGCTGGAGACTGCTGGATGGAGGACTGACAGGAAGCAGCAGCAGTAAGGATGGTTGGAGGGAGGCTGTGTCCTGATGCAGCATTCTGTGGGTGCTGTGTAGGCTGGGGCTGGTTTGCAGGTTGAGGTGTTTGTTGCTGGGTAGGGAAGGTTGCTGAGGAAGCCAGTAATTGCTGTAATGTAGGATGGTGCTCATTCTCCCTACTTCCTTCACCCCCATCTGTGGTTGGGGCTCCAGTGACGATTGGAGCCCCAGTTACTTGAAGTGCTACATTTTGCTGTTGTGGAGGCGACTGTTGCTGTTGTGGCTGTGGTGCCTGCTGTGCCTGCTGTGGTTGTGACTGCTGTGCCGGCTGTGGCTGCTGTGCCTGCTGTTGTTGTTGTTGTTGCTGCTGCTGCTGCTGCTGCTGTTGTTGTTGTTGCTGCTGTTGTTGTAACTGCTGTTGTTGTAACTGCTGTTGTTGTAACTGCTGTTGTAACTGCTGTTGTAGCTGTTGTTGTAGCTGCTGTTGTTGTTGCTGTTGCTGCTCTTGCTGCTCTGTTTGCTGTATGTGTTGATGCTGTGGCGGGTGAGGTGCTCCCGGTGGCCCCGCAGAGAGTGTAGGTTGGGGAAGGACTTGCTGCAGCACATGTGAGGGCACCTGTGTGTGGTTGAGGGGATGGCTTCCCCCCCGAACCTGACCGAGTAACTGGCCATCGAAAACAAGGCTGTCCAGACAACTGCTGACCAGCCCGGAGTCCGTTGAGGAGGTCACATTGTCAAAGCGAGGAGAGTCTAAGCCCTGCCAGAGGAGACTTCCATCAGTGGGAAAGCTCTGCCGCCAAACAAAAATAAAGATTTAATTATGTCATTTGAACAGCGCCAAGTACCTTCTGTTGGCAAAAAATAAAATGTGCATAAAACAAATATAGAATTTATATGACAAAATTACACAATGATTAAAACATCCATAGCCGTGTTTTTGTCGTCCAAACACCGTCTTGGATTACGAAGACCACTCCAATAACACTTGCTGAAATGTGTGTGATACTGCTTTGTGATAGTGTTTGCAATGTTTTGGACTGATTATTATTTCGGCCCCTACCAAGCTTGTTGTGTTTTTGTCGCAGAAACCAATCCGTTTTCAATTGCGAGAAAAAACGGTCTTCGTACCATGACGGTGCTTGGACGACAAAAACACGGCTCAATATCTAAGTGGTCATCACTACAAATGAGACCACCAAAGAGTCCCAGGCAAAACAATGCTCAAAACAGTAGCATGCAGTATACAGAACAAATAACATTGATCTCATTGACTTTTTTTGGCATGATTGATTTGCAAAACAAACTGATCCCCTGACAACAAAATCATGACCATTGCAAACAAATAAATACAAGTAAAGTGCAAACCTACAATGAGACACAACAATGAACATACCACATCAAGTGACACTATAACACAATCTTCTGAAGAATTAGTCATGAGAGAAACTACCAAATTCTGCTTGTAATAATTTTCATCTAAGTTTTCTTATTTGTATCATGAATTAATATAATCAACGAATCAAAAAATAACAAATAACTTAAACTAGCACATAATGATAACCCTATATTTTAGAGAATGATGACAAAAACTTTCCAAAATATAGAAGTGCCTTACTTAATCATACAGTATTAGTATAATTTCTAACTCAATGGGTAATATATGTGTACAGGTGTTAGACAAGTTAGTTATCTATGTGTACAGGTAATAGACAAGTTAGTTATCTATGTGTACAGGTATTAGACAAGTTAGTTATCTATGTGTACAGGTGTTAGACAAGTTAGTTATCTGTGTACAGGTATTAGACAAGTTAGTTATCTATGTGTACAGGTGTTAGACAAGTTAGTTATCTATGTATACAGGTGTTAGACAAGTTAGTTATCTATGTGTACAGGTGTTAGACAAGTTAGTTATCTATGTGTACAGGTGTTAGACAAGTTAGTTATCTATGTGTACAGGTGTTAGACAAGTTAGTTATCTATGTGTACTGGTGTTAGACAAGTTAGTTATCTATGTGTACAGGTGTTAGACAAGTTAGTTATCTATGTGTACAGGGCAGTGCATTTTTTAAGCCAATCTTACTGGGCGACATTCTTTGGATAGCCAAAAAGGTAAAGGCCTAACTGTTAAAATATAGTTTTTTGGATACATCAACTTCCCCCTTTTGTATGTTGTGTATAAATAAAGATCCTATGCAGTAGTAAGAGTGCACTTCTGGATCTAACACACACAGATAAGATGAACCATTGTATCCAGGAATGATTTTATGAATAAATATCTTGTCGCCCAGTAGCTGAAAATTGTTCTTACTGGGCGACACTTTTTCATCACTGGGAGACATTTTGGTCGCCCAGTTATGATGTTAAAAAATGCACTGGAACAGCATTAATATAATTTCTAACTCAATGGGTAATATATTTGTACAGTTATTAGACAAGTTAGTTATCTATGTGTACAGGTATTAGACTGGTTAGTTATCTGTGTACAGGTATTAGACTGGTTAGTTATCTATGTGTACAGGTATTAGACTGGTTAGTTATCTATGTGTACAGGTATTAGATTGGTTAGTTATCTGTGTACAGGTGTTAGACAAGTTAGTTATCTATGTGTACAGGTATTAGACTGGTTAGTTATCTATGTGTACAGGTATTAGACTGGTTAGTTATCTATGTGTACCGGTATTAGACTGGTTAGTTATCTATGTGTACAGGTATTAGACTGGTTAGTTATCTATGTGTACAGGTGTTAGACAAGTTAGTTATCATGTGTACAGGTATTAGACTGGTTAGTTATCTATGTGTACTGGTATTAGACTGGTTAGTTATCTATGTGTACTGGTGTTAGACAAGTTAGTTATCTATGTGTACAGGTATTAGACTGGTTAGTTATCTATGTGTACTGGTGTTAGACAAGTTAGTTATCTGTGTACTGGTGTTAGACAAGTTAGTTATCTATGTGTACAGGTGTTAGACAAGTTAGTTATCTATGTGTACTGGTGTTAGACAAGTTAGTTATCTATGTGTACAGGTGTTAGACAAGTTAGTTATCTATGTGTACAGGTGTTAGACAGTTAGTTAGGTTAGTTATCTATGTGTACTGGTGTTAGACATAGGTGTTAGACAAGTTAGTTATCTATGTGTACAGGTGTTAGACAAGTTAGTTATCTATGTGTACTGGTGTTAGACAAGTTAGTTATCTATGTGTACAGGTGTTAGACAAGTTAGTTATCTATGTGTACTGGTGTTAGACAAGTTAGTTATCTATGTGTACAGGTGTTAGACAAGTTAGTTATCTATGTGTACAGATATTAGACTGAAGTTTAAGATAATTTATTCTAGCTACATAGATAACAAGAACAACATGTGAATCACTTACTGAGCTGGGTAAAGTCTCTAAGAAGGTTTCGAGGGCATGGGGGTCTCTGGAAAACATAAAAAAAATGATCTTAGAATACTTCATAAAATATCAAAACTATGTACAGTAAAACCTCTCATATTCGGACTAATTGAGCCAAGGAGTGGTCCGAGTAATGCAAGGATCCGAATAATGGGGGGATTATATATGGGGGGATAAGTATATAAAAAAAATAATAATAATAATAATAATAAAAAAAAAAAAAAAAAAAAAAAAAAAAAAAAAAATCTAGGTGTATATATTATAGCTAGGTAAGTTCGACCCCTTTTAAAAAAAAAAAAAAAAAAAAAAAAAAAAAAAAAAAAAAAAAAAAAAAAGGAGGAGGAGGAGGAGGTCCGAATGATGTCAAAGTCCGAATAATGAGGGTCCGAATACGAGAGGTTTTACTGTACTAGCTAAAATACATTGCATATACAAATCTTAGAATACTTCATAATTACTAAAAAAAAATCTGTAGCTACAATACATTACATTGCATATACACACTTTGGGTCTCTGAACAATATAGTACGTATTCACAGGTCACATGTAGCACTGAAACTATGTCATGTATGCAAGTAGGAGAGTGCCTATATGTACTTCAGGGCTACTTTTTATATCATTCTTAGCCTCATTTAACCCCTTGAGACACAGAACGTAATTTCCATTGTAATTTGGGTACCATTAGACAATTTTGACTGATTATAAGCAATATTTTATAGATATGACCTGTTTAGTATCCTTGTCCACTAACTAATTTGGTATATTAAGTGACTTTTCTTCATTTTATGGGTCGGCAACAGACGATTTTTTATAATAAAGGAAAGATCTGGGCGTGAAGGGGTTAAACACATCAATAAACGAGGCTGAGTGACATGGTAACAATAAAATCATTCTTGCCCCTTTCTGAGAGCTATCTATCTATGCCTATCCTATAAAATACAAGGAACATCAACTCACCCTATTACGTCAAGAAGTCTCTGTTTCTGGCCATCATCATCCATTGCAAGCTAGACATGACTGAAATATACATGACCATTAACTAGTGGCGGAACAAGGGATGTAAAAATGGGGGGGGGGGGGGCACAGGTAAATATGGGGCCACAGGTAAATAAGGGGGGCACAGGTAAATAAGGGGGCACAGGTAAATAAGGGGGTCACAGGTAAATAAGGGGGTCACAGGTAAATAAGGGGGCACAGGTAAATAAGGGGGTCACAGGTAAATAAGGGGGTCACAGGTAAATAAGGGGGCACAGGTAAATAGGGGGGGCACAGGTAAATAGGGGGGCACCATAATTAACTCGTGTATAAAGAAAGACAACTTATTTCTAATGTTCTACAGATTCACAAGCAAATAAACCTTGACCTGTTAACTACCTACTTTCTACTGGCATATTCAAGATTTGAGTTTTAAATATGGAAAACACAGCAAAACTTCCCCATTGGCACAGTACAAAGGCTTCCCAAAGACTTAGGAATAACTTGCGATGCTGTGGCTTATACAACTCTTAGTCTTACTGTGAACTGAACTGTGCCATATTTGACGACCATAATCGACCATATTTGTAAACCGAAAGAGATCTTGGTCAGTCTCAACTGGTAGTGCATAATGCCTGCTACCAATACAGAAAGTGTATAAGCTGAGAGTCTAAGGAAGAACAGGAGAAGCATATCAATTACCTTTCAGTCATCAAAATAAGTTATAGTAATTGCATACTCGCACCATACATCTATCTTAGTTACAGAGAGACCGTTTGATGAGGGTTAAACAGTTAAGTGACTACAATAACAATGTAATAATGCTACCGTAGATAACACTATAGTCACCAGTCACTTGCCACTGCACTAATGTCGCCAGGCACAATATATTACGAATTTTTGCATCACTACAGACTTTTATGTGCCACTGAAGACGTGTAGTGTGATGTACATAATATAAACTACTGTGCATGCGTCTTCAGTGGCACATAAAAGTCTGTAGTGATGCTAAAATTCGTAATATATTGTACCTGGCGACATTAGTGCAGTGGCAAGTGACTGGCGACTATAGTGTTATCTACGGTAGCAAGCAACCTTGCTATACGTCTACTGCAGCACCAGCACCCATCAATCCCTAACTGTGGTGATTTCAGAGCATCATGAAAGGCCCGGGGCTGCCTGACTCAAGTGTTGATAATTTGTCATAATAAAGTGTACGCCCCTCCAAGACTACCGTAGAGAACACTATAGTCGCCACGGTTCACTAATGTCGCCAGGCGCCATATATTACGAATTTTAGCATCACTACAGATTTGTATGTGTCACTGAAGACAGGTACATAACAAACTACTGTACATGCCTCTTCCGTGTCACATACAAGTCTGTAGTGATGCTTTAGTGGTGAAATTCGTAATATATGACGCCTGGCGACAGTAGTGCACCGTGGCGACTATAGTGTTATCTAAGGTAGAGGCCACTGCAGTGCAACAAACGGAGGAGGGATTGAACACGAACCCACACATTCTAAAGGATTGTTTTCAGCATAGATCTTTATAATTAAAAATGTGTGCAAATAGTAAAGCCTACGAAATGTGCCTATAACGAAAATTTTCTTTCATTTTTGAAGATCAATGGTTCATTTGTGATGAGAATAAACACAAGAAAAGCAAATTAACAGGTACTTCGATAATACTCAGTGCATGTGCAAATGTTCCACAAAACACGTCATATGCGTCAAAAATAAAACCTATCAGTGATGTGCAGAATAAACTTGCAACTGAAATCATTTTTATTTTCTTGACACCATATTTCATTCTCGGTAAATCATGTTATCATAATATCTATTTATCACGCACTGTGGCAAGCGTGTTCTGGACGTGTCACGGGATCACAATAAAGTGTTCTGGAAAAAACCCCGCACTCTTGACCTCCCTGGGGCCTCGCGCGTCACGGCAAACAATGGGCCATTCATTCCGGCTGATCAGCTGACCCACACACACGTAGTAAAACCTTTAATCCCTAATCTGCCGCTAATAACAGTTTCTTTTTAAAGTTTCCACGCATTTTGTTCACTACTATTTCGTCGCTGCAAATAAGCCAGTCTTCCCAATCTAACACAATTCTAAAACTTACCACATAGCTTAATCCAACACTTGTGCGTCTGGCAGCGGTACAGCACTACTTTAGTAAACATAAGAAAATAAGGAAGCTACAAGAGGCCGCGAGACATACACGAGATAGTTCCTGTTACTTAACACTACCTACAGCCATCTTTCAACCCCAGCCATGAATTTATCCGCGTCCTTTTAAAGCTCCATAAAAATAAGATAGATGAATTGACAACGCCAGCAATCATTAACTCGAATCCACTTTAGCACAATGCGATGAAATACATAGGCACTGTAGCGATGAACCTGTCCCGACCTAGACTTATACTTCACATTTGAACCGTGTACAGTACGAGGTCAAGGTCATGTGCGTGGTGATGCGTGGTGAAGGGGTGGTGAGGGGCGGTGATGGGGCCTGGTGGGGCTGATGGGCGGGGCTGGGGGGATGCAGTGCGGGGGCGAGAGGCCATGAGTGGGATGGGCGGCGTTCATGATTAGCAGTGAACGCAAGGCTATACGTCACAACATTGAAGAATACTTTTTTTTGGGGGGGGGGGGGTCAATACTATGTCCAAACTAACTAATGTCTTAATAAATAAAATAATAAGTAGGTAAATAATAATAATAAAGTAATCAATAATAATTCCCCATAAAGCAGGATAGCTACGGTCTTGGAAATTCACTACGACGGCTCGATGAGAACGTAACCTACCAGTTTGAGACTTTTAAATAGTCGTTACATTGCATTCTCTATTACTATTGGCTTCAGAGAGCACACTTCCTCGTCTTGGTATTGTGTTTTGTGTCTGTCTGTCTGCCTTCGGGTGAGAATAAAAATACTATTATTATTATTACTTTTCTGTTATCTCACTGTACATATTACCGTAGATAACACTATAGTCGCCAGTCACTCGCCACTGCACTAATGTCGCCAGGTAAAATATATTATGAATTTTAGCATCACTACAGACTTGTATGTGTCACTGAAGACGCATGCACAGTAGTATATATTATGTACATCACACTACATGTCTTCAATGGCACATAAAAGGCTGTAGTGATGCTAAAATTCGTAATAATGTGCCTGGCGACATTAGAGCAGTGGCAAGTGACTGGCGACTATAGTGTTATGTACGGTAGACGAGCATAACTTTTCATGTTATCATGGTAAAAATTGTCACTGCGGTAGTCCTGAATAAGGTGCTTATTTTCATTTTCTAAAAAAAAGAAAAATGTTTATGATGACAAGTGGCAGTCTGAAGAACAGCAACCCCCCCCCCCCAACACACACACACACACACACGGTTGCTATCATAATAACATCTGAATAATATGAGTGAATATGACTTAAAGTTTCAGATTACGGTTACAAGTCAGATTATCTTAAGTCAGAGATAGTAGTAGTAGTAGTAGTAGTAGTAGTAGTAGTAGTAGTAGTAGTAGTAGTAGTAGTAGTAGTAGTAGTAGTAGTAGTAGTATAGTAGTAGTAGTAGTAGTAGTAGTAGTAGTAGACTAGTAGTAGAGGCATAGACGCAAAGTTCTCTACCATGGAGATACGGGAGAAGTTTTACGCCCTAGACCAGTCCCATTCGATGTAAATAAAAAATAAATATATATATATGAAAAAAAGTCACTTAAACTTTGAATTGCATCCCCCCCCCCCTTATTATAGGCCTCTTACTGTCTGCCTTGCGGGGACTGGCGTTCAGCGGGCTTTTTTGTCGATTCCTTATTTTTTTTACCTAATGTAATAAAATAAAGCGTTTTTTTTTTATTCAGTCTAAGACACTTGCGCCAATTCGTAATACTGAATGCACACATACCGCGTGGTATAGTGGTAAAGTCCTTCGTGTGTCACTTGATGCACGCAGGTTCGAGCCCTGCTCACAGCTCGAAATTTTTACCTGGAGAAGCGGGCGGTAACTGTCCCCCTTGAGCAAGGACATGGGGTATGCGGTGTCCCAACTGTACTCAAAGATCTCCGTGAACAATTATCTGTTTCCGTGAGGGTAACAAGTCCAGCGCGTGATCAAGGCCGTGGGTGAATCACTGACCCCTAGATCGGTCTCTATGAGGCCTCAGCCTGTCTCATGACAGTGATAGTGTCTATCACTCCTAACGGCAGTGTTAGGCAATCACTTACTACATCATATATATACGTATATATTAATTTCATTATTATATTTACTTAGTAGGCTATATCGTTCCCCTCCGTCCCAGAGCATGCCCCGTGAGGCATGACGTCACCAGAGTGTTGTGACGCAAGGCACAGCCCCACAGGCCTAACAGCGCCCACTGCCAACTTGCACAACCACAACCATGCACATCTGCGTCATAGTCCCGGACTATAGGGTCCACTCGGGCAAACGCACACTCGGTTACACACACATACCACACACACCAAAAAAAAAAAAAAAAAAAAATATATATATATATATATATATTATATATATATATATATATATATATATATATATATATATATATATATATATCCATATATAATAATAATAATAATAATAATAATAATAATAATAATAATAATAAATAAAATAAAAAATAAATAAAAAAACATGGTTACGCCAGTAATCCACACTTGGCCCTGTCAGAACAGCTCTCTCTCTCTCTCTCTCTTCAGTGCCAGCCTACTTATTAGGAGGTTGTCCTGCCTACATCAAGGCCAGCCTTGTGGACGCGCCCCGCGGTCCTCGCCTCACCCACTACAGCCAGGGGTGCAGTGCAGGGATCTTGCACACAACAATGAGTCAGTCATGAATTCGCGACGTCTCAGCGCGACGCTAAGAAGCTTAGTGCAGCGAAAACTGATACCCAAGACAAAATCCTTCTTTTTTCTTCTTCTTGAAGCCAACATGATACACGATAATCTTCCTTACCCGGAAAAAAGAATATATATATATATATATATATATATATATATATATATATATATATATATATATATATATATATATATATATATAATATATAGGTATATATATATATAGTATATATATATTATATATATATAGGTATATATATATATAGGTAGGTATATATATATATATATATATATATATATATATATATATATATATATATATATATATATATATATATATATATATAAAATTGTAATAAATTTTAGAAATATATTTATAACATTGTTAATTATTATTATCATAATAATGATAATAAATTAATAAGGATAAATAATCATAACTATGATGAAAATTATTATTGTTATAATTATAAAATATAATTATCATAATAATAATTATAAAAATAACAAAAATAATATAATTATAATCAACTATAAAAATAATAATAAGCCAACACGCAGGCAGTGGTCAGAACCAGGGCGTGCATCCATGAAGCGGGCGTGTGTTGTGAATACCGCCCCACGCCCTGGCAGCCACATCATTTTAAACAGCTGACACATGACCCCCAAGGCCTTCACACAACACGCGCGGAGGGCTGCATGGCTTGTTGACGCCGGTCATCACTATCTAGGATTAACTACATCACACGCACACACAGACTACACACACACACACACACACTATGAACTATTCTATTGGATTCATGTAATAGTTTCATCGTTAAGCAATTACCCCATATATTAAAATCGATATGTAACTTCCTAATTTCCGGGAACGCTGTGAGAAGCGGGCAACCTGTGGGTGTGACGCAAGGCGCGAGGGGGCGGGCGTGGGTGTGGGCCTGTGGGCAGCGGCAGCCCCGGCAGGTGTGCGGCGCCTGCCAACCCTACACCTGCTCCTCCATTAACCACCAATACTGACTATCACATCCCTCTCTCTCGTTATATCTTTATGTTGGGTATCGAGGACAACTTTGGGATGGTAGAAAAGGGAAGACTCTAATAAATGCAGGACAAGACAGTTGGGAGGGGCATGCCGAGTGTCTGGCGATCATGAGTACGCTAAGAGTGAGCGTGGAAACATTCTCTTTACTACTTTGCAGTCTTTTCGTAGTCTCATCCTGCAGCAGGACCAAGTCCCAAGTCCCAAGCAGGAACACACAGTAGTAGAGCCCATTATTGAATGAGTGTGTGTCGTAAATAGGTGGCTGGTGGTTGTGGAGGAGGCGTGTCCAGCGGGGCGGGGCCAGCGCAACCTCCACCAATGGGCGCGCGCTAGTCTGCGGTGCCGCTGGCTCGGCCAATCCGCGCTCTTCTCAGCACACACACAATTTGACGGAATTTACAAGTGACGTTCCTATATGTTGAACGTGGAGTTGTACACTCCCCTCCTCTAGTGTTCCTGAAGGTTTGGTGAAGACTAGAAGCAGCAGCAGGGCACAGGAAAACGTTTATAAACCAGAAAAACCCCTGTGGGTCACGACAACCTCCCTCACCTCCGTCGCCCTGCCGCCCGCGCGCCCGTGTGCCAGCCCCAACACCCAAGTGTCGCCTCCACACCACTATACACACAAACAAACGCTTTCCTTCTCCACGTGGACTTGCTTGTAGTCCATCCACACACGATAATCCTGCCAAGTTGTCATTCTGCTGTCGGCCACAGTTATCAAAACGCCAAGAGTTGTGTGAATCGTCCTTTTCAATTAGCCATAATTACATACCATTAGCAGACAATACTCATCTGTTACGGCCAACATGCAAACCGAGCCTGGATACCTGCGTTTTGCTGCACACATGCATCCATCATCGCTACAGCACCGGGTAAAGGGTTACAGTGAGGGCAGGACACCGCAGCTAGCTCAGCCCCACGCAGCAGTGAACAGTGACTGGCTGTGTGCGGGGGAGTGCATAATGTGGTCACTAAGGCGATGATACAACACAGTGTGGGGCAGACACAACACCTCTCTGGGCCAGATACTTGACACTCCTGCAAGACAACACACTAGTGATGTGCGGTATTAAGAAAATACCGGTATTGCCGATACCGGTTTGCGGGAACAATACCGATACCGGAAATACCGGTAAAAATTAAGATACCGGTATACCGATACCGGACCTAAATACCGGTATTACCGGTATCGGTATTTGTTTTTTTTGGTGTTTTTTTACATGTCCATTCCAAGACAATTATTAACCCCTACAGCATCGCCCCCCCCCCTTAAATAAAGTTTCCTATAGCGTCGGCCATTTCTTTTATTACAGTTATGAACCCCTGACGTATAGCATCGCTAAAGGTAAGGTAAAGATGGGAGCATAAGCTTAGCTGCGCGTGGCATGCGGTGCTCATCTCCGTGGCATTAGCCCTTACAGCCTATGGTGGGTGAGAACCCATATAATATCCGAGACACTCCCGCTGTAATTATACATTGAATCCCGGGTTAACACAGGACAGCATAGATTCCCCTAACACCGTTTTCTGTGACGTCGGCCAAACACAGTTGTAAGGGAGACCAATTAAACTATGTTTGAATAATTTCGTCGTATCGACGCAGCTGAGATGGATCTCCGCTGTAACCAGACAGCTCTCTCACAGACTACCCCTCGAGAGGTGTCTGCTAGTGCTGTCTGCTAGTGCTATAGGCTACAAGGCCCAAGGACAGGACCTATAAAGGAAACAGGAAAATACTGAAGAACCAGAACTGGAAGAAAATGTGTCATAAACCACCTACCAAAAAAATGCCCAACAAGAATAGCATCCACCCAAACAATAGCATATCAAGAAAAGGAGCAAGGATGTTCAATCAACTCCCGAAGAATATAAGAAACATATCGGGAGTAAAGACAGAAAAATTCAAGAGGGAACTGGACAAATTCCTAGCCGGTCTCCCAGATCAACCGGGAGTGCCACCCTATACAGCACTCCGGCCAACACAAAGCAACTCTATAACCGTCCAGCTGGAGTACCAGCGGAAAAGTGAAGGGTGGCAGCACCGCCGTGGCCTTGCCTCACAATCCAACGAGGGAGCAACGCTCCCTTGAGGCAGAAGCGCTTCAAGGTAAATTCCAACGAGGGAGCAACGCTCCCTTGAGGCAGAAGCGCTTCAAGGTAAATTCAAGGTAAAAAACATCATTACAGTTAAGTCGTCAGGACAACTTTTTTTTCTGTGTACAGAGGTGTGGTGGCGTTAATAGTTACATTTCTACATCCAGGATTTCAGGACAGTTAGAAGGGGCTATCTGGAGTGTCTGTGTCATTTTGTGTCTTCATCTGTCATAGTAGGGTTATAAATGAACAAATGACAAAAATATCTACAAAGTGGCTACCAACAATAAAGTCGCCATCTAGTGTTTATTTACTGTGTGTCGTACCGCTGTCGTCGTCGCCCGAAAAAAAAACGCGTTGTGAAATTTGAAACCGTATATACTTGCAGATACAAAGCATAAAACAACGCTAAAACAGGGTAGATTATAGTCATGATAATATAAACTACTGTGTATCATCTTCAGTGACACATAAAATTCAGTATTATATTCAATTTTTATGAGAGTAGGTTAACAAAATCGCAGATAAATCGTAGGTGGTAAGCGGCTTGGTGCCATGTCGATTGAGTCATTTTGAAGGGGGAATTTGGGCTAAAAACACTTTAGGAGTATTAGATTCCAGGAAAAACTCTGTGATAACGTCTTGCCGCATTCCACAAACTCAGTAGACTCATGGACGTTTGTGTGCGTGTGTGAGTGTGTTGGAATCACACATAACACAAAGGGTTGGAATCACACGGAACACAAAGGGTTGGAATCACATGGAACACAAAGGGTTGGAATCACACGGAACACAAAGGGTTGGAATCACACGGAACATAAAGGGTTGGAATCACACGGAACGTGGTCTACCCCGAGGCACCTTGACCAGTGACCAACGACAGCAACAACACGATTAGAGTTTGCAATCACATGTTGTCTAACATATACTACTACTACAAACATCAATACGTGGGTCCGTAGGGCCCACAAGCACTTGTTAGTATGTATAATGTAACCTGCTAATTGTAGTCTGCTAATTCTCAAAAATTCGCAAAAACATATTATATAAGTTATAACTCGAAAAGTATTGCAGGTACAGTCAATTCGTTTTGACATAGTTATTAGTATATATTAAGGTTAACTTTGAGACTAACCTGACCTTTCTAACTTATTTAGATAATAGATATATATGTTTAAAACCGCCGTTAGTGTCGTTACAGAAATGCCACCCAGTGTTTCTTCACCTATGGTAGTTACTACCGTAGATAACAGTGAAGTCGCCACCTGCAGTGAAGTCGCCAGGCACCAAATATTACGAATTATAGCATTACTATAGATTTTTATGTGCCACTGGAGATGATACACAGTAGTTTATATCATGACTGTATAATCTACCCTGTTTCAGCGTTGTTTTATGCTTTGTATCTGCATGTATATACGGTTTCAAATTTTACTACGCGTTTTTTTTTTCGGGCGACGACGGCTGCGGTTAGTGCGGTACGACACTCAGTAAATAAACACTAGATGGCGACTTCACTGTTGGTAGCCACTTTGTAGATATTTTTGTCATTTGTTCATTTATAGCCCTACTATGACACAGCTGAAGACACAAAATGACACAGACTCTCCAGATAGCCTCTTCTAACTGTCCTGAAATCCTGTATGTAGAAATGTAACTATTAACGCCACCACACGGCTGTACACAGAAAAAATGGTTGACCTGGCGACTTCACTGTTATCTACGGTAGTTGGGTACATAAACCCTCAAACTCTAAAAATTGTTTACGAATTCATCGATACTAAAATATGTACGTACGTTATAAAGGAAGGTTTAGACGCAGTGGTTCCCAAACTTCTTTCTGTCGTTTCCCCCTTCAACCAGTTCAACCATCCGGAATTCCACCTTCAAGTTCATGTGAAAATAAGTAGCCAAAACACAAAATGTGCTTGCTTGATAACACAAGTATACAGACACTATCTTCTACTGTATATCTATATATACTTGAAGATAAGTCAATAGCCGCATTCTAAGACAGATTTTTATCTGTCGACTAAATGCTAGCAAATTTAGATGTCCCTCAGGATAAATTTCCCCAAGAATCCTGAAATTTCCCCCAGGGGGAATTTCCCCCAGTTTGGGAACTACTGGTTTAGAGTATACAACCATGGACTGGTTTTGAAAAAGATATAAAAATTTAAACCGTAAAAAAAAAAAAATTGGCACTGCACTGGTTTATTTATCAAATTCTCTACTTACCGTCTAGCCAATTGTCACTTGTATAATTGTGGACGATAGCAGGCACTGTCTGTCCTCCAACTTCCAGCGTGTGAAGCTGTGTGTAGACTGTAGGGCTGGGCGCGAAACGATTCCGGAATCGATTCCGACGATTCCACCACATAGGCAGTGGAATCGATTCCACTCAACGGAATCGATTCCTCGGAAACGATTCCACAGATATTTCACATTGAGTTCTATATAGTAAACAGTGGCAGCGTAGAGAGTTGTTATATATATATATATATATATATATATATATATATATATATATATATATATATTATATATATATATATATATTTTATATATATATATATATATATATATATATATATAATATATATGTATATATACGTATATACATATATATACATATATATATATGTTATATATATAATATATATATATATATATATATATATATATATATATATATATATGATATATATATAGTATAATATATTATATATATATATTATATATATGTATAATGTATATATGTATAGATATATATATTTATATATATATATATATATATATATATATATATTATATATATATATATATATATATATATATATATATATATATATATATATATATATATACCTTTGGACTTTATATATACAACTTTTAACAAATAAATCCAATGCAGGAGTAAGAATACGATACTACTACTACTATTACTAATAAAAATAATAATAATAATAAGAAGAGTAATAATAATAATATTAATAGTAATAGTAATAATGATAATAAAATATGCTCCATAAATCTAACGGGGCGCAGAAGGCAGGATGAATCGTAAGAGCTACACGGAATGGAATCGAAGCATCTCTCTGGCAGCGCAGGAGAGGAAACGATTCCAGAATCGTCTCGTGCTAGACTGAGGTCCTCCATGCGGCGCGCGAGGCAAGGTAGAGCAGAGGCGGAGCGCGAGAGAAAACGATTCCGGAATCGATTCCGGAAACGATTCCGGAATCGATTCCACCGATTCCACCAACCTCAAGAATCGGAATCGTGAATTTCCAAGATAACGATTCTTGCCCACCCCTAGTAGACTGAACGACGCCAATGACCGTTGCAGAGTACGTGGTCGAAAACTAACGCGTATAATACGGGCTTGATACCAGTCTGAAATAGGTAAATAAGCTCGGCCAATGATAACGCGCTTCTGATTCTGACGTTCTGAGCCAATGAGCGCTACGCTACCATGCGTTTCTCGGCAAATCCGGTCAATTGCGACAAAAAAACACAATACCGAAATCCAAAATACCGACCAAATAATATACCGATACCGGTATACCGATGTACCACCAATACCGATACCGGTATACCGAAAACTCAAAATACCGGTAATACCGGTAATACCGGAGCTAAAATACCGGTATTTCGGTATACCGAAAAAAGGTGCACATCCCTACAACACACAGGACACGCCGCCGCTCACACAAACCCCGCGACGCACCACACAGCACACACACGGAACTAAGCCAGCCACGTCCCAAACCAAACAAATGTAATATTCCTCACGACATCCTCACGACACTAGTCACCTGCGTCACATGGCACTTTTTCCGACCACGAGAGTGTTAGACGTTTGTTAGTACCTTCGTCATGACTGAAACTGGTGTTTTCCCTCATATTTTTATCAGTAAAATAATAATCAAGAGACACTCACCCATCCTCTAACGTTCCAGGGTGCTACGGGGGCACGAGGGCTGCGCAGGGACTCCCGCCACGTGCCTGCCACCTCCTCCTATCCGCCTCATCCTTACCTGCCTCATTCCCTCACCGCCAAGCATCCTTCAGGACGCGGCGCCTCACAGGAACACGTCTGTAATCAGATAATGACGCGAGAACCAGGGAACGGCCACAAGATAAAGCTGTAGCCGTGTTGGAATAGCAAATGTTTGGCTAGTAGTTATCGTGCCTCCGCCTGGTGATCACGGTGCTCGTTGTCTTGGTGACGTCACCGGCCAGGCCCCGCCCACCACACTCGTGTCCGGTGAGTTCCCTCCTTCCTAAATCGTACATTCGTTTCGCCCTCACTCACTAGCTCATTTGTGCATGTTTATCATAGCGGGGGATGGTAATGAGGTGCTGTATTAAACAGAAGGCCTTGTTCTCTATTGCATTTTAGTGACGTCACGAGCATTACCACTCAAGTTAGCATGGCCTGAGACGTCGTACCGTAAATGACCAAGAAAAGTGATGATGATTGATATGAAAGGATGGTTGTTTGCTTTGAGATTGGTAATGTGTGCGTAGGTGTGCCCTTGTGTCTAAGTGGTGTTATAAGGGCTTTACGAGGACAATAGTCACACGTCAGGCACGGCTGCGTTTCACCAAGGGGCTAGTCGTGTCTGTAGGGTTTTATAACATTATTCTAAGCCTCATGATGAGTGGAATAGTAAATGTAGAGCCATGCTGCCCTCATGCTGTATGGGAACAGAATGAGGAGCTTCGCCAGCATAGAGGATCTAGAAAATTGCAAGTAGAGAGAAATGCTCTCCAAATATCATTTCCTGACAAGAGGCGAAGCCGACCAATAGGAGAACCGTGTAGGCGTGGCTAAGTCATGACGTCACGGGGGAAGCGCGCATGGCCACAGTGGAGCGGAGGAGAAATAGGCAAAGTTGGAATCAATCATTTTGAGCCATTTATTGAGGCACTGATGGTTTACGATGAGATAAAAGCGTGGTACAGAAATCGATCTATTAAAGTGAAGAGGTGTACTGATGGTGTAGTGGCTCGGGTGGCATCGCAGTTTGCCTCAACAGAAAATAACTGATTAGCAACCTTGTGCCTCGCTACCAACCTTCAGCCCCACCCACTAATCGTGAAAAACAGCTGATGTGAGTTCTCCCTTTAGCAACCACCCTTGGCAGTTTAACATTTATTTTTGGTAACTAGAGCCTATATTATCCATATCTATTGAGCTATTTTATTTGTTGCTTTTCCCCACCATGCAGAGACTAGAGACGTCAGGTGTGATAGTGGTATTGACGGTTCTGTCATTGCCACTTGAGCCAGAGACAAATGATAGTAATCAGCCGTCACCACCACCTCACATCACCTGAAGCCAATAATTACGGTGACATTATCTTTATTTTTGCTGCTGCTTTTCTTCTAGTTAGTTGTTTACCGTAAAATATCACATGACAACTTTGGGGTCATGAAAATTATGCCTAGTTTCTTATCGACTATCCATTACTTCCACTTATCACCGCCACAACAAGCTGACACCTGACTTTGCTGATCTCTCTATCTGATAAGAAGTTGTAGGTAGAGCATGTGGAAGGTGTGATAAGCATGGGAGCAGAGAAGGGCTGACTAGACTCACTACGATAATGTGTTGCTGATAATGTTTTGGTTAGGGAACATAACACATCTTGAGGGAGACTGATGCAGTGTAGTAGCTCTTGTTTAATTAGTTTGTAAATATTAGGTACTGAGTGTTCGCACCTCTACAATATCTACATGCAATACTCCCTCCTTTTGCCTTTTGCTTTAGTTACTACCCAGGACTAACCATACTGTAGGTTGTTTCAGGTATATGCCTTTAAGAACTGTTTATTACCTAGTTATTAGTTTTTATATTCGTCCTGGCGTGGTGGCGCTTTGTATAGTCAATAACCTTGTCGTTGGTACTTGCAAAGTGTCTAGATAGGATCAAAGTATCTTATCTTAATAGTTATTTTTTGACAGGATCTCTCTTGTTCATGCTTAGTGTATCATTTTCTAATAACTGATCAGTCAGTGAACCTTAACAAAGAACCCTGTTGTTCTTCTCCTTAAATAGCACTTGTTTAGAAACTCGTCTGTAACTGAATGCAACGACCTCGCACCCTGACCCCGGCTTGGCTTTTACTGCCTGTTAGCACACCACCCCATGCGTTGCCTTGCCCTTCACACGGACACTCATGTAGTCCCATTAACCCCTTGAGGCCCAGAACGTTATTTCCATTGTAATTTGACCACCATTAGATGATTTTTAATAAATATAAGCAATGTTCTTATATATTATGACCTGTTTAGTATCCATGTCCACTAGCTAATTTGGTTTCTTTAGTTACTTTTCGTAATTTTATGGCTAACAACAAACGATTTTATTAAAGCAAAGGAAGGATCTGGGCGTGAAGGGGTCAATAATTCACGTAGAACAATAATTAGGCAATCACGTCCATGTTAAGGTTACCACGAGGCTGGATTACTGGTCCTGCCTGCCACTTGCTTCATGTCAGCTGATGACTTGTGGTTGTAGCTTATTCCATGGCTCGCGCTGATACAAACTTACAGGATACAGTAAGGAAAGGCACTAAAGTTTCTGGTAGTAGGGAAAGGCAATGGGAAAGTTACTAAAGTTTCTGGTAGTAGGGAAAGGCAATGGGAAAGTTACTAAAGTTTCTGGCTGTAGGGAAAGGCAATGGGAAAGTTACTAAAGTTTCTGGTAGTAGGGAAAGGCAATGGGAAAGTTACTAAAGTTTCTGGTAGTAGGGAAAGGCAATGGGAAAGGTACTAAAGTTTCTGGCAGTAAGGAAAGGCAATGGGAAAGGTACTAAAGTTTCTGGCAGTAGGGAAAGGCAATGGGAAAGTTACTAAAGTTTCTGGTAGTAGGGAAAGGCAATGGGAAAGTTACTAAAGTTTCTGGTAGTAGGGAAAGGTACTAAAGTTTCTGGCAGTAGGGAAAGGCAATGGGAAAGGTACTAGAGTTTCTGGCTGTAGGGAAAGGCAATGGGAAAGGTACTAAAGTTTCTGGCAGTAGGGAAAGGCAATGGGAAAGGTACTAGAGTTTCTGGCTGTAGGGAAAGGCAATGGGAAAGGTACTAAAGTTTCTGGGGTGAACGAAAAAAAACATGTCTGAGAAACTTGTTATTTCTCGTTTGCAAGATAATGTCTATTTTACATTTTCAGTAGTGTAGTGGTGTATGTGTGTGTGTGTGTGTATGTGTGTAGTGGTGGTGTGTGTGTGTAGTGGTGGTGTGTGTAGAGGTGGTGTGTGTGTGTAGTGGTGGTGTGTGTGTGTGTGTGTAGTGGTGGTGTGTGTGTGTGTGTGGTGATGTGTGTAGTGGTGGTGTGTGTACAGGTGGTGTGTGTGTGTAGTGGTGGTGTGTGTAGTGGTGGTGTGTGTGTGTAGTGGTGGTGTGTGTAGAGGTGGTGTGTGTGTGTAGAGGTGGTGTGTGTGTGTAGAGGTGGTGTGTGTGTGTAGTGGTGGTGTGTGTGTGTAGTGGTGGTGTGTGTGTGTAGTGGTGGTGTGTGTGTGTAGTGGTGGTGTGTGTATGTGTAGTGGTGGTGTGTGTGTGTGTGTAGTGGTGGTGTGTGTATGTGTGTGTAGTGGTGGTGTGTGTGTAGTGGTGGTGTGTGTGTGTGTGTGGTGGTGGTGTGTATGTGTGTGGTGTGTGGTGGTTGTGTATGTGTGTGTAGTGGTGTGTGTATGTGTGTGTAGTGGTGGTGTGTGTATGTATGTATGTTTCAATTCAGCCTTGGTCGATACAAAGTTGTAACTCCTAAGAGGCTTGCTACAAAATATGTGTGTCATGCTTATCAGACGAGCTTTCTGAACAGACTGCTCAAATGTTAACTGGACTATTCATCAGAATGTGTATGTCATGTAAACGCTCTTTACATTCTCGTGTAGTTCATAATATTCTGACATGTTTTTGTGTCTTGCAAATATTACCAAGACAAGTCGTGCGTTTCTTTATTTAACATAATTAAGAGTAAGTGAAAGCAACTGGTATTTAATTAACCCTTTGAGACCCAGAACGTAATTTCCATAGTAATTTGTGTACCCTTAGACGATTTTTAGTGAATATAAGCAATATTTTATAGCTATGACCTGTTTAGTATCCTTGTCGACTAACTAATTTGGTATATTCAGTTACTTTTCGTAATTTTATGGCTCGGTAACAGACGATTTTATATAGCAAAGGAAAGATCTGGGCGTGAAGGGGTTAAACGTGCTAACCCAAGCTTCCTCTAGATACTCCTCCGTCGTGCAGGCAAATCCTCGATCATGCTTCGGGTGACACTGACATTTGCTTCCAGTTAGGAAATAAGTCGTGGCTATCAATGTTTCAACGCAAGATTAACCCCATTCACACCCAGATCTTTCCTTTATGAAAAAGTGTATGTTGCTGAGCCATAAAATTACGAAAAGTAACTGAATATACCAAATTAATTAGTGGACAAGGATACTAAACAGGTCATATCTATAAAATGTTGCTTATCACTAAAAATCGTCTAATGGTACCCAAATTACAATGGAAATAACGTTCTGGGTCTCAAGGAGTTAAGCATCAAGGCGTTCCAAGGCAGACTTTCTTAAAACGAGGGCGCGTCGTAACAGTCCTCACCAATGCTAAGCTGAAAATAATCTGGCTTCAGGGAGGCTTGGGTACGCATGGAGTGAGGCCAGGTGGGGCGGGGCAGGCTGACCGAGATAGTATAGTGGTGCCTCACTCTCTCTCTCTCCCGCACCCGTTAATCGTGCCCTTCCCTCCCTCCCTACCTCCCTTCCTCAGTGACCATCTGTCCTTACCTGTTCTCCCAAGGACGCCGCTCTCCTGACCAGCGTAATAGTGCGGTTACGTGAACCACAAACCGGATTGTCTTGATTTAGGGCGAGGTGACAGGAAACAAATTGGAGCCGAAGATGAGTAAGCGTTCTTGGCCAGTCCTTTGATGTATAAAAATTAAGAAACAGAAATAAAAGCGCGTTCCTTGTCATTCTTCAAGGCTGCGGTGAGATCGACTGTGTTTCCCTCCCTCGCAGACGTCAGTGATCTGTAATGTTACGAGTTTTCTCAGAGTGTTCTCAGGGAATGATACATTTTCAAAGAACCTCCCGCTTTCCTTGGCATGCAATTCATTCTCTCTCTCTCTCTCTCTCTCTCTCTCTCTCTCTCTCTCTCTCTCTCTCTCTCTCTCTCTCTCTCTCTCTCTCTCTCTCTCCCCCTTCCTTTGATAATCACCTGACCTCTTGTTATATGTAATTTCTCAGTGGTTCGAAAGGGTGGGCACAGACACTCTCTCTCTCTCTCTCTCTCTCTCTCTCTCTCTCTCTCTCTCTCTCTCTCTCTCTCTCTCTCTCTCTCTCTCTCTCTCTCTCTCTCTCTCTCTCGTCTCAACAAAATGACAAATTTTTTTTTTTATTGGTATAGGGTATAAAATCTCTCTCTCTCCTCTCTCTCTCTCTCTCTCTCTCTCTCTCTCTCTCTCTCTCTCTCTCTCTCTCTCTCTCTCTCTCTCTCTCTCTCTCTCTCTCTCTCTCTCTCCTCTTTTCTCTCTCTCTCTCTCCTCTCTCTCTCTCCTCTTCTCTCTCTCTCTCCTTCACTACGCCTCAGCCTCAACTCTAGATGAATAATTGGAGGCCAGTCCCAGGAACACGGCTCGCCCTTCGCCCGCATGCACACGTAATGGTCCGCCCCGCCCCCTCTTCCTCTCATCATTCTCCTCACGCCCACCTGCCGAACCACAAACTTATGTATCGACGCCTCCAAGGTCCCAAGGAGCATCTCTGACCACTCAATCATCAGTTAGTTCCTGCCCTTACGATTCACTGAGGAATTAGGTACGCTAACCCCTTGAGACCCAGAACGTAATTTCCATTGTAATTTGACTACCGTTAGACGATTTTTGGTGAATATAAGCAATATTTTATAGATATGACCTGTTTAGTATCCCCTTGAGACCCAGAACGTAATTTCCATTGTAATTTGACTAGGTACCATTAGACGATTTTTGGTGAATATAAGCAATATTTTATAGATATGACCTGTTTAGTATCCCCTTGAGACCCAGAACGTAATTTCTATTGTAATTTGACTACCATTAGACGATTTTTAGTGAATATAAGCAATATTTTATAGATATGACCTGTTTAGTATCCCCTTGAGACCCAGAACGTAATTTCCATTGTAATTTGACTACCATTAGACGATTTTTGGTGAATATAAGCAATATTTTATAGATATGACCTATTTAGTATCCTTGGCCACTAACTAATTTGTTATATTAAGTTACTTTTCGTAATTTTATGGCTAACAACAGACGATTTTATATAGCAAAGGAAAGATCTGGGTGTGAAGGGGTTAAGAGGTCATAAGTGGACGTGTGATATTAGGTCAGGTCATTTTTAGGCGTGTACTACGTATGTTTATTTAATTTTGTTGGTCGTGTACGGTACGTGTCTTGTTTCACGGTCATTGTTGTGCATCCCTCTGGAACTGAGTGGCAAGGTTTGTTCGTTTCACTGTCTTCCAACTTCTTATTAACCCCTTCACACCCAGATCTTTCCTTTGCTATGTAAAAAAGCTTGTTAACCCCTTGAGACCCAGAACGTTATTTCCATTGTAATTTGGGTACCATTAGACGATTTTTAGTGACTATAAGCAATATTTTATAGCTATGACCTGTTTAGTATCCTTGTCCACTAGCTAATTTGGTATATTTAGTTACTTTTCGTAATTTTATGGCTCAACAACAGACAACTTCTTATAGCAAAGTAAAGATCTGGGCGTGAAGGGGTTAACACAATTACGAAATGTAACCGAATATAACAAATTAGCTAGTGGACAAGGATACTAAACAGGTCACATATCTATAAAACATTGCTTATATTCACTAAAAATCTTCTCATGGTACACACATTACAATGGAAATTACGTTCTGGGTCTCAAGGGGTTAAAGTCAGTTCAGAGTAGGATGACTGAGCAAGTTTATATTTTTTACGGTGGTGTCATTCTTTGAGTACAGTATAGTCGAGGATGTTTTGTTTGTGTGTAGCCTGCTTAAAACTGTTTTGTGTATGATGCTATTGAAATAAAATGAAAGACTGGAATGCGCTACTGTTTTCCTCTCCTTTGAAGATGTCATTCAGTGAGCAGAATACATACACACACTCTCTCTCTCTCTCTCTCTCTCTCTCTCTCTCTCTCTCTCTCTCTCTCTCTCTCTCTCTCTCTCTCTCTCTCTCTCTCTCTCACACACACACACAGAAGCAGTACTGTAGTATATAGGTGTGGAGTTCCCAGCTGTATTAGGGCCAACACACACACACACACAGTTGAAAGAAAGACTGGATAAAATTAATGTAGATACGGAGACGGGACCACACGAGTATAGCTCAGGCCCTGCAAAATAGAATTAGGTAAATACACACACACCACACACACACACACACACACCACACACCACAAGCAGTACTGTCGTGTAGGAACTGTAGACGTGGAGTTGTTCCCAGCTGTATTAGGGTAAACGCGCGCACACACACACCACACACACATAAGCAGTACTGTCGTGTAGGAACTGTAGACGTGGAGTTGTTCCCAGCTGTATTAGGGTAAACACACACACACACACACACACACACACACATAAGCAGTACTGTCGTGTAGGAACTGTAGACGTGGAGTTGTTCCCAGCTGTATTAGGGTAAACACACACACAACACACACACACACACGCATATATACAGACACACACACACACACACACACACACACACACGCATATATCAGACACACACAACACACACACGCATATATACAGACACACACACACACACACACACACAACAACGCATATATACAGACACACACACACACACACACACACACGCATATATACAGACACACACACACACACCACGCATATATACAGAACACACACACACACACACACACACACACACGCATATATACAGACACACACACACACACATACATATAAGCAGTACTGTCGTGTAGGCTAAGAGTTCTGCTCCCAGCTGTATTAGGGTAAACACACACACACACACACATGTACGTACACACACACGTACACACACACACACACACATATACAGACACACACACACACATACATATAGTCAGTACTGTCGTGTAGGCTAGGAGTTCTGCTCCCAGCTGTATTAGAGCCAACGACCGTTATCGATTACTGCTAATAAGAAAACGAGGCCGTCTGGGGGGTTGGCAGTTGGGCCTGGGAGCTGTAGCCTACACACACACACACACACACCACCTCTACACACCACCTCTACACACACACACACACCACTACACACACACCACTACACACACACATACACACACCACTACACACACCACCTCTACACACACACATACACACACCACCACTACACACACCCACCACTACACACACAACACACACCACTACACACACACACACACCACTACACACACACACACACACACACACCACCTCTACACACACACATACACACACCACCACTACACACACCACCACTACACACACTCACACCACTACACACACACACACCACCACTACTACTACCACACACACACACCAAACCCCTACACACACACACACACACGACACCACACACACACACACACACACCACACCACCACCACCACTGCACACACACATACACACCACCACTGCACACACACACACACACACACACACACGCCACCACCACTTGCACACACACATACACACCACCACTGCACACACACACACACACACACACACACACACACACACGCCACCATTACACACACATCACACACACACACACACACACATCACACACACACACACACACAACACACACCACTACACACACAACACACACCACCACTACACATACACACACCACCATTACAACACACACACACACCACCACCACTACACACACCACCTCTACACACACACCACCACCACCAACACACACACACACCACCACTACACACACCACCTCTACACACACACACACACACACCCATACACACACCACACACCACTGCACACACCACCACCACCACACACACACACACACACACACACACACAACACACACACACACACACACACACGCCACCATTACCACAACACACACACACACACACACACACACGCCACCATTACACACACACGCCACTATTACACACACACACACACCACCACCACTACACACACCACCTCTACACACACACCACTACTACACACACACACACACCACCACTACACACACACACACACACACACACACACACACACACACACACACACACACAACACACACACACACACACACACACACCACCACTACACACACACACACACACACACACACACCACCACTTGCATGTGTAGGCCTCCCTCGGTGTACCTCTTATATAGGATTCTTTTTCTTCTCATATTCACTTCAAAGTTTTTCAAAGAACAATGAATTAGTGAGATCATGAAGATAAACAACAACAACAACAACAAAAACAAAAACAAAAACAAAAACTACAACAACAACAACACCATGTGAAAGTTAATGTACGATTAGATATTACTGAGATGTTTGTTTGTAGGAAGTGATAGTGATAGTGTGTGTGTGTGTGAGTGATGTAGCACACACACACACACCGGCTTCAAGGGTACGTACTCCGTAGTGTAGTGGTAGCACGCTCGCTTCACAACCGAGAAGTTCGATCCCCGGGCGGAGCGAAGACAGACGGGCGGTCTTCTTAAAACCCGAGTCCCTGTCCACCCAGCAGTGAATGGGTACCGGGGGTTTGTGACCCCCCTCCCGGGGTGGTGGCTTCCCCCAACACTAAGCACTGAGGATGAATGATAAAATGTTGATATGGAGACGAGGCCAGTGTAGCTCAGGCCCTGTAAAATGCAACTAGATGAAGACACACACACACATCATGGCAGTTCACACGGCGGGATGTTATTGTTATTTTTGTCGTTATTATTATCATTATTTGCATTATTATTATTATCATTGTTATTATTGCTGCTATTATTATCATTATTATTAGTAGTAGTAGTAGTATAAATATTGTTGGGGGTTGTAATCTCTCTCTCTCTCTCTCTCTCTCTCTCTCTCTCTCTCTCTCTCTCTCTCTCTCTCTCTCTCTCTCTCTCTCTCTCTCTCTCTCTCTCTCTCTCTCTCTCTCTCTCTCTCTCTCTCTCTCTCTCTCTCTCTCTCTGTCTGTCTGTCTCTATAGTATAAATATTGTTGGGGGTTGTAATATCTCTCTCTCTCTCTCTCTCTCTCTCTCTCTCTCTCTCTCTCTCTCTCTCTCTCTCTCTCTCTCTCTCTCTCTCTCTCTCTCTCTCTCTCTCTCTCTCTCTCTCTCTCTCTCTCTCTCTCTCTCTTTCACCCACCCACCCACCCACACAAACACTCATACCGAATAAGGATCCTATCAAACCACCCCCCAGGTTCCAGGGGCTTCCCGAGGCGGCCTACCCCTGGTCTCCCACACCCAGACATGCATTGACAGCCACAACACGGCGGCCGGACAACCTCCTCGTCGTCAAGGTAAATGTCACAAGGCACAGCACCATGTTACCGGTCACAGGGAAACGCAAGATACTGAGGGGACGGAATTTACACCACCCACGAGTATGTCAACATTAGTAGTAGTGGAGACGTAAACTGGAGAGAGAGAGAGAGAGAGATACAAAGATACAAAGATAGACAGACATACAGACAGACAGACAGAGACAGACAGACAGACAGACAGAGAGAGACAGGCATACAGACAGAGAGAGACAGACAGACAGAGAGAGACAGACAGACAGACAGAGAGACACAGACAGACAGAGACACAGAGAGAGAGACAGACAGACAGACAGACAGAGACAGGCAGACCGAGAGAGAGACAGACAGACAGACAGACAGACAGACAGACATACAGAGAGAGAGAGACAGACAGACAGACAGAGACAGACAGACAGACAGAGACAGACAGAGAAAGAGAGACAGACACAGACAGAGAAAGAGACAGACACAGAGAGAGACAGACAGCAGACAGACAGACATAGACAGACAGACAGACACAGACAGACAGAGCGAGAGAGAGACATACATAGAGAGAGGGACAGACATAGAGAAAGAGACAGACAGAGAGAGAGAGAGAGAGAGGACAGGCATAGACATAGACATAGAGACATACACAGAGAAAGACAGATAGACACAGATAGACACACTGACAAACAGGTAGAGAGTCTTGCTGTAAAACGGGTAATTTATTCGGATTTTAGATTGTGTGTGTGTGGTTTCTCTTTTTCTCGCCATTAGGAACTAGCCAAGGGTAGAAAAAAGGAAAGTCACAATAAAGCCGCTAATTGCCAGCTCCCATAAAGGTCTTGATCACGTCCTGGACTCGTGATCGCCAGCTATTACCCAGGGAAAGTGCTTAGAAACTCATGGAAACAGCCCGGTAGTAAAATTGGGACCTTACACACACACGCGCACACGCACACACACACACACACACACACACACACACACACACACACACACACACAGTCACACACACAAAACATAAAAATCATCTTGCTCAAGGGGGACAGTAACTAACGTAACCACTCGTTTTAACCTCCTAACCTAAGCCAATCCCTCGTAAGAAAGATGTTCTTAGCCAGGGAAAATCAAAAGCGATGCAGGTCACAAGAAGAGGAAGAGCAAGGATTTTTCCACTTTTCTAATAAGCGAGCAGTTTGTGTGTGTGTGTGTGTGTGTGTGTAAGACAGACATACAGACAGACACAGACCGACCTTGTACTACAAAATCATGTAGGAACTTTAGAAAGAGAGAGAGAGAGAATGTATCTTTTTCCACCAATAAGCGAGCAGTTTGTGTGTGTGTGTGTGTGTGTGTAAGACAGACAGACACAGACCGACCTTGTACTGCACAATCATGTAGGAACTTTAGAAAGTGAGAGAGAGAGAGAGAGGGAGCATGTTAAATTACTCAATCAAGAATAGTTGGATAGATTGGCTGGCTGGGTTGGGTTTCTGCGTCCATCTCCCACAGCCAAGTAACTATTATGACCCTATTGACCCCTACAATAAAAGCCCATTTACCCATTTACCCTCAATTATGAAGTGGGCCACGTCACTTATAATGGGTGGAGCGTTGCCTGTTTCTACTCCTTACTACCCATTAACCCCTTCACGCCCAGATCTTTGCTATGAAAAATTGTATGTTTTCGAGCCATGAAATTACGAAAAGTCACTTAATATACCAAAATAGATAGTGGACAAGGATACTAAACAGGTCATATCTATAAAATATTGCTTATAGTCACTGAAAATCGTGGTCTAATGGTGGTCAAATTACAATGGAAATTACGTTCTGGGTCTCAAGGAGTTGGCGAAGTCTTTCCTTCCACCAACTGGTTTTTTTCTTGACCATTACTCCCGTCATTGTCATTATGGTCATCATTATCGTCATTGTCATTATGTCATTATCGTCATTGTCATTATCGTCATTGTCATTACGTCATCATTATCGTCATTGTCATTATTATCATTATCGTCATTGTCATTATCGTCATCATTATCGTCATTGTCATTATCGTCATTGTTATTATCGTCATCATTATCGTCATTGTCATTATCGTCATTATTATCGTTATTGTCATTATCGTCGTCATTATCGTCATTGTCATTATCGTCATCATTATCGTTATTGTCATTATCGTAGTCATTATCGTCATTGTCATTGTCATTATCGTCATTGTCATTGTCATTATCGTCATTGTCATTATCGTCATTGTCATTATCGTCGTCATTGTCATTATCGTCGTCATTGTCATTATCGTCATCGTCATCATTATCGTCATTGTCGTCATTGTCATTATCGTCATTGTCATTATCGTCATCATTATCGTTATTGTCATTATCGTCATCATTATCGTCATTGTCATTGTCATTATCGTCATTGTCATTATCGTCATCGTCATTATCGTCATTGTCATTATCGTCATCGTCATCATTATCGTCATTGTCATTATCGTCATCATTATCGTCATTGTCATTATCGTCATTGTCATTATCGTCATTGTCATCAATATCATTATCGTCATTGTCATCATCATCGTCATCATTATCGTCATTGTCATTATCGTCATCATTATCGTCATTGTCATTATTATCATTATCGTCATTGTCATTATTATCATTATCGTCATTGTCATTTTTATTATTATCGTCATTGTCATTATTATCATTATCGTCATTGTCATTATTATCATTATCGTCATTGTCATTATCATTATCGTCATTGTCATTATTATCATTATCGTCATTGTCATTATTATCATTATCGTCATTGTCATTATCGTCATTGTCATTATCGTCATCATTATCGTCATTGTCATTATCGTCATTGTCATTATCGTCATCATTATCGTCATTGTCATTATTATCATTATCGTCATTGTCATTATTATCATTATCGTCATTGTCATTATCGTCATTGTCATTATCGTCATCATTATCATCATTATCGTCATTGTCATCATCGTCGTCATTATCGTCATTGTCATCATCGTCATCATTATCGTCATTGTCATCATCGTCATCATTATCGTCATTGTCATCATAGTCATCATTATCGTCATTGTCATCCTCCTCATCATTATCGTCATTGTCATCATCGTCGTCATTATCGTCATTGTCATCATCGTCATCATTATCGTCATTGTCATCATCGTCATCATTATCGTCATTGTCATCATAGTCATCATTATCGTCATTGTCATCCTCCTCATCATTATCGTCATTGTCATCATCGTCATCATTATCGTCATTGTCATCATCGTCATCATTATCGTCATTGTCATCATTATCGTCATCGTCATCATTATCGTCATTGTCATCATCGTCATCATCTTGCTCTGCTTCATTTGCTGCTCATTATCCTCTTCTTTCTTCGTCTTTGTCACACCATCGCCCTTGTTGTGTTAGTGTTATTCTTATAGTACTCTTCCTCTTCGTAATCTCGAGCGTTGTTTCAATAGCTATCGTTTTTTTATTTTTTCTTCTCCTTTCGTAATATTCTTTTTTCTTCTTCCTCTTCTTCTTTGACATCTTCGCCGTCTCGTTAACCCCTTGAGACCCAGAACGTACTTTCCATTGTCATTTGGGTACTATTAGACGATTTTTAGTGACTATAAGCAATGATTTTATAGCTATGACCTGTTTGGTATCCTTGTCTACTACTAATTTGGTATATTCAGTTACATTTCTTAATTTCATGGCTCGACAACATACATTTTTTTATAGCAAAGAAAAGATCTGGTCGTGAAGGGGTTAAACTACCGTAGATAACACTATAGTCGCCAGTCACTTGCCACTGCACTAATGTCGCCAGGCACAATATATTACGAATTTTAGCATCCCTACAGACTTTATGTGCCACTGAAGAGGAATGCACAGTAGTTTATATTATGTACATCACACTACATGTCTTCAGTGGCACATAAAAGTCTGTAGTGATGCTAAAATTCGTAATATATTGTGCCTGGCGACATTAGTGCAGTGGCAAGTGACTGGCGACTATAGTGTTATCTACGGTAGAATACATAGCTAATACCTTTTCTTCTCCTCTCCTCCTCCTCTTCCATAATCTTCTTGTTCTCCATCTGTTCTCTTCTCGAGGGAACTCCTCTTCGTAGCTGTTACCATATACTGTTTATTATCCTTCCTTTCTTCCCCCCATACCAGTGCATTTTTTTACATGATACTGGGCGACCAAAATGTCTCCCAGTGATGGAAAACTGTCGCCCAGTAAGGACATTTTTAAGCTCCTGGGCGACAAGATATTTATTCATAAAATCCTTCCTGGATGCAATGGCTCATCCTGTGTGTGTGTGCAAAATCCGGAAGTATATTCTTATTACTGCATAAAAAATAATGATTTGTATTTACATCTATTTCTTCTGTTATTGCCTATATAATCTTGTAGAGCCATCTATAACCCGTCGATTGTTACGCAGTGACATTTTGTTAGTGCTACTGCAAGATTCATAAACACAGCATGGAGGTCGCCCAGTAAGATTTGCTTAAAAAATGCTCTTCCATATACTATTTATTATCTCCTTCCTTTCTTCCCCCCACACTATCCCCGGGCCCTTATCCCCTCCCTTCACCCCCCCCCCCCCCCCCTTCAACCTTCAATCCCCCCCTCCTATCCTTACCTAGCACCTCTTTCATCATAACACACACACACACACGCAAGGGGATGGATGTGTGTGGTGTGTGAGGTCCCAGCATTACCCAAAGATCGGTAATAGTAAGTCCCAAGCTCGCTCCGGGAGGGTGAAACTGGCGATCGCGAGTCCGACTTGCGTGGACAAGACCTTGGTCTAGAAAAGATTCGATCTAGATCAAGGACAAGACTATTGGTGAATGACACACACACACACACACACACACACACACACACACACACACACACACACACACACACACACACACACACACACACACTAACGTGCTATCCAGATTCATATTTATCATACTTCCTCTCTCTCTCACTCTCATCTCCTCATCTCTCTCTCTCTCTTCCTCCTCTCTCTCTCTCTCTCTCTCTCTCTCTCCTCTCCTCCTCTCTCTCTCTCATCTCTCTCTCTCAACTAACGTACTGTGCCAAGTTCATATTTATCATACTTTCTCTCTCTCTCTCTCTCTCTCTCTCTCTCTCTCCTCTCTCTCTCTCTCTCTCTCCTCTCTCTCTCTCTCTCTCTCTCTCTCTCACACACACACAGACACTCAACTAACGTACTGTGCCCGATTTCATATTTATCATACTTTCTCTCTCTCTCTCTCTCTTCTCTCTCTCTCTCTCTCTCTCCTCTCCTCTCTCTCTCTCTCTCTCTCTCTCTCCTCTCTCTCTCTCTCTCTCTCTCTCTCTCTCTCACACCCGACACTCATACGTACTGTGCCCGATTTCATATTTATCATACTTCCTCTCTCTCTCTCTCTCTCTCTCTCTCTCTCTCTCTCTCTCTCTCTCCTTATAAACACCAATACCCACAATCTTGCCCACACGCCATCCCATATTTTATCTGCTCCAATAATCACTCTGTTCCTTCCTCCTCCTCTTCTTCTTTTCACCTTCCCTCACGTCTTTGTTCTCAACGCTGTCACTCATCAGTTTCTTTATCTCATTTGTTGACTCCCCTTCTCTCTCTCTCTCTCTCTCTCTCTCTCTCTCTCCTCTCTCTCTCTCTCTCTCTCTCTCTCTCTCTCTCTCTCTCTCTCTCTCTCTCTCTCTCTCTTTTCTTCTTCTGTGACTTCCCTCGGTTCTTCCCTTCTCTTCTCATATTTCTTTCTTCCCTTCTGACTTGCCCCTCCTCCTCCTCCTCCTCCTCCTCCTCCTCCTCCTCTCTTCTTTCCTTCCCTCTGTCCTTGCACACTCTTTTAATCCCTTCCTCATTGTGCATAAATGTCTTAAATCCAATATTTGAATCATATATTTATTTAATTGGTCATAATAAATAATTCACTGTTATGGGTGAGATCAGTCAAGCATTAAGATGTGGGTGTGGGTGTATGTGGGTGTGGGGGGGGTGAGTGTAGGTGTGGGTGTATTGGGTGTGGGTGTGGGGGTGTGTTGTGTGGGTGTGGGTTTGTATGTGTGTGTGTGTGTGGATGGGTGTGTGGGTGTATGTGGGTGTGTGTGGGTGTATGTGGGTGTGGGTGTATGTGGGTGGGTGTGGGTGGGTGTGTGTGTGTAGATGGATGGTTAGGTAGTCACATCAATAGAAAAAAAACTATACATTTAGATAGATAGTTTGGTGTGTGTGTGTTTGTGTGTGTGCGTGTGTATGTGTATGTGTGTGAGCGTGTGTATGTGTGTGTGTGTGTGTGTGTGTGTGTGATAGGTATATACGTATACATAGATAGATAAATAAACAGGTGTATAGTTGCAAACGCTACCATAACTGTTTCATAGCAAATAATGTATAAAAGTCATTCGTATTTATGTATTGCCACGTCACATGAAGAAGTAAAGGCCGGTTCACACTGGCCAAATAGCTAGCCAAATAGGGTTCGTAAAATACATCTAAAATTATAAATGCCTCTTGTGAAGTACCACCACCTCTACTACCACCAGTCCACCACCACTCCTACTAATACCACTACCACTCCTACTAATACCACTACCACTCCTACTAATACCACTACCACTCCTACTAATACCACTACCACTCCTACTAATACCACTACCACTCCTATTAATACCACTACCACTCCTACTAATACCACTACCACTCCTATTAACCCCTTGAGGCCCATAACGTAATTTCCATTGTAATTTGACCACCATATATGAACTCATTATTTTAATAATATCAAACCAATATTTTTATAGATTATTTGACCTGTTTTAGTTACACTGACCACCTACACTATACTATTGGTATATTTAGTTGCTTTTCGTAATTTTATGGCTCGACAACATACAATTTTTTATAGCAAAGGAAAGATCTGGGCGTGAAGGGTTAAGCTGGAATTTTATTGTTATCTTTCCTATTACTATTATTATTATTATCATTAGTAGTGGTAGTAGTGGTAATGGTAATGGTGGTAGTAGTAGTAGTGGTAGTGGTGGTAGTACGTTAAACAGTACATTTTTAAGCCAATCTTACTGGGTGACATTCTTTGGATAGCCAGAAAGGTAAAGGCCTACCTGTTAAAATATAGTTTTTTGGATACATCAACTTCACCCTTTTGTATGTTGTGTATAAATAAAGATCCTATGCAGTAATAGGAAGCACTTCTGGATCTAACACACACAGATAGATGAACCATTGTATCCAGGAAGGATTTTATGAACAAATATCTTGTCGCCCAGTAGCTTAAAATTGTCCTTACTGGGCGACAGTTGTCCATCACTGGGAGACATTTTGCCCACCCAGTTACCATGTTAAAAAATGCACTGCAACACACTGCCCTGTTTCTAGGAGGTGCAAACATGTGTATTGTGTAACATTAGTAACATTCCCACCGGGGTGATGTGTGGTTTATGGAACTGTCGCCGATGGGAATTATCACCGAAACACCAACTGAGAACTCTCGCCGACGTTGAAATGTTAACCTAACCTGGACAATGGCACCTAACTTAACCTAACTGATCAAGCTAACGATAGTATTTCATCCCTGAATGCAGAAACACGGGTAACACTTGATTAAATGTATATATTGGCTCCTGTCATATCAAGAATTGGAATACTCGACGACGGCGGCGAGAATTCCTATCGGCGACAGTTCCAGGTACCTGATGTGTGTGCTAGATACACCCCGTGGCAGGCCCCCGGGTGCTGTACTTTCCCCGTAATAGCTAGGTTGAGCAATGAGTAATAGTTGGTAAGAAATCTATCATCATCACCGCTGTGTTTGCCCTATTTTCTTCATTGTGTAGGTTGGTGGTAGTCTCTCTCTCTCTCTCTCCTCTCTCTCTTCTCTCTCTCTCTCTCTCTCTCTCTCTCTCTCTCTCAAAAAAACCTTGGTAGAGGGTATAAAACTCTCTCTCTCTCTCTCTCTCTCTCTCTCTCTCTCTCTCTCTCTCTCTTCTCTCTCTCTCTCTCTCGTCTCTCTCTCTCTCTCTCTCTCCTCTCTCTCTCTCTCTCTCTCAACAAACTACAAATAAACTTGGTATAGGGAAGGTATAAAACTCCTCTTCTCTCTCTCTCTCTCTCTCTCTCTCTCTCTCATCTCTCTCTCTCTCTCTCTCTCGTCTTCTCTCTCTCTCTCTTCTCTCTCTCTCTCTCTCTCTCTCTCTCTCTCTCTCAACAAAACCTTGACAAAAAAACATTGGTATAGGGATAGGGTATAAAACTCTCTCTCTCTCTCTCTCTCTCTCTCTCTCTCTCTCTCTTCTCTCTTCTTCTCTCTCTCTCTCTCCTCTCTCTCTCTCTCTCTCCTCTCTCTCTCTCTCTTCTCTCTCTCTCTCTCTCTCTCTCTCCAACAAAACCTTGACAAAAAACCTTGGTATAGAGGTATAAAACTCTCTCTCCTCTTCCTCTCTCTCTCTCTCTCTCTCTCTCTCTCTTCTCCTCTCTCTCTCTCTCTCTCTCTCTCTCTCTCTCTTCTCTCTCTCTCTCACAAAACCTTGACAAAACTTGGTATGAGTATAACTCTCTCCTCTCTCTGCTTCTCTCCCCCTCTCTCTCTCTCTCTCTCTCTCTCTCTCTTCCTCTCTCTCCTCTTCTCTCTCTTCCTCTCCTCTCTCCTCTCATCTCTTCTCTCTCTTCTCTCTTCTCTCTCGTGTACCTTGGAGCATACGCGGATGTGTTTTTTGTTTGCTACGTATTCAAAGAGTAAAATCGTTGATGATAATGAAGATAGTTGAGCTAATAACCGGTTCAGGTGTTGCGGCAATAACCACAGCTGCTGCAAACGACGGGATGTGGGTGGCAGGCTGCAGGCTATACTGTTGAACTAGCACTACACTTCACTAATCTCCTCCCACAAACACTAACTGCACGTCCAGAATTATGTGCCATTAGATGATTAACCTAAGGGAAAAAAAATATATATATATATACTGAGCTTCGTCAGTGCCTACTAATACCACTACCACTCCTACTAATACCACTACCACTCCTACTAATACCACTACCACTCCTATTAATACCACTACCACTCCTACTAATACCACTACCACTCCTACTAATACCACTACCACTCCTACTAATACCACTACCACTCCTACTAATACCACTACCACTCCTACTAATACCACTACCACTCCTATTAATACCACTACTACTAATCTGTGTAGCTTACTAAAACTCAACAACATTGTCACTCATATCAATGTACTTGTTTTATCATCAGCTAATACTATGTGTCCCAAGATAAGACTTATCCTGAAACAGTCTTTTTCACAAATGTTAACTCAATTGTGAATAAAAGTATTGAATCTGAATCTATACTGTTTCTTTATTTTACTTTTTTTTTATTATTTATAGTCGCCTCCGTGGTGTAGTGGCTAGCGCGCCTACTTACGAATCTGCGGGCCCTGGTTCGAATCCCAGCCAGGGCAAGTCGGCAACCAGGCAATCCAGCTGTTCTTCCTTCCTTCCGGGGTTGATAAATGAGTACCTCGGGAAACCTGGGGAAGGTAATTGTGGTAACCCGGATGTCACACTAGCCCTGTGTCCCGGGGTAACGGGTCCTCACCCACCACAGGCTTGAAGGCTAATGCCACGGACATGAGCACCGGGGCCACGCGTAGTATAGCTTATGCCCCAATATTTACTTTTTACTATAATTATAATGTATATGAAGGTATGTTTTTTTTTTTTTTGTCTTTATCTTGAGGGTCTACTGTTTTTTTCTTCTTTAGGGTGTACTGTGTCTTTGTCTTTATCTTGAGGGTCTACTGTTTCTTTTTCTTGAGGGTGTACTGTGTCTTTGTCTTTATCTTGAGGGTGTACTGTTTTTTTTCTTTAGGGTGTACTGTGTCTTTGTCTTTATCTTGAGGGTCTACTGTTTCTTTTTCTTTAGGGTGTACTGTGTCTTTGTCTTGAGGGTCTACTGTTTCTTTTTCTTGAGGGTGTACTGTGTCTTTGTCTTTATCTTGAGGGTCTACTGTTTCTTTTTCTGTTGAGGGTATACTGTGTCATTATCTTTATCTTGAGGGTCTACTGTTTCTTTTTCTTGAGGGTGTACTGTGTCTTTGTCTTTATCTTGAGGGTCTACTGTTTCTTTTTCTTGAGGGTCTACTGTGTCTTTGTCTTTATCTTGAGGGTGTACTGTTTCTTTTGTCTATCTTGAGGGTCTACTGTTTCTTTTTCTTTAGGGTCTACTGTGTCTTTGTCTATCTTGAGGGTCTACTGTTTCTTTTTCTTGAGGGTATACTGTGTCTTTGTCTTTATCTTGAGGGTCTACTGTTTCTTTTTCTTGAGGGTGTACTGTGTCTTTGTCTTTATCTTGAGGGTCTACTGTTTCTTTTTCTTGAGGGTATACTGTGTCTTTGTCTTTTTCTTGAGGGTCTACTGTTTCTTTTTCTTGAGGGTATACTGTGTCTTTGTCTTTATCTTGAGGGTCTACTGTTTCTTTTTCTTTAGGGTGTACTGTGTCTTTGTCTTTATCTTGAGGGTCTACTGTTTCTTTATCTTGAGGGTCTACTGTTTCTTTTTCTTGAGGGTATACTGTGTCTTTGTCTTTATCTTGAGGGTCTACTGTTTTTTGTCTATCTTGAGGGTCTACTGTTTATTGTTTTGTTTTTATCTTCAGGAAATACTGTTGTTGTTTTCCTATCTTCTTATCAGTCTCGTCCTTCACAATAACATGATCACAACAGCGGCAAGGGGAGAGGTGTAAATTTACGTCTGCGATTTTTCTTGGGCTAGACTATTAAATTCCCTTAGGCTAGACTTATAGAGTGGAGGGCAAGGATAATATATAAGCCCTATACTCTACCTATACCCTTTATAAACCTCTATATATACTATCCTGAGTGGAGGGTGTGCGGGCGGTATAGACGGAGTGTGCACGCGGCGGGTCTTGGGAGGAAGGAATTAGTACAAAAACTCATTATTAGGGAGGAAGGAAGCAGCGGGTGGTGGTGGCGGGGGAGGAGGAGAGGTGAGGAGGTAGGAGGAAGGGGCAGGAGGAGGAGGAAGGGGCAGGAAGGGACAGGAGGAGGAGGAGGAAGGGCCCTAAGAAGGAGGAGGAGGAAGGGCCCTAAGACGCTGCTGCCACGATCAATAGTTGACAACCAAGTTCAGCCCAACTTTTATTGCTTAATTATTTAGTTACCTGTCTGTCTACCTCTCCCATGCCTGTCTACCTGGTTGTGTCTGTCTGTCTGTCTGCCTGTCTGCCTGCCCATATTCACCTACCTTGCTACACTATGCATCAATTGCTTCCTTCCTTTCGTCGCGCTTCATACCTTGTTTTGTTAATTTCTGCCTTGCTTCGCTCCATCCATCTTTTTCTTGTCTTCTTTGCAATTCCGCATCCTCCTCTTCCTCCTTTCTTCCTTATTTGCTTCTTCCCTCTTTCGTCTCGTAATACCTGGACGATTCATTGTCTTCTTTGCAATTCCTCCTCCTCCTCCTCTTTTCTTCTTCTTCTTCTTCTTCCTCCTCTTCCCTCTGTCTTCTTATACCCCAAGGATGAAGCTACACGTTCTTCTCTTCTTCTTCTTCTTCTTCTTTCGTTCTTCCTTCTTCTCTTCCGTTCATTTGTCAGCGAGTCTTCTCTTCCTCTTCCTCTTCTTGTTTCCTTCACTTCATCTTATCTGCCACCATTACTTACTATCTCCTTCCTTCCTTCCTTCCTTCCTTCCTTCTCTGTATTCTCCACTATTACTATCTTCTATCTATCCTCCATTACCTTATCTTTACCATCTTCATCTATCACTATTGTTATCTATTCCTCTTTCTCCACTTCCTTCTCTTATCTTCTCTCTCTATTCTCCATTCGTACTCTTGTCTCCCTTTTCTCTCTTTCTATCCATCGCTTCTTCTTTACAGGGTGGCTCGGTTGGTAGAGTCGTGAGCTTGCGTGTAGAGTCCCTGCATTCGGTCAGCGGTTCGAGTCCACCAAGTTCGTCCTGGCGTGGTGGCGCTTTGTATAGTCAATAACCTTGTAGTTGGTACTTGCAAAGTGTCTAGATAGGATCAAAGTATCTTATTCTTTAATTAACTTGCTATAGTCTTCTCTTCCTTCTTCATCATACGTAAGTCATTGCTTATCCTCCTCCTCCTCCTCCTCCTCTCCTCCCCCCCCCTCCTCCTCCTCCTCCTCCTCCTCCCCCTCCTCCTCCTCTCCTCCTCCTCCTCCTCCTCCTCATCATCATCATCATCCCCTCTCCTCCTCTCTTTCTCTCATCTCCTCCTCCTCATTCTCCCCCTCCTCCTCCCCCTCCCCTCCTCCTCCTCCCCCTCCTCCTCCTCATCATCATCCTCCTCATCCTCCCCCTCCTCCTCCTTCTCTCCATCTCCTCCTCCTGCTCCTCCTCCTCCTCCCATCTCCTCCTCCCCCTCCTCTTCCCCCTCCTCCTCCCTCCCATCTCCTCCTCCTCCTCCTCCTCCTCCTCCTCCTCCTCCTCCTCCTCCTCCCATCTCCTCCTCCTCCTCCTCCTCCTCCTTCTAGTCCTCCCCGGTTTCATATCTTCTCCATAAGTACTCAGAATCCTCCCTCATTGTCTTTCTAAATCTTGTCCTCCATATATTGTTTATCCACACAATTAACTGCCCTTTCAACCACTTCTCTGTTGCTCTTCCCTCATCAGGCACTTGTTCTCTTCCTTCTTTTTTTTTATAATATACTCTCTCTCTCTCTCCTCTCCCTCATCGCAACAAAATGAACAAAAAAAAGCAAATATATTGGTATAAGGGTATAAAACTACTCTCTCTCTCTCTCTCTCTCTCTATCTCTCTCTCTCCTCTCTCTCTCTCTCTCTCCTCTCTCTCTCTCTCTCCTCTCCTTCTCTCCTCTCTCGTCCTCTCTCTCTCTCTCTCTCTCTCTCTCTGTCTCTCTCTCTCAACAAATGACAAAAAAACAATATATTGGTATAGTGTATAAAACTCAATCCTTTTATCTCTCTCTCTCTCTCTCTCATCCTCGTCTCTCTCTCATCTCTCTCTCGTCCTCTCTCTCAGTCTCTCTCTCTCTCTTCATCTCTCTCTCTCTTCTCTCTCCTCCTCTCTCTCGTCCTCTCTCTCTCTCTCTCCTCTCTCTCTCTCCCTCTCTCTCTCTCTCACCAACAAATGACAAAAAAAACAAATATATTGGTATAGGGGTATAAAACTCACATCTTATACCTTCTCTTCTCTCTCTCTACTCACTCTTAGTCTGTCTCATCTCTCTCCTCTCTCTCTCCTCGTTCTCCTCTCTCTCTCTCTCTCTCCTCCCTTTTCCCCCTTTTCTCTCGTATCTCTCTCTTCGTCCTCCCTCTGATTGTCTCTCGTCTCTCTCTTGTCTCTTCGGCTCTCTCTCTCTACTCTCTCTCAACCAATGCAAGAAAAACCAGAAGTATCTTGGTATAGGGTATAAAAACTCACCCTAATCTTATACCTCTCTCTCGTCTCTCTCTCTCTTCCCCCCCCTCTCTCCAATCTCGTCTCTCTAACTCTCTCCCTCTCGTCTCCTCATCTCGTCTCTACTCTCTCTCTCACTCTCTCTCTCGCTCTCTCTCTCTCTCTCTCTCTCTCTCTCTCTCTCTCTCTCTCTCTCCTCTCACAAAATGACAAAAAACAACTATATTGGTATAGGGTATAAAATCTCACTCTTATACCTCTCTTCTCTCTCTCTCCTCTCTCTCTCTCTCGCTCTCTATCCTCGTCTTCTCCATCTCCTCTCTCTCCCTCTCTCTTCGTCTCTCTCTCTCTCTCTCTCTCTCATCTTCTCTCTCTCATTCAGGCTCTTCTCTCTCTCTCTCTCTCTCTCAACAAAATAAGAAAAAAAATATATTGGTATAGGGTAGAAAATCACTCTTATACCCCTCTCTCTCCTCTCTCTATCTCTCTCCTCTCTCTTCTCTTTCTCTCATCTCGTCTCTCTCTCATCGTACATCTCTCTCTCCTCCTCTCTCTCTCTCCCTCTCTCTCTCTCTCTCTCTCTCTCTTCACAAACTGACAAAAAAAAACAAATATATTTTGGTTTAGGGTATAACTCACTCTTTACCTCTCTCTCTCTCTCTCTCCTCTCTCTCTCTTTCTCTCTCTCCATATCTCTCTCTCCTCTCTCTCTCATCTCTCTCTCTTCTCTCTCCTCCTCATAGAATCAAACTACAGGGTACTCAAGTCTCTCGTTCTCTCTCTCTCTCTAAACAAAATGAAAAAAAAATATTTGGTAAAGGGTATAAACTCACTCTTATCTCTCTCTCTCTCTCTCTCTCTCTCTCTCTCTCATCTCTCTTCTTTCATCTCTTCTCCTCTCATCTCTCTCTCTCCTCTCTCTCTCGTCTCTCTCTCTCTCATCTCTCTCTCTTCTAAACCAAAATGAAAAAAAATAGTGTAAGGGTATAAACTCACTCTTATCTTCTCTCTCTCTCAATTTCTCTCCTCTCCTCTCTTCTCCTCTCTCACGTCTCTCTCTCTCGATCTCTCTCTCCTATCTCTCTCATCATCTCCTCTCTCCTAACACAACATGAAAAAAAATATTGGTAAAGGGTATAAACTCCCTCTTATCTCTCTCTCTCTCTCTCTCTCCTCTCTCTCCTCGCTCTCGTCATCTTCTCCTCCGTCTCATCTCTCTCTCTCTCTCTCTCTCTCTCTCCGCTCTCATCTCTCTCTCTCTCTCTCAACAAAATGGACAAAAAAAACAAATGCGTATATAGGTATCAGGGTAATCAAAACTCCTCTTATACCTCTCTCTCTCTTCTCTCCATCGCTCTCTCCTCGCTCTCTCTCGATTCTCTCTCTCTCTCTTCTCCTCTCTCTCTCTCTCTCTCCTCTCTCCTCTCTCTCTCTCTCTCTCTCTCTCTAGATTCTCTCTAGATCTCTCCTCATCTCTCTCTCCTCTCTCTCCTTCTCTCTCTGCTCTCTCTCTCTTCTCTCTCTCTCTCTCTCTCTCTAAACAAAATGCAAAAAAGATATTGGTAAGGGTATAAAACTCACCTTATATCTCTCTCTCTCTCTCTCCTCTTCTCATCTTCTACTCGCTTTTCTCTCTCTCGCGTCTCTCTACTCTCTCTCTCTCTCTCTCTCATCTCATCTCGTCTCTCTCTCTCTCTCTCTCTCTACAAAATGAAATGACAAAAAAACAATATATTGGTATTAAAGGGGTATAAAAACTCTCTTCTCTCCTCTCTGCAATCCTCAATCCTCCTCTCTCATCTCTCCTCCGTCTCTCTCTCTCTCTCTCTCTCTCACACTCTCTCATCTCCTCTCTCTCTCTCATCTCTCTCTGTCTCAACAAAATGCAAAAAAAACCAATATATTGGTTTGGGTATAAAACTCACTCTTTTACACTTACTCTCTCTCTCTCCTCTCTCACATTCTCTCTCCTCTTCATCTCTCTCTCTCTCTCCTCTAACGACTCTCTTCCTCATCCTCTCTCCCTCTCTTCCTCCTCTCCTCTCTCGCTCTCTCTCTCTCTCTCGGACCTTTACTTCCTTAAAGTAGTCGTCCAGACCCTTTTTTTTTTTGCCTAATTTATGTTGACTGTACATTCAAAACACTAATCCACCAAAAATATTATTTCCAGGGCCTTATTTCCGTAAAAACCACTTTGTAAAAAGCGCGCGAAAAAAAAAAAATCTTCCCTCCAACAGGGCTACGACTGTTAGTGATGACCGTAAGAATAGGGGCGCCCGCAGACACTCTGTCTGACACCTGTCGGCAAATGTTATGATGACCGATTGTACTTCGGTGTCAGACAGTGCATCTGTCGCTGTGACCGACACTCTTCCCACACGCCTGCGCACCACACCCTTCCTGCACACACACCACATACACACACACACACACTTGGTGTTGAGGCGTGTGGGCAAGGCGTGTGTGTAGAAGGGTGTCGGGTGTGCAGACGTGTGTGCAGCGTGTGGTGTGGGAAGGGTGGTCGTGTGCAGGCGTGTGTGGTGGGAAGGAACGGTGTGTGGGAAGGAGGCGTGTGTGTGGGAAGAGGCGTGTGTGCAGGCGTGTGTGTGTGCAGGCGTCTGTGTGGGAAGGGTGTCGGTGTGCGCGTGTGTGGGGAAGGAAGCGTGTCTGCAGGCGTTGTGTGGGAGGAGGCGTGTGTGCAGGCGTGTGTGTGGGAAGAGGCGTGTATGCAGCGTGTGTGTGGGAAGGAGGCGTGTGTGCCGTGCGATTGGGTAAAAACTTTGGAAGAAGTCCTTCACCCTATCTTTTTTTCTTCCCCCTATAGCCAATAAGCCTGGGGAACTGGCGGGAATAAAAAAAACGGGTTTTGGTTGGGGGAAGCAAAATATAATGATTTATGGCTCCCCAAAAAAATAATCAAGTCACTATATGTAAAAATCTACCTAACCTAACCTTAACCACAAAGTATACCTAACCTACCCTAACCTAACCGTAACCTTAACCACAAGTATACCTAACCTAACCTTTACCACAAAGTAATACCTACCTAAACCTAAAACTTAACCACAAAAAGTATACCTAACCTAACCTAACTTCACCACAAGTCTACCTAACCTAACCTACCCTTACCCACAAAGTATACATAACCTAACCTTAACCACAAAGTATACCTAACCTCGCCTAACCTTACACAAAGTATACCTAACCTAACCTAACTAACCTTACCACAAAGTATACCTAACCTAACTTAACCACAAAGTATACTAACCTAACCTAACCTAATCCTTAACCACAAAGTATACCTAACCTAACCTACCTTAACCACAAATATACCTAGCCTAACCTAACCTTAACCCCAAAGTTACCAACCTAGCCCTAACCTAACCTTAACCACAAAGTATACCTACCAACCTAACTTAACCACAAAGTAAACCTAACCTAACCTAACCTTAACCAAAAGTATACCTAACCCTAACCTAACCTTAACCACAAAGTATACCTAACCTAACCTTAACCACAAAGTATAACCCATAAAAACCTAACCTAACCTTAACCACAAATATACCTAACCTAACCTAACCTTAACCACAAGTATACCTAACCTAACCTAACCTGAACCACAAAGTATACCTAACCTAAACCTAACCTTAACCAGAACGCCACAAAGTATACCAACTAACCTACACCTTAACACAAAGTATAACTAACCTAACCTAACCCAAAGTATACCTAACCGAACCTAACTGGACTGGGAATTTTTTGAGGCACCTCATATTTCAATAGCGGTCGTGTGGGTTAACCAAGGCTGGCGCACGCTGGAACCTTTACAGATGTGAAGTAAGAATAAGCATACAATACAGTCGGTAGTTCATTTCAGTCAAAAGCCGGAAGATATTTCCAAAGTATTTCCAGGCGTGTGTGTGGGAAGGGTGTCGGTGTGCAGGCGTGTGTGGGAAGGAGCATGCTGCCCCATAAGGATGCATGCATGTTGCATATAGGCAAAAAAAATCATCAAAACACCCAAATAATCTCAAGTACTATTATATTTATCTCGTGTTTTACGTGCCTCTGATCAGCGCGGGAAGATGATCCTCCCTGATGGTACGTCACGGAGCCTGAGCCTGAGCGTCTGCAAATCTTGAGTGCGTTTTGAGAACTCGGGGAATTTGCAGATTTTGATTGCGGATTATTTAAAAACGGCTGACTGGAAACAAAAAGTGACGACGTATTGTTGATATACTCGTCAATGGCTATGATTTGACTGCATTAAATCAGGAATGATGAAATGGTCTGGACGACTACTTTAACATTAAATTTCATCTCTATTACTTCCTTCTTCTTTCTTTATTTTATCATTGACTTTTTTTCCCGCATATGTATGTATAAGTGTTGTATAAATATAACACCTTTACTTCTCTTAACCCTTTCACGCCCAGATCTTTCCTTGGCTATATAAAATCGTCTGTTGTCAGCCATACAATTACGAAAAGTCACTGAATATACCAAATTAGCCAGTGGACAAGGATACTAAACAGGTCATAGCTATAAAATATTGCTTATATTCACTAAAAATCGTCTATTGGTACCCAGATTACAATGGAAATTACGTTCTTGACCTCAAGGGCTTAATCAATGACTGGGGTTTTTCGCACATATAAATATAACGTCTGTCAGCACAGGTCCATTTATCGACTAAAAAGTTCCAAATTTCATTATTGTATATTTGCATTCTGGATTCTTTTCGTTCATGTATATTCTAATGTTTCTTATTTTTTCTTAAGCTAGTGTTTAATAATAATAATAATAATAATTTTAGTATCGCCCGGAGACATAAAGACAAACAAAGCAACAACAACAAGACCAGGAGTTAATTTAAGTACTAGAGCAAAACAAAAAATACATACTATAGGCACACTAGGGGACATAGTATCAAAGTGCATATAATACATACACTCTCAGAAATAAGGGGTATATTAAGGGTAGAATTGTTACATCGCACCATCACTACCCTTTTTAAACCCTATGTCCAGGCTGGAGGGTAGATGCTGCTGATAATACCCTTCATCTACCCTTTATCTACCCTTTTTAGACGAGAGGCTTGAGAAAGGGTATATTTGGGGTTGGAAAAGGGTATATTTAGGATTGCGAAAGGGTATATTTGTAAGGGTAGAAAAAGGGTAGCAGTATTTCATCACTACAAACACCCTTTTTCTACCCTTTTCCTACCCTTCTTTTCTAAGAGTGTAGGGTATACATACATGGGCAATTATAATGAGGTATAATACGTCCTAACTAATTCCTGTTTCTGGTACACGAAAAGAGAACAGTCATATATCTGCTCCTCTCAGTGAATAGATGTTACTCTCCTATTTCTTAATTCAATAAACAACAGTGTAATAATTCAGCAACCTTTAGTCAGTGCACTCCAGTCACTCTGCCACAGTCCACCTATCAGTCCTTGCAGTCTCTTCCTCCTCTTGCCCTTCAGTCCCTTGCCCCTCAGTCCCTTGCCCCTCAGTCCCTTGCCCCTCAGTCCCTTGCCCCTCAGTCCCTTGCCCCTCAGTCCCTTGCCCCTCAGTCCCTTGCCCCTCAGTCCCTTGCCCCTCAGTCCCTTGCCCCTCAGTCCCTTGCCCCTCAGTTTCCCTTGCCCCTTTATTCCCAATTCCCTTGCCCTCAGTCCCTTGCCCTTAGTCCCCCTTGCCCTTCAGTCCCTTGCCCCCCCAGTCCCTTGCCCCCTTAGTCCCCTTTCCCTTCCATCCCCTTGCCCCTTAGTCTCTTGCCCCTTTAGTCCCTTGCCCTTCAGTCCCTTGCCCCTCAGTTCCCTTGCCCCTTTAAGTCCCTTGCCCTTCAGTCCCTTGCCCACAGGTTTCCCTTGCCCCTCAGTCCCTTGCCCCTCATCCTTTCCATCAGTCCCTTGCCCTCAGGCCCTTGCCCATCAGTCCCCTTGCCCCTCAGTCCCTTGCCCCTCAGTCCCTTGCCCCTCAGTCCCTTGCCCCTCAGTCCCTTGCCCCTCATTCCCTTGCCCCCTCAGTCCCTTGCCCTCAGTCCTTGCCCCTCAGTCCCTCCTCAGTCCCTTGCCCTCAGTCCCTTGCCCCTCAGTCCCTTGCCCTCAGTCCCTTGCCCATCCGCTCTCCTTGCCCATCAGTCACTTGCCCCTCAGTCCCTTGCCCATCAGTCCCTTGCCCATCAGTCACTTGCCCCTCAGTCCCTTGTCCCTCAGTCCCTTGCCCATCAGTCCCTTGCCCCTCAGTCCCTTGCCCATCAGTCCCTTGCCCCTCAGTCCCTTGCCCCTCAGTCCCTTGCCCATCAGTCCCTTGCCCCTCAGTCCCTTGCCTCTCAGTCCCTTGCCTCAGTCCCTTGCCCTTCAGTCCCTTGCCCATCAGTCCCTTGCCCTTCAGTCCCTTGCCCCTTAGTCCCTTGCCCAACAGGGATAACAGGGACTTGTTTTAAGATATCGAACTCCCTCCTTCACACAGCCAATGAAATAGACGTTTAGCAAAAGGATTACTAAAGAATGCATCAATTTTACAAGTTACAAGCTTTCTAGTATTTACCTACAGGAGTATTTGAATGTAGTTTCCCTTGCCACCTCTCTTCTTACTTATTTTTTTTTATTTAAACAGTTATTAATGATACAGGTGGCTTAAAAGGTAGACAAGTTAAGGCAGTAAGTGTTCAAAATCAGCAAAATACTCTTCTTACTCTTAGGGGAGAGCGGGGCAGGTTGCATCGAGGGTAGGTTGCATCATTGCCTCTAACTCGCATTAACTTTTTTTATTATTATTATTGTTGTAGTTGTAGTAGTAGTTTATAGTAGTAGTAGTAGTAGTAAGACGATGTACGTGTGATAACATGCGAGTTAGAGGCAATGATGCAACCTACCCTCGATGCAACCTGCCCCGCTCGCCCCTACCACCTTCTCCTTCCTTTCCTATCTCACCACCTTCTGCAGTCCCTTAAGATAGCCTGCTCTTAGCCTACACCTGTCTAGGGTATCTTTCTCCCCCTCTTCACCTTCAGGATAGGACTGAATCCCCCCGACACACCACTCCCTCCCTCCATGTAGCCTGCAACACACCACACACCCGCGACCCGCCCTCCCGCCCACACCGCGTACCACA
>JACEEZ010023663.1:53926-86426 GCA_016584305.1 Chionoecetes opilio | reverse complement strand
CCTCGATCCATCCACTTATATTTTCATGCTTCACAGATGAGAGAGAGAGAGAGAGAGAGATGCATACAGCCACTTGCACTACTACCTCAAAGGCTCAGGAACACGATGCTTTCCTAAGTTTCCTGTCCTTTATGGTTGAAAGGAATATTTTTTTTACCATTTATATCATTCATCTCTCCAGCTGATAGGCGAACAATGCTCCTGATTGTGTGCTAGCCGCTCGCTCTGAAGGGCGGCGCCTTATTGAGAGTTGAGACGCGGTGTGCTGAAGTGGCTACGCGAGGCAGCACTGGCGCCTGACCAATAATAATAATAATACTTTTATATTCACCCGAAGGCATACAGGAAAGGCAACAACACAGTATACAGACATGAGGGAATTAAATGAAGTACTAAAGCAAATAAAAAATAATATATACCAATGTGACCATGCTTGTGTGGGGGGGGGGGATGCCATAATGGTAGTAGTGTGTGTGTGTGTGTGTGTGTGTGCACCAGTAGCTCTTCAAGTTCGACCGTGTCTATTCCAAATCGTGTGTGTAAAGCTTCCATTCCTGAATTTTTATCTGTTGTAAACTGAACACGCTAACTAATGAATCCCCGAGCCGACGCTGCTTTATATTTGGTGAAGCAATAAACGAGCTTTAACTGGTCTTAGAGAGTAGAGAGAGGAGAGATAGTTACAGATGAAAGCATGAGAGATGATAGGGCAACAGTATTCAAGGTTGTGTGTCAAGGCCTCAAGTGTGTGTGGTGAGTCTGTGAGATGAACGCTTCAAAGGATGTGATAACCAAAGAAGACTGCCGGGCCTGCAAAACACCGGTGACATCATGGAGGTTGACATACTCTCTCAATGCTCTCGTCTCTCTCTACATCTAGCATATTTCCCCCTATTTTTGGAGTTACAATCAATACTCTCTCTTCTCTTGCCTTCTCTCGTCTGTCGGTCTCCATATCTCTCTTGCTCTCTGTCTCTTCTGTCTCTCGTCTCTCTTGTCTGGCATATTCTCCCTTTTTTGCATTACACTTCTCTCTCTCTCTCTGCTCTAGCTTCCTTCCTGTCTCTTCTTCTGTTTCTCTCTGACCCTCTCGATCTCTCTCGTCTGGCATTAATTTCACCCTTTTTTTTGCAATTACATGTCTCCTCGTCTCTCTCTCTCGTCTCTCTCAGTCTGGATATTTCCCCCTTTTTTGTGCAATTACAATTCACTTCTCTTCGTCTCCTCATTCTTCTCTCGATCTTTCTCTCCTTCAGTTGTCTCTCGCTCCGTCCTCACTCTCTCTTCTCATATCTCTCTCTCTCTCCTCTCTCTCTCTCTCTCGCTCTGCTATTCCCCTTTTTCCTTTTTGATTACCAATCTCTCTCTCTCTCTCTCTCTCTCTCTCTCTCTCTCTCTCTCTCTCTCTCTCTCTCTTTGCATTGTCCCACAGCATCGTATATCCATCATTATGTTTGAATGGCACAGCCATTTCGCGTGCCTGACGCCCAACCCTTGAGTGGGAGGAACAGGTGTTGGCATGTGTGTCGGTGATGTCATCCTTTATGTGAAGTGGACCGTGAAGCAGTTACTTGAACACCTTGCTCCTTAGGTGGGGTCGCGGCAAAAAGACATTCAGTTCAGTTGTGGGTCGGGAATCTGGCCTTTTTTTTATCGGCACTCCCTAAGCACACAAACACAAACCGACAAAAACACAACAAAGCTTGGTAGGGGCCGAAATAATAATCAATCCAAAACATTGCAAACAATATCACAAAGCAGTATAACACACATTTCAGCAAGCGTTATTGGAGTGGTAATTGGAGTGGAGTGAAATGTTATTGTGTTACGGGTTCCACTGCTCAGCCTGCATCAAGGACAGTATATAGAGGCTTTATATATTATCCTTGGCCTGCATTGTCTGTAGCATAGAGGGAGAACATAAGAGGAAGCTACAAGGGGCCCTGAGACCTACATGTGGTAGTTCCTGAAGGGGAGTCTTGGGGGAGGGGTGATAGTTCTTGAAGGGAGGAGGCGAGGAGGAGAGGACGAAAGAGAAGATAGTGGAGGCGGTGGTAGTGCTAAGGAGCTCTACAAGGGATAAGGAACCTGATACTGTCCCCCGTGATGAGGCTTGGGGGGTGCGCGGTGCCCTGCTGCGTCCGTGTCTCGTGAGGAAGCCAGGAAGGGTCTGATAGGGGAAAGAGGAGAAAGGGAGAGAGAGAGAGAAGGCAAGACAGGAAAGCAAGCTGACTTAGCTGAGCCACGAAATCCTCAGAAGTCACCGTGGAAGAATGGAAAGTGAGGAGAGATTAGGAGATAGGGGGAAGAAAGAGGAAGAAAGGAGGACACGTACTACTATGGAAACGGTGGATATATAGAAAAGGGAAACGATAAGGCAAAGCGCGAAGGAAGAACGGGACAGGGAGAGGGAGGGCCCGGAGGCGGAGTGTGGGTGGGAGGGATTGGTGGTGTGACGCGTGCACCACCTCTCCCTCCCTCCTCTCCCTATCAAGGAACCTCCCTGTGCTTTCCTCTTCCTCGTGGCTCCTCCCATCCAGCGCTCTCACTTTTTGGGGAATTTGTCCCTAGATTGGGAAATATGAAGTAATCTAGGGATATTCTAGGGAAATTGGCTTTCTGGGGAATTTCTGGTGATTTCTGAGAGTTCTAATTTTTTAGTGAAAACTTTGGGATTTTGTGTGTATTTGATGATCAGATATCTATAATGACCAGAAAAATATGAACTTCGAGTCATTTTAGACTTAAGAGTGATGTTTTTCTTCTTGCTGTCTGGGTCTTTAGTTAGTTGTCTTCTCTTGTTATGTCTTAATTTATTTATCTTTCCTCTTATTATCTCTGGTCGTCCAAAAACTTCTTCCCTGCCATCGTTTTTTCCCTTTCCATCCCCTTTTCCTCTCTTCCTCCCTCCCATTTGTAATATTCTACCCTTATTTTCCCTTTTTAATCTCCTTTATCCATCCCTTTCCTTCTATTCCATCAGTTCTTCTCTTATTCTGTCTTAATTTCTTTCTTTCTTTTCTCTAGTCGTCCAAACATAACAGTCAGACACGATGTTGGTTGCTGCAGATAAAGTGATAGCGAGGATTTCATGCATTTCCGGGTATTATTAATTTGCCTCTTCGACTCTGAGGCCCGTACCGAGAGTCATGATGAAGGTCGAGCGACGAACGACGAACGACAGAGGAAGGGTAGCGTAAAAGGACTCATCATGACTCTCGGTACGGGCCAGAAACTTCTCTCCTAAAATCACACTAGATACCTGTGACCACGCACGACACCTGGGCAGATGCTTGACACGTGTAACCCCTTGAGGCCCAGAACGTAATTTCCATTGTAATTTAGCCACCATTAGACGATTTTTTGTGAATATAAGCAATATTTTCTAGATATGACCTGTTTCGTACCCTTGTCCACTAGTTCATTTGGTATATTTAGTTCCTTTTCGTTATTTTATGGCTAACAACAGACGATTTTATATAGCAAAGGAGGTGGCGTGAGGGGGTTAAGGCAGCTAATACATTTGTACATGCATACCGCGGCGTATCGTCTACAAGGTCGCTCATCCTCGCTTTCTAGTGTTGCAACAATGAACACCGCACTTAACTGGCGCACGGAGGAATGTTCTATTGGAAGCAGGGCCGTTTCTTACTGTATATGCGAACCAAGATTAACCCCTTCACGCCCAGATCTTTCCTTTGCTATAAAAAAATTGTATGTTGTCTAGGTAGCCATAATGTTAAGAAAAGTAACTTAAGGGGAGAGTCCGCCGTGAATTTTAAATTGCATCTACGGTTATGAATAATTTATATGTTGTGTATATTAGCACCCTTGTTATCACACGAAAATTTCAAGCTGATCAGATGAAAGGAAAAATTTGAAAAAATTAAAGAGCCTATTTTTGTCGGTTTTTTATGAAATTTTGAATTGCATCTTCTCAGTCATTTTTTGCCCGATTTCCTTGTGACATGAGCATACGATAATTCATTGTTATTCTAACAATTTGTTCTGAGAATATTTTGAAAATTGTTTTCGATTTTTTTTTTTAATTGTTAAAAAAAAAAAAAAAAAAAAAAAAAAAAAAAAAAATGAAAATTTGACGGAAAATTTTCCCATCTATCAAAACTAAGACTTAAAAACAAAAATTTATCAGAACAGATTTTTCTACGATATTTGATTTTGTGTGTCCTAAAGTTTCGTGAAAATCGTGCCAAAAATAAAAGAGGAGATGAATTTTATGTTCATTTTATACTAGTTTTGAGAAAAACGCGTTTGAAGTTTTGCTAAAGTTTCTGCGCTCCAGTGAAGGTACTATACCGTCAATGCTACTTTCATATGAATTTTATGGGATCAGTAATCACATATCAATGCATGCATAAAAGGATCTGCACCTTGTCCCCCTTATAAAGGTATTAATTAATCGCTCCAAGGCGAGGGTGTCAGGGCGCCACGCCCCTCATTGTGGCAAGGTTCCAGCAACATTCACTGGGTGCCTAGCTTTCGGTTGGCATTCCTTTGTCTGTCTTCCTCTTCTTGTTTATTGTCTTCTTCGGTGTAATTCTTCTCTTTTCTCTCTTTTCTAGGCCTTTTTGGATGTAGACATTGGTTCCTAAAAATTTTGTAAACATGTTGCACTTTTCATATCCAAAATTGTTCCTGAATTGTTACCTGGGTAACAAACTTCACCCTGAAGATTGCTGTTTTTTTTTTTTTTTAAAGGCTTAGTTTTGATATAGGGGAAAATTATCCCAAAAAAAATTCAATTTAGATTTTTTATTTTTACAAGTTTTGAAAGTTTAAATGCCCCTCGCTATGGGCATTTAAAAAAATGTCCGACTGAAAAAAATTCCACCATTCGAAAGCCAAAGGATAGGGTGTTGCCATAGACCATATCATTCAAATTCGTATATTAAAAAAATATGTTCATATTGTCACGGCGGACTCTCCCCTTAATATACCAAATTAGTTAGTGGACAAGAATACTAAACAGGTCATATCTATAAAACATTGCTTATAGGCACTAAAAATCGTCTAATGGCACTCAAATAACAACGGAAATTACGTTCCGGGTCTCAAGTGGTTAATAGACATACTATCTATCATACTATACTATATAATTATCATGCTATACTATTAAAAGTCTATAGATCTTGATGCGAACTACACGGTTGCACAGGGCCCCGAAGCCACCAAGGGGCCCCCAAGCTGCCATTATAATTGTTTTATAATCTAGTCTCTTTCCCTCCTAAAGTGCACCTCTTAACATTTTCTATTATTATTTTTTTTTTTTTACAATTTAAAAAAAAAAATCGAAAACAATTTTCAAAATATTCTCAGAACAAATTGTTGTAATAACAATGCATGATCCTATACTCATGTCACAAGGAAATCGGTCAAAAAATGGCTGAAAAGATGCAATTCAAAATTTCATCAAAAACCGACAAAAATAGGTTCTTTAATTATTATTATTTTTTTTTTTTCCTTTCATCTGATCAGCTTGAAATGTTCATGTGATAACAAGGGTACTAATATACACAACATATAAATTATTCATGACCGTAGATGCAATTTAAAATTCATGGCGGACTCTCCCCTTAACACACATTTCAGCAAGTGTTGTTGGATTGGGATTCGTAATCCAAGACCGTGCTAAGGGCGTGCTTGGACGACAAAAACACGGCTATAGTTTCGTCCACCAAAGTGAATTCAGTGTTCATCTGGAATAATACCGGCCTATTGTTTTGTGTGTGTTGAGTATAGTATGACAAGCAAAGCGCTGAAAATCGGTGATAAATGGGCGAAATGAGCCTTTTTAATGGTGGACAGCGAAGGGTGTGTGGACAGTGGTTGTTATAGTGTTATTGTGCTAGACACTAACAAAGCTGATACAACAGTGTATGTATATAAGGTAAATATATAAAATTGTATCAATAGTCACAAAATGTCATGTGAATAAATACGGCAGTACCGCTACCAGGTAGAAATACGGCCGCTGGGTATCTATATATTATAGCTTCCTTGTGTATGGGTACGGACCCGTATCTCTAGCCGCAGCGTAGTTGATTTTACAAGGCGGTAGATGTTACGGTACCTGGAACTGTCGCCGATAGGAACACTCGCCGACGTCGACGAGTGTTCCTCTTTTTCATATCGGCGAGTGTTCCCATTACCCGTGTTTCTGCATTCAGGGATTAAATACCAACAACAGCCTGAATAGTTAGGCTAGGTTATGTGGTTAGGTTAAGTTAGATTCCTTTTATAAGTTGAACTGTCGCCGAAAATGTACACGTCGGCGAGTGTTCCAATGTCGGCGAGAGTTCTGGGTTGATGTTTCGGCGAGACTACCTATCGGCGACAGTTCCATAACCCGATGTTACGCAACGATAGGAGAATGTAAGGGAGGATCTGATAGAAGTTTTTAAGTGGATACAATATAGGCGATGTAGGAAAAGTTCTTAAGGTTAGTAAGCAGGGTAGAACGAGAAGTAAAGGATTCTAGCTGGAAAAGCGTAATTTAAAAAGGAAATTGGGAGAAACTGGTTCACAAATAGGGTGGTGAATGATTGGAATGGACTAAGTCGTCAGGTGGTCAATGCGGAGTCTATTGGGGTCTTTAAAAGGAGTCTGGATAAATTCATGGATGGGGAAGAGAGGTGGATATAGGTAGAGTTAGGTAAGAGGAACTACCTCGTGTAGGTCTCACGGCCTCTTGTAGCTTCCTTATTTTCTTATGTTCTTATGTAATGTATGGCAGGGAGTCTAGAGGGAGAGAGACCGAAGCCCCATTTTGTTAGAAGATTTGTGATATATTTAGTATACGATGGGGGGGGGGGTAAAAAAAATGCCCCTCCCCTTATTTTGGCATTTGAGGATGATTGGAGATATGCATAGCTCACGGACTTATTTTCTCCAGATTTTTGTATGTAGTCATTTGGACAATTCTTGGAGTGCCAGAAATAAGCTTTATTTGCCTCCCACACCCAAAACTTATACATCCAGGCGCTATCCGGTCATTTCACCCACATGCCATTTCGCCACACCATGGAGTCATTTCGCCCACAGGTCAATTCGCCCACACTATGGAGTCATTTCGCCCAAGGTTACTGGTGGTTCATTCCATTTCTTACAGAGGGAGATATAGTTACAGGACTTCGTGACATGGATCGTGTGGGCGAATTGACTCTTACATGTGGGCGAAATGTCTTGTGGGCGAATTGACGCTTACATGTGGGCGAAATGTCTTGTGGGCGAATTGACTCTTACATGTGGGCGAAATGTCTTGTGGGCGAATTGACGTGTGGGCGAAATGACCGGTAACCCATCCAGGCCCACAAGAATGGAAGGTTTATCTTTGGTATTATTCCAGATGAACACCGAATTCACTATGGTGCACGAAGCCATTTTTTCTGGTGAGTTTTGATGTGTTTTGGATTAATCTGCTAACCGTTTGTCGCAAATAATTTTTTTCTCTCGTTAGGTAAAGATTAGGTTAGGTTAGGTATGGTTAGGTATAGGTTATGTTAGGTAAAGGTTAGGTTCGGTTAGGTTCAATTTGTTTTTTGCCATTTTTGTTGCAGCTCACTACCTAGAAAAAAAAAAGTGATTTGCGACAGAAAAGGTGAGCAGATTAATTCAAAACACATCAAAACTCACCAGAAAAAAATAATTTCGTCCACCAAAGAGAATTCGGTGTTCATCTGGGAATTTACCTTAACTTACTTGCTTGACTAACTTTTAATGTAAACAGTTTTATTCTACTTAGTATATATTTTGATACTTTAATTATAACAAAAGATTTAATTTGGTATGGTTACAATCAGAACAATCAACAGGAACTACTACGTGTAGGTCTCACGGCCTCTTGTAGCTTCCTTATTTTCTTATGTTCTTATGTTTTTAGTAAGAGAGAGGTAGAGAGAGAGATAGTTTGGACAGTTAGAGAGGATGGATGAGAGAGAGGTGTTAAGGGATGAGAAACTGAACAATTAGATAGTCTTATAAGTTAGTTTCACACATTTCCTGTTCACTGAGCTCTATCACTTTGAATCATGTAGGTGCTGTTCTCAAAATATAGAAATTTTATTTACAAGAAGTTAAGGATAGACATGCTTTATCTTTTTAATCGTGTTATCTAGTCAAAAGCAAACTTGAAATGATGTACAGTAAATCAATCAATCCCCTAAACACACTAGGTGGTGACGATTGATCGTGTTATAACTACTTGGGAAATCATATGCCAGATTTCAGAATGTAGCTAGATCACTTCGATTAAAGAGAATTGGTAGTTTGGTGACTGTTAATGCTAGACTTGCTGAACCATAAAAGCATACCATGCAGCTTAATAGCATATACTGACAGGAACACAATTCATTCCATTTTGTTCCTTCTTCAAGATGTATTAAATTCCCTTATGACCTAATTAGTACAGTAAAACCTCTCATATTCGGACTAATTGGGCCAAGGAGTGGTCCGAGTAATGCAAGGATCTGAATAATGGGGGGATATGTAAAAAAAAAAAAAAATAATAATAATAATAATAATAATAATCTAGTATTATATATAGCTAGGAAATTTCGACCCCAATAAAAAAAAATAAAAAAAAATAAAAAAAAGGAGGAGGTTCGAATAATGTCAAAGTCCGAATAATGAGTGTCCGAATACGAGAGGTTTTACTGTACTTTCATAGAGAGATTTGTCTTCTTTAAACATATACATCTAGATATTTGTATTTTTTAAGATGCGTGTACTATCTTGTGATAAAGGAAATCCTGAATTGAATGCCAATATGCCTACCTTCATGTGGGAATCTCTTTGTAGGTAAGAGAAGCTGCCGGGACAGAAGACATGGCTGTGCTAGTGTCGCAGGAAGGCGCCGCCATCATAGACCATCAGGCGTGGCTGCTACAACTGCTTGACAAACATAAATTTTACAAGCATGAAAAAAGGCCAAAAAAATTCCAAGGCCTTTTTGATATGAGGACCCCCTTTCTAATGGTAAATAATGGCTTATTCTCGTTTGTTTGTGCATGTGAGAGTACAGGATGTGGCTGTCTCTTCAGCTACCTTCAGATTGCTTCTCCTTGGAACTCATACAAGGGAATGGCCTTTCATACTTCTTAGTTGGCCAGGATGCAGGCAGGATAAGCTCATGTCACTCTGCCATGGTGTGTCTCCTGAATCTGATAGACGACTACTGTCACTCAGCTCTTACTTTGGGGAACATTTGCACTGCATTACTACCAACATTTTTTGTCCTGTTAGGAATATATATTTGATGATCACACTTTCATCCTCCAAACAAATTTCAGGATGGTCAGGCTCTGAAAATTGCAGAGAAGCTAGAAGGAAATGGGGAGGAAACATTAGAGCCAAAGAGAAAGAAAAAGAAGAAAGGTCAGTATAAGCGTGGCTATTTCCCTTCCACACGAGTACCTGGTGGCTGATGAAAGAACTTCTTGGTCTTCATAGTCCACCAACACACTCATAATCTTGCTTCATCTTTACATTCCACGTGTCTGTCTCATGTATTCCAATGAGAAACTCCCTCTAAAAAACAGAGCCAGAGCAGAGATAACCAACCAGGCTCTCCCAGGCATCCAGTAAACTCTCTTTAAGGAAGAAAATATGATTTGAGCACCACAAAATGTGACGGTATAAGATATGAAAAAGTTTTATTAGATGGAGATGATACATGCAAACCCCCGTTAATATACTCTTGGTGTATTGTACTCCACATCCTACATGGCCCTCTCAGAAACTGATGTCATGATTAAGGGTATTGAGTGACTACTGATGAAGCTGAGAGGAGATGAAGGGTTGATACGGGTGGTAGTGAAATGTTACATTGATCTAATGCCTGTATTCGTAGTCACATACCATCATTGTACGTGGTCATTGTTCACTTTTTGTCTTGTCCTAATTAAATCAATGTCATGCCAGCTCTGTTGTGATTGCAATAGGAGTACTGTATGATTGCTCTAGTACTTTCCATGGCAGCTACAAGATTAAGTGAATAATTTTGACTGAGTAGAAATGGAACAAAATCATAGCAATTACCACGAGCAATCATGGTATGTGACTACGAATACGAGCATAAGATCTAATGACTGTCAATGGTGCGGTAAGAATTCACTATCAATGTGAGTGTCTGCCAAGGATTAATGGTGATCCTGTGACTTGGCATAGTACCTAAGGACATGATTTCACGTGGAGGTAGTGACTCATGATCACTGAAGGAGCATGGATGTGGGCAATGTGCAGATAGTATGTGAGTTTGAATTCTGTTTCACATGGTGTGTAAAGTCTATTTTTTTTAACAAGGCAAAAATTCCAAGCTATTATAAGGTCTCATGCTTAAAATGATGCCTATGTTTACCTGATAATAGGGTTAACTATGATCAAATACAGCTGAAATTTAGAAGAAGCGTAGTATTCCCTTCTCCTGGCATCAAATATCAGTCAGTAAGCAGCAAGGGGGCAGGATTTTTTGCCTTGTTAAAAAAACTAACTATAGTGTGTATGGTGATCAGGGACTTACAGGTGCAGTGTTGTAATGAGTCATTTGAGTAATATGATTCATTTGATCCACATTGCATTCTGTACTACAGTATACGTAGACTAATACAGTAAAACTTCTCGTATTCGGACCCTCATTATTCGGACTTGGACATTATTCGGACCTTCTTTTTTTTTTTTTTTTTTAGGGGTCGAAATTTCCTAGCTATATATACACCTAGATTTTTTTTATACATATCCCCCATTATTCGGATCCTTGCATTACTCGGACCACTCCTTGGCCCAATTAGTCCGAATATGAGAGGTTTTACTGTACATTGGAGCCATTGACAGTGCCTGGCCTGTAGTCTGTGTCTATACTGTTGCTTTGAAGGAACACGGGTACCCAAATAATGCATACATTTTACTATGTAGTACTTACTAACCCCTTCACACCCAGATCTTTCCTTTGCTATAAAAAATTGCATGTTGTCGAGCCTTAAAACTACGAAAAGTAACTGAATATACCAAATTAGTTAGTGGACAAGGATACTAAACAGGTCATAGCTATAAAATATTGCTTTATAATCACTAAAAATCGTCTATGGTAGTCAGATTACAATGAAAATTACGTTCTGGTTCTCAAGGGGTTAAGAGTAATAATGAAATGTTGAAAGGAGAAGGTACTAGGTATTATGGTGTAGTATGCTCCCTGCATGTAAGCACGTGTACATTTATGATATATACATAACATATTCCATGCAAATTCTCCCCAACCCTCTGCACACCCTGTCAAGTTCCTCTCACTGTCCAACATGTCCTACTATCCTGCCCCCATCTTACTCCTGCCCGTTCCAGTTCCTTCCCTCATTTGTCCTCCCTTTCCCGACCTCCCTGTCTTGCGGACATTCTCCCGGAATCCCCCTCCTTCTCCCTGGAAAATGTAACCTCCTTCCTCCAACAAATCCACATCCTACATCTGATCTAACCATCCTGCTGTAACATTCCGTTCTTTCCCCTTCCCTCATCGTTTCACTATTATTCTTTAACCCTGACCCTTTATATGCTTTGCCATAGTGCCATATGACCTCTGATGGCTGGCACATTCACCTTTTTAGGCATTAAATCAAATCAATCCATGCAAATTTGTGATATTTTGTTGTTGTTTTGCTGTCATACAAATATTCCATCTCATCTAGTTGTGAGAAAACTCATTATCGTTCACAAATCACAATATGCACTATCGATCAGCTCCTGCAAGGGTGCCACCTCACTTGTGAAGGAGATAGCCACTCATATTGTTTACCATCCTTTGTGGATAGAGAGCTGAAAATATGAGAGGTTATCTTAGCATGCTGATATCTAAACATACTTATATATGAAGGTGAGCTGCTATGGGCTATATTCATGAAGGCTCGTTAATTATTCATATTAAAGATCAGTATGTACTTGCAAACATAAGTAAATATTGTCACTGCTTAACCCCTTCACGTCCAGATCTTTCCTTGGCTATAAAAAATGGTGTGTTGTCGAGCCATATAATTACGAAAAGTAACTAAGTATACCAAAATAGTTAGTCGACAAGGATACTAAACGGGTCATATCTATAAAATATTGCATATACTGTATTCATTAAAAATCGTCTAGTGGTACCCAAATTACAAAGGAAATTACGTTCTGGGCCTCAAGGGGTTAAAGATCAGTATAGTACTTGCAAACATAAGTAAATATTGTCGTTGCTTAAATGCGACAGAGAGTATACTTTTAATCTCTCTTTCTCTCTATTTTTTTCTATTTTAATCTCTATTTCTCTCACTTTTTTATTTTTATTTCCATTTTTATCTCTATTTTTCATTTTGATATCTAGTTTTATTTCTATTTTTCATTTTAATTTCTAGTTTTATCTCTATTTTTCTCTATTTTTCATTTTAATTTCTAGTTTTATCTCTATTTTTCATTTTAATTTCTAGTTTTATCTCTATTTTTCTCTATTTTTCATTTCAATTTCTATTTTAATCTATATTTCTCTCTATTTTTCATTTTATTTCTATTTTAATCTATATTTCTCTCACTTTTTCATTTTAATTTCTATTCTTATCTCTATTTCTCTCATTTTTCGTTTCAATTTCAATCATAATCTTTCAGTAGATCAAGGTAGTGTGTTACAGAGTGTTTGTGTTGCTTCAGAAGTCAGTGCAGAGGGTGGCCTTCACAACGCAGCAGAGGTTGACCACATTCACACCACATTCACTGCCCTCCAATCAACGTCAGAATTCAAAGCAATATTTGACTACACTCCAAGACCTGAAGATTATAGAATGAATAACATCAAAGTTAGAAATTTGAGAACACAGTAAGGTTAATCTGGGTTTCGGTTTCTACCATATAGTCATAAGAACATAGAACATAAGAAAATAAGGAAGCTACAAGAGGCCGTGAGACCTACACGAGGTAGTTCCTGTTACTTAACTCTACCTATATCCACCTCTCTTCCCCATCCATGAATTTATCCAGCCTCCTTTTAAAGACCCCAATAGACTCCGCATTGGCCACTTGAATACTGAGTCCATTCCAATCATTCACCACCCTATTTGTGAACCAGTTTCTCCCAATTTCCTTTTTAAATCTACGCTTCTCCAGCTTGAATCCGTTACTTCTCGTTCTACCCTGGTTAATAGCCGTAAGAACTTTTCCTACATAAGTCAGGTTTAGTCACCTTAATGTATACAAATCTGTAACATGCAGCTTGAAATAATGATGTTACCAGGAGTGATTCCATGTCCATTACCTTCAGTTGTCAGCTTTTGTTAAGGTTTTTTTATGCTTTGCCATAGTGCCATATGACCTCTGATGGCTGGCACATTTCCCCCTTTTTGGCATTAAAGCAATCAATCAGTTGTCAGCATGTCTCCAAATGTATGTGTCCAGGCTTATGTACTATGTAGTTATTATAGATATTTGAGTGGTACAGTAAAATATCTCGTATTCGGACCCTCATTATTCAGACTTCGACATTATTCGGACCTAGATTTTTTTTTTTTTTTTTTTTTTTTTTTTTTCCAGGGATCGAAATTTCCTTAGCTATATAATTCTATACACCAATTTTTTTTTTTTTTTTTTCCCCCATATCCCCCCCATTATTCGGATCCTTGCATTACTCGGACCACTCCTTGGCCCAATTAGTCCGAATATGAGAGGTTTTACTGTATGTGAAAATAGTTTCTTATTGCAGACTTATGAAGGCCTCTGACATCACGCTGCCAAAGCTGGATGAGGCTACAGAAGGGCCTGGGTTTAGCACGAGGGTGATAGGTGGCGCCAAGTATGTTCTGCCGCCCCAGGTTCGCTTCATTTGTGATGACGTCGCCAACATTTTGGACCACACTTCTGATGAACAATATGATTTCATCGTGATGGATCCACCGTGGCTAAACAAACATGTGAAAAGGAAAAAATCTGTTCATGGAAGCCAACAAGGGTAAATATATGTACTATAGTAAGCTTAAGTTAATCTTGTCTAGAAGCCACACCCCTGCCTTTCCCCCCTGTTAACTCCTTCTTCGCGCCCAGATCTTTCCTTTGCTATATAAAATTGTCTGTTGTTAGCCATAAAATTACGAAAAGTAACTTAATATACCAAATTAGCAAGTGGACAAGGATACTAAAGAGGTCAAATCTATAAATTATTGCTTATAGTCACTAAAAATCGTCTAATGGTACCCAAATTACAATGCAAATTACGTTCTGGGCCTCAAGGGGTTGAGTACTATATCTGTATGGTGATATATATGTAGGTGATGAGAAACGTGGTTGATAAGAAAATATGTTGTGTACTGGATGAAGAAAATACATAAATATACAAATATATATGTATTTAATGATACTTATGAAATGTATCACTTATTAGATTAGAACATTACAAGTGCTTGTGGGCCCTTGGGACCCATGTATTGATGTTTGTAGTAGTAGTATATATTAGACAACATGTGATTGCATACTCCAATCGTGTTGTTGCTGTCGTTGGTCACTGGTCAAAGTGCCTCGGGGTAGACCACGTTCCCTGTGATTCCAACCCTTTGTGTTCCGTGTGATTCCAACACACACACACACTCACACACGCACACAAAAGTTAAGTCCATGAGTCTACGGAGTTTGTGGAATGTGGCAAGACGTTACCGCAGAGCTTTTCCTGTAATCTAATATTCCTAAAAGTGTTTTCAGCACAAATCCCCCTTCAAAATGATTCAATCGACATGGGACCAAGCCGCTTACCACATACGATTTATTTGCCATTTTTTGAGCCTACTCTCATCAATATTGAATTTAGTTTCGGCTACCCAAAACAGACACACACACAGACACACGGCTACTCCTATAGTACATTAGATGTGTGGTGAAACCCTTTTTAATTTGAGCAAGCATGTTACATTCACAGCAATGTACAACTTAACCCCTTCACACCCAGATCTTTCCTTTACTATAAAATATTGTCTGTTGTTAGTCATAAAATTACGAAGTCACTTAAAATACCACACGAGTTAGTTGACAAGGATACTAAACAGGTCATGGCTATAAAAACATTGCTTATAGTCACTAAAAATCATCTTATGGTGGTCAAATTACAGTGGCAATGACGGCCTGGGCGTGAATGGGTTAACTAACACATGTCAATCACTGATACATTTTGAGTTCCTGTCCCATCTGTCATGCAGGTATAACATGATGAGTGTTGAGGACATCTTGAAGATTCCTATTGACAACCTATTGAAGGATGGCGGTCTCCTTGCAGTGTGGAGCACAAATAGTCCTTCACAGATACAAGAATTTCTTCAGGGTTTACATGCATGGGACGTTGAACATATTGCAACATGGTACTGGCTGAAGGTACGTATTCATAATAGTCTTATAGTCTATTTTATTTATTATGGTCAAAATACAGTAAGGAAGCCACGCCCCCTGCCTGCCCTTCTATTCTACGGGGCAGCTGATTGGTGCATTCCTCGTATCATCACTACCAATCACAATATCTTCACTACTTAACAGCGGGGTGACCACTGCACAGAGCAATCTTCACTACAGGGATTTTGGATTTTGTCACCCTCTGTAGTGAAGATGTAGTGTGCAGTGGTCACGCCGCTGTTAAGTAGTGAAGATATTGTGATTGGTAGTGATGATACGAGGAATGCACCAATCAGCTGCCCCGTAGAATAGAAGGGCAGGCAGGGGGCGTGGCTTCCTTACTGTATTTTGACCATAATAAATAAAATAGACTATAAGACTATTATGAATACGTACCTTCAGCCAGTACCATGTTGCAATATGTTCAACGTCCCATGCATGTAAACCCTGAAGAAATTCTTGTATCTGTGAAGGACTATTTGTGCTCCACACTGCAAGGAGACCGCCATCCTTCAATAGGTTGTCAATAGGAATCTTCAAGATGTCCTCAACACTCATCATGTTATACCTGCATGACAGATGGGACAGGAACTCAAAATGTATCAGTGATTGACATGTGTTAGTTAACCCATTCACGCCCAGGCCGTCATTGCCACTGTAATTTGACCACCATAAGATGATTTTTAGTGACTATAAGCAATGTTTTTATAGCCATGACCTGTTTAGTATCCTTGTCAACTAACTCGTGTGGTATTTTAAGTGACTTCGTAATTTTATGGCTAACAACAGACAATATTTTATAGTAAAGGAAAGATCTGGGCGTGAAGGGGTTAAGTTGTACATTGCTGTGAATGTAACATGCTTGCTCAAATCAAAAAGGGTTTCACCACACATCTAATGTACTATAGGAGTAGCCGTGTGTCTGTGTGTGTGTCTGTTTTGGGTAGCCGAAACTAAATTCAATATTGATGAGAGTAGGCTCAAAAAATGGCAAATAAATCGTATGTGGTAAGCGGCTTGGTCCCATGTCGATTGAATCATTTTGAAGGGGGATTTGTGCTGAAAACACTTTTAGGAATATTAGATTACAGGAAAAGCTCTGCGGTAACGTCTTGCCACATTCCACAAACTCCGTAGACTCATGGACTTAACTTTTGTGTGCGTGTGTGAGTGTGTGTGTGTGTTGGAATCACACGGAACACAAAGGGTTGGAATCACAGGGAACGTGGTCTACCCCGAGGCACTTTGACCAGTGACCAACGACAGCAACAACACGATTGGAGTATGCAATCACATGTTGTCTAATATATACTACTACTACAAACATCAATACATGGGTCCCAAGGGCCCACAAGCACTTGTAATGTTCTAATCTAATAAGTGATACATTTCATAAGTATCATTAAATACATATATATTTGTATATTTATGTATTTTCTTCATCCAGTACACAACATATTTTCTTATCAACCACGTTTCTCATCACCTACATATATATCACCATACAGATATAGTACTCAACCCCTTGAGGCCCAGAACGTAATTTGCATTGTAATTTGGGTACCATTAGACGATTTTTAGTGACTATAAGCAATAATTTATAGATTTGACCTCTTTAGTATCCTTGTCCACTTGCTAATTTGGTATATTAAGTTACTTTTCGTAATTTTATGGCTAACAACAGACAATTTTATATAGCAAAGGAAAGATCTGGGCGCGAAGAAGGAGTTAACAGGGGGGAAAGGCAGGGGGTGTGGCTTCTAGACAAGATTAACTTAAGCTTACTATAGTACATATATTTACCCTTGTTGGCTTCCATGAACAGATTTTTTCCTTTTCACATGTTTGTTTAGCCACGGTGGATCCATCACGATGAAATCATATTGTTCATCAGAAGTGTGGTCCAAAATGTTGGCGACGTCATCACAAATGAAGCGAACCTGGGGCGGCAGAACATACTTGGCGCCACCTATCACCCTCGTGCTAAACCCAGGCCCTTCTGTAGCCTCATCCAGCTTTGGCAGCGTGATGTCAGAGGCCTTCATAAGTCTGCAATAAGAAACTATTTTCACATACAGTAAAACCTCTCATATTCGGACTAATTGGGCCAAGGAGTGGTCCGAGTAATGCAAGGATTCGAATAATGGGATATGTATAAAAAAAAAAAAAAAAAAAAAAAATTAGATGTATTAGGAAGTATTAGGTGTATACAGCTAGGAAATTTCGACCCCTTAAAAAAAAAAAAAAAAAATCTAGGTGTATATATATATAGCTAGGAAATTTCGACCCCTAAAAAAAAAAGAAAAAAAAAAGAGGAGGTTCGAATAAGAGAGGTTTTACTGTATTTGGAAAGTCAGATAGCAGTATGAAACAGTAATAATATTAAGAGAGATATACAAAAAAATTCATAACCAGTGTTGACAAACTTTTTGAAGCAGCTGAACATAAGAGAATAAGGAAGCTACAAGAGGCCGTGATACCTACACGTGGTAGTTCCTGTTACTTAACACTACCTACATCCACCTTTCATACCCATCCATGAAATTATCTAGCCTCCTTTTAAAGTGCCTTCAAGAAACTATCCTTACTCGACCCCCTGTTTAACCTCCTTCCTCCAACAAATCCACATCCTACATCTGATCTAACCATCCTGCTGTAACATTCCGTTCTTTCCCCTTCCCTCATCGTTTCACTATTATTCTTTAACCCTGACCCTTTATATGCTTTGCCATAGTGCCATATGACCTCTGATGTCTGGCACATTCACCTTTCTAGGCATTAAATCAATCAATTAAAGCTCCCTATTGACTCCACACTAACTGATTGTGATTTATTTCTTCTTCAACAGGTGACCAAGGGTGGGGAGGTGATAACCCCTCTTCAAGGCCGCTGTCACACCAAACTACCTTATGAAAGAATCTTTATTGCCCGAAAGTGCAGGACAAAAGTGTGCCATGGAGATGTTCCGGATAATTTTGTCCTCTGCAGCGTACCGAGCGGTGTACATTCACATAAACCTCCCCTTTTTGGTAAGAGTCATTTCTGAGTTTTATATACAGTAAAACCTCTCATATTCGGATTAATTGGGCCAAGGAGTGGTCTGAGTAATGCAAGGATCCGAATAATGGTGGGGATATTAAAAAAAAAAAAAAAAAAAAAAATATTTTTAGGTGTATAATATAGCTAGGAAATTTCGACCCCTAAAAAAAAAAAAAAAAAAAAAGGAGAAGCTCCGAATAATGTCCAAGTCCGAATAATGAGGGTCCGAATACGAGAGGTTTTACTGTAAAACTGTTTCATCATTTATCTAACTAAGTCGAGTATAAATATATTTGAGAAAAGTTTTGGTTTAGTAGATTGGGAATATGATTTCGGCAATGACAGATGAATGTTTTGTCTGACGTCCCAAAGCATTTTTTCTTTACGAGTAATGGACGGCCACTGAACAAACATTGGAAATTAAAAGGCCTGCTATTTGCCACTCAAAATTAATGAAATGAAATAAACGATTGAATAACAAATTAATATACATATTATATTCATAATTTTCATACAATTAGTTTCTTCCAAACAAGTGGGTTGGCGCGCACACACACACACACAAAATAAAAATAATGTTTACTGGGGAAATGACAGGAGAAGGAACCCAGCACCTGTGTCTGTGCTGCCGTGTGGTGCAGACAGCCTGGGTGGCGATGTTGCGCGAAATTTTGCACGTGGGTAAAGTTTTGTTAAGCACAATAAAAGGAAGGCTTCTGGAGATGTGGACTAGAGATCAGAGAAGATTGTGCCTTGACACTTGTATTGAGGACAGCATAGTTTTTTTAGGACAGTAGTTTGAATAATATTTGGCTATCATTCTTTGAGCAAGGTTGAAGGTAAAGGAAGTAAGGGAGAATTTATGGCAATGTGTATCAGCTGTTGTAGTAGTAAGGTCATGAATCCACATGATCATTACTTCTGTTAGTGATTGATAACTTTGTGGTGCTGTGTTATAGTCTATTCTTTTTAACACGGCAAAAAAATCATTTATCATAAGGTCTCATGCTTAAAATTATGCCTGTTTACCTGATACTATGGTTAACTATGATAAAATACAGTTGACATTTAGAAGAAGCGTAGTATTCCCTTCTACTGGCATCAAATATCAGTCAGTAAGCAGCAAGGGGGCAGGATTTTTTGCCTTGTTAAAAAAATAGACTAGTCCTTCTGTTCCTTCCACCCACTTGTGACTCAAAGGAATGAGTTTTTTCTTTAAATTTTCTTGGACCTATTTTAATGCCAAGTATAGACTGATTTTAATGCCAAGTATAGGACAGCTTTATTGGTAATTGTGTGAAGTATAATTCGTACCATCCCTCTTCTAATGCCATCCTCTCTAACAGATCTCATGAAGACATTTTTGGTGTCAAAGCCTCAATGTTTGGAGGTGTTTGCAAGAAGTCTGGTTCCTGGCTGGACGAGTGTTGGACTGGACGTGTTGCGACTACAGCATACAGATTTATTTGAAGACTTAACCCCTTGAGGCCCAGATCTTTCCTTTGCTATATAAAATTGTATATTGTCGAGCCATAAAATTACGAAAAGTAACTAAATAAACCAAATTAGATAGTCGACAACGATACTAAACAGGTCATATCTAAAACATTGCTTATATTCACTAAAAATCGTTCAATGGTACCCAAATAACAATGGAAATTACGTTCTGGGTCTCAAGGGGTTAAAAGACTAGAAAAAAAAACTACAAATATGACTCATAATTTAATGGCATTCACTGACATTTCACATGGAATGAACATCATAAAAAGTAAATACAACACTCCCAACCAGTGGAAAATTTCTATCGGACAGTGTAAATGAGTTACAGCAAACCATAATTACAGTATATTTTGTACCATCAGTCTAGTGGCTGTCAAACTAGGCTGAAAACACTTGTAACACCAAATGGTTGTCTCAAGTCCTACCTGTCACACTAGTCTCGAGAAATGTGGTTCCTGTGACAGCTCCTGATATCAAGGTGAGAAACCCAACACTTGCTTCCCGTCACGACACGGTGAGCCTCCACGGAAAGACCTCACCCACCCCTCACATCACAACGTATAAAAATTACGTTTCTTTTTCTACGAGTAATTCTCTAGCTCTTCATCCCAATTGTGGCGCCCGCTGCTGTAGTGAGGCAATCGACACAACCTTTGAAACCGAGTTGGTGGTTGCATCGTATAGCTCAAGGTCTCTAAATAAAGTAGAGCCAGATTGCCTGAACTCTAAGGGAAGTATCCATTAAGTCAAAACATCCACACGTAACTGGAATTTCCTGCAATTTTTCACGCATCGTCAATCTTGGTGGTAAAGCGGGGTAAGCGACCGAGAGAGGTGCCTGGCCAATGAGCGCTAAGTATTTCTATGTCACGATGCTCTTGGCCAATGCGGTTGGAGCACAGACTACCCTCCCGGCGTTCTGAAGTGAGGAAGGCACCGCACTCTTTGCATCAGCCCGGCTCCGAGCGAGAAGGAGGCACAGAATCCAGGTTTGCTCGGGCTCGCCAACTTCAAATGCAGTTTTCTCGGTTAAATATGTCGCTTACCTCGCCACAGCAGGGGGCGCCACAATCATGAATGAGCCAACAAATTGTACGATGAAAAGGTATGAATGTTACTTTGAAAAATGTCATTCGATACAATGACTACTTTACCATGACAAAAATGCAGGAGCTAATGTATCTTGACAATGTTAGAAAGTTGGATTTTACATGAGAAAACATACAAGAATTTGCAAATAAGATACTGTACTGTAAAGTTGAACATTTCTTACTCTCAAATCTTACACACTTACATATACGTAAAGTTGAATCTGAAATACAGAGGGAAATGGTGTTAATAATATGTATAATTAGTTTTAAAATAAAATCTTTACAAATTTTTTACTGTGTATTTGTGTTATCATGATCATCAAGTTTTTGGAAGGTAGATTCCATGCTTATTAAAGCCAACCAAATTATGTTAACTTTCATTTTAAGTATTTGAATATTCTAGTGCTTCGGGTCCTCTTCAGAACCCTATCCAAGGTCTCAAGTTTAACAAATGGCATTCTAGCTTTAGCCCCTTGAGGCCCAGAAGGTAATTTCCTATTGTGATTGGTTGAAGTCTCTATTTACAAGTCATAAAATTATAATTAACCCCTCCACACCCAGATCTTTCCTTTGCTATATAAAATCGTCTGTTGTTAGCCATAAAATTACAAAAAGTAACCTAAATATACCAAATTAGTTAGTGGACAAGGATACTAAACAGGTCATATCAATAAAACATTGCTTATAGTCACTAAAAATTGTCTAATGGCACCCAAATTACGTTCTGGCCCTCAAGGGGTTACAATAGTTAAGATAGCAAGAGCTGAGGTTCTACTGTATTAGCACTATGGCTCTAATGCATATAATATAATGTACTATTTGGTTAGTTTCATAAAAAATTATCAGAGCAACATGTTTCCACTCACCTGCAAAGAGCTTGTGGTAGCGAGGATATGATGGGTCCATAGCCTTGGGAATTGTCGTAAAGCTCAAATAACGGTGCCGCTACTAGCTTGTAATTTTTTGGTACTGCAAACAGGGCTGAAAGTAAACAAAAGGGTTGACACTTTAGTGATGAGAAATTATCCCTATTCATACATGGTATTTATAATAATAATAATAATAATTTTGTTCTCGCCCGGAGGCATACATACAAAAAACAAAGCGATAAGAACAAGCCAAGGAGTAAACTTAAGTACTAGAGCAAAAACAAAGTACAGGCATATTAGGGGACATAGTATTATGACTGATAATGCATCATCTCCAACAAGAAAACCTGTGATTGTTGAGGTATTTGAAGGGAATGGAAAGGAAGAATGAAAATATTCACTAAAACACACGACACACCCTAGTCAAAGAAAGGCAGTCTGCACACACACATACACACACACACGCACACACACACACACACAATAGAGAGAGGGAAAAAAAATGGACACGACAATGTCTCAAGAATTAAAAGTGATGATGCATATCTATAGTCTATTTTTTTTATTATGGTCAAAATACAGTAAGGAAGCCACGCCCCCTGCCTCCCCTTCTATTCTACGGGGCAGCTGATTGGTGCATTCCTCGTATCATCACTACCCATCACAATATCTTCACTACTTAACAGCGGCGTGACCACTGCACAGAGCAATCTTTACTACAGAGGGATTTTGGATTTTGTCACCCTCTGTAGTGAAGATTGCTCTGTCCAGTGGTCACGCCGCTGTTAAGTAGTGACGATATTGTGATGGGTAGTGATGATACGAGGAATGCACCAATCAGCTGCCCTGTAGAAAAGAAGGGGAGGCAGGGGGCGTGGCTTCCTTACTGCATTTTGACCATAATAAAAAAAGATAGACTATAGTTTGTCTTATCTTGCATTGGATCAGTGAAGGTTGAAGGCCATTGCAACATTACTGGTCAAGGCTCTGGTACAATCCTTTATATCTGCATCTCAAGTTCAAACTGTTACTCCAGGTTCAGGAAGCGCCATCGATTGGAAGGGTTTCACTTTTCAAACATACACTTTTCAGGAAGTCATTAATTTTATCTGTTTTATTTTTAGCTAGGCAAGGCCCCTTTGAGGAAAAAAACCACAATAATAATAATAGTGTGTAAACTAAATAAATTTGCTTTGGAATACATTTAGTACTCTCTTTCTCTCTCTCTCTCTCTCTCTCAGAACTCTTCATATATTGCAGTCTCTCTCTCTCTCAGAACTCTTCATATATTGCACAGTCTCTCTCTCTCTCTCTCTCCAGAACTCTTCATATATTGCAGTCTCTCTCTCTCTCTCAGAACTCTTCATATATTGCAGTCTCTCTCTCTCTCTCTCAGAACTCTTCATATATTGCAGTCTCTCTCTCTCTCTCCCTATGAGTATTACAAAGTATTTACCTTTTTCTCCAAGTTGTACTAAGAAGAGCTTTTTATGTTCCTTGGGTTTGGTGATGTGTGAGGGGATGTAAGGGTACTGCGGGGGCTCAAAGTTGGGTCTCCACCAGTTGCCTATTATATCCTCTATGACCCACTCCTGCTTAACGCCGTCCTGCCGCCCCAGGGTCTCCGTCAGTAGCCGCTTGAGCCCCTCCACCTCGTCCTCGTCTGTGCTGAGTTCCCCGCCCGGCCTGGTGACACATGAGGCAACACTTACAAATACATGTCTGTCGTCAATATATATTAATCTCTTCAGCATCCTGTTGATCATATTTTTCAGCTTAAAAGGCTTAATACTACATTAGACAAGTTTAAAAGGAAAATTTCAATACTTATGTAATATCTCTACTGAAGTTAATTCTGCTTTCTGATATCCCTAGTGCAAAAGTATGAAGGTCATGCATGCGACAGAGCTAAGCAATAAGGATTTCAAAGGGTAGTAAGGCAAATATATTCACGGTGCTTCAAGTGTATGAAATAGCTGAGCGTACAATTGGAAGCCTGTAGGTCTAGGTCCCACTTGTTCTGATCTGTTGTTGCTCCCACTTGTAGATAACATGAAAGCCAGATGTCAAAATCATACAAAGATATACAAAAAATACGAAACAAAATAATACTATACAGACTAAAAGTGCAGTGGTTAGTAAACACAGATCATAACAAAGAGGTGCAAGGGTTCGAGTCCCTACTACCAGGACATTATCCTTCCGTGATGTACAGTAGTCACCCAACAGACAATAGATACAGAATAGAGAAATTGTGACTTTAAATGCATAGTTTGAGAGGTATTCTGTCCTTGTTTTATATGTGTTATTGTCATCTTATGATAGACAACACCATCCTATGTGTGTCTGAAGGAGAGGACAATGACGATACTGAAATCTAAACAAGAAACCAAAGATGGGAAACCACAGAATTTAAACAAAATGCACGATTACGATTAACCCCTTGAGACCCAGAACGTAATTTTCATTGTAATTTGGCTACCATTAGACCATTTGCAGTGAATATAAGCAATATTTTATAGACATGACCTGTTTAGTATCCTTGTCCACTAACTAATTTGGTATATTCAGCTACTTTTTGAAATTTTATGGCTCCACAACAGACAATTTTTTATAGCCAAGGAAAGATGTGGGCGTGAAGGGGTTAAACACACGGCAATACATGTCTTGCATTTCACAGGTATATTTTCCTATTTCCTTTGCCCACTATAACTCATCATAACAGTTCACCACTGTGTTCCAGGGAATCACAGTCTCTACCTATGTGTCACTAAGCACAGTGCATGAGAAGAGGTGACATGGTGCTAACCTTGGAGGTGGAAAGAGATACCAATCAATGACAATTTCTAGCATGATGCCTAAAGTGTTCATCACCAATGTGTGAAGGCTATAATAAATATTTTTATTTTTTATTTTACTTTTTCTTTAATAAATGTTCCTTCTGAGAGGCTTCTTCAGCTGTGCCAAAAGATCACACACTCCTTGTCTCACTCCTGCACCCATAAACACAAATACTCACAGCTTAAAGAAGGTTGTGCCCAGCTGCAGCAGCAACACGTGTGGCAGACCGTGTTCGTGCACCAGCAGCACGGCCTCAACACTCCGTCTCATGCCTATCTTATCAAACTCTTCACGCATTCTCTGGAATCTTGCCGGCACACTGGGGTCTCTCTCAAACAATGGATCCTTGGTGCCAAAAGTGTAGTTTGTAAGTGGGTACCTGTTGGAGTATACAAGTGTTCATAGGATTAGTTAACCTACAATCAGCTATAAAATATGGGACTAAAGGATTCCTGCATAAAACACAGCTATTACCTATTCTCATACCTCTTCACAATAAGCACTTTCTCAGCATGCCAAATGTTGATCTTATCTTTTCTATCCACTTTGTTCTGAAACACTTTGGCCCGTACCAAGAGTCATGATGAAGGTCGAGCGACGAACGACCGAGGAAGGGTACCATAAAAGGGATTTTTTCAGAACGAAGAGCAGCGACGACCGTCTTTACAGTAAAACCTCTCGTATTCGGACCCTCATTATTCGGAATTTGACTTTATTCGGACCTCCTCTTTTTTTTTTTTTTTAATGGGTCGAAATTTCCCAACTATATAATTATTCACCTAATTTTTTTTTTTTTTTTTTTTTTTTAAATATATCCCCCCATTATTCGGATCCTTGCATTACTCGGTCCACTCCTTGGCCCAATTAGTCCGAATATGAGAGGTTTTACTGTATATCCTTCCTCCCTTCCTTCCCTTTTTTGGGCATGTACTACACTGTACTTACCATTCATCAGAACATTCGGTATAATTTCAGTATTGTGCATAAAATAACTAAAAGAAAAAAAACTAACCTAATCAAAATTTATCAGAAAAAACCTTTATCCTAAAATTGCGAGATGCTGAAACACATCAAAATTTATCAGAAAAAAAGCTTAGTCCCATAAATAGCAAGATGCTGACACACCAAATAATACGAAATAGTTTTGTCCTTAGGTGTCAGACTGGTAAATATTAATCCCTTGAGGCCCAGAACGTAATTTCCACTGTAATTTGACCACCATTAGATGAATATAAGCAATGTTTTTTATAGCTATGACCTGTTTAGTATCCTTGTCCACTAGCTAATTTGCTTTATTTAGTTACTTTTCGTAATATTATGGCTCAACAACTTACAATTATTTATAGCAAAGGAAAGATCTGGGCGTGAAGGGGTTAAGCTCTTAGACACAGTACACGATGAGTGGTTGTTGTGTTCTGAACTTTGGGATCTCGGTATGTGGAGTGTTTCTAACCCCGTATTACCAGGGGAAATCAATGGCATCAAAAATGAGTTATATTTCATATTCATGTAATAATAACAGTAATGGGTTAGGCTAGGCAAGGTTAAGGTTAGGACTATGCTAGGTTCAGGTTGGCTATTTAGAGAGTTTAACCCCTTGAGGCCCAGAACGTAATTCCTATTGTAATGTGTGTATCATCAGACAATTTCAATGAAGATAAGTAATATTTTATAGATATGACAAGTATAGTATCCTTATCCATTAGTTAATTTGGATAATTTATAGTTTCACCCAACCAACGATTTTCTGATGCGCCTTATGTTTTTCTGGTGTGTTTTTATGTGTTTTGAATGAATCTGCTAACCGTTTCTGTCGCTATTTTTTTTTTTTTTTTTTTAGGCAGATCAGTTAGTTTTTTGTTTTTTTTAAGTTAGGTAAAGGTTAGGTTAGGTTTAGTTTTTCTTTTTTCATTTTTGCAATTAAAAAAAATTAAAAAAAATTGCGACAGAAACGGTTAGCAGATTCATTCAAAACACATAAAAACACACCAGAAAAACACAAGGCGCATCAGAAAATCGTTGGTTCGGTGAAACTATAAATTGACCGTTAATTTGGTATATGAAGCTACTTTTCATAATTCTAAAGCTAAAACCAAATTATTGTATGTAGCAAAGGAAAGATCTGGGCGTGAAGGGGATAAAGGTATTTGGCACAGACTCCTCTCCTATTTCCAGCGCAAATGAGTATCTTATTTTTGGTAAAGTGAAAAGTATCCAAATATATCGTATCCTCACTAAGCGCTGAAGCATAAATTATACAGAACACATGAATATTAGTCCAGCAGACACCCTAGTTCTCCTGCATAATAACCACTCGAGGACGGAGGGGGGCATAAATCAGCTGCATTTGCCTCCCCCATTCTCCACAAACCCGTTTCCCACCACTCCCCTAAGGTTGTTGGGTAGGGGGAGAGCAAATGGTGATTTTGACTTTTGTCCGAAACTGCATTTACACCCGTTTCATTAGCGGGTTGCCGAGACACCAAACAACTCCCCCTGACTGACATGCGTGTTTGCCCACCTAGAGACTGCTAGAGGCAAGGGAGCGGCTGCTTGTAAGGCTTGTGCTTGCTCTTCTCTGCACGTAGCGAACAAGAAGGTCATACTTGTTTTCACATGCATTGATTCTGCCACTTGTTTACCTTTTCCGGCAGTGTGTGTGTGCGGTGTGTCGTAAGTTGAGACTCAAAGATAAACACCTTTAGGAGCGATAGTACAGTATAATAGTGTGATTTAGCACCACGTACTTACAGACTGATTGTTCTGTTTAGCGCCAAAGACGGGTTTCCGTTGTACTTGGCCCCGTATGAGGGTGGGGTGGAGTTTTTGGGCCAGCCCGTGTTGGCTCCCGCGCCCCGCTTCTGTGTCGCCATGTTGTCAACACACGCCGCCGCCACACTGATGCCAACGCCAAACACTTCCCACGCCAGCTAAACATTTTCCCACAAATATCCCACATTTTTGTTTTTCATTCCACAAATTTCTCTCATATTTAATTTGCATTGATATTGCTGTAATGTAATAGTATGTATCACACACACACACAGTCACACACACACACACACTCACTCCGTAAGGGACTCCGTAGTGTAAGGGTTAGCACGCTCGGCTCACAACCGAGAAGTCCCGGGTTCGATCCCCAGGTGGAGCGAAGACAGACAGGCTGTCTTCTTAAAACCCGAGCCCCTGTCCACCCAGCAGTGAATGGGTACCGGGTGTTAGCCGGGGGTTTGTGACCCGCCTCCCGGGGTGGTGACTTCGCCCAACACTAACACTAAGGATGAATGATAAAATAAATGTTGAACAAATATGGAGACGGGGCCATACGAACGTTGCTCAGGCCCTGTAAAATACAACTAGACACAACAAATGTGTTGGATATTTCTCTAAAGTGGCATCACTGGCCATTGGCGCCGCCAGGCTGCCCGCTGATTGGTCCTCACCACAACAACACACACTCTCATTGGAGCACAGAAACAAAACGCACACACACACACATATAATAATATATATTATATATATATATATATATATATATATATATATATATATATATATATATATATATATATATATATATAGAGAAGAGAGAGAGAGAGAGAGAGAGAGAGAGAGAGAGAGAGAGAGAGAGAGAGAGAGAGAGAAGAGAGATATTTGTATTAATTGTATTAAACTGCAGTATTACCCATGGGCCAGCTGGAGTGATATAACATACTACTAGGCAGGTAGCTAGGACGAAAGAGTGAATTAGTTAATAATTGATTAGAATGTGTCTTTTTAATCTATTTTTAAATAATGGATGCTGGACACACACTGTAGCCTACGTGTGTGTCCAGCATCCAAACTAGCTTCCTTGATCCAAACTGTAGCCCACAGAGCTCAGTCAGTAACTTGGATATAAAAACATTTCCATAACTAGGCCTTGCTAGCCCCTTGCCTGTTATCCTATGTGTGTGTCAGGAGGCAGCCTGAGAGGAGGCAGGCCACAGTACCTCTCTGATGTACTGTACTGTGAGCAGTGGCGTACCTACAAAATTGGAAGGGGGGGGGGGGGAATATATTATATATATATATATATATATATATATATATATATATATTATATATAATATAATATATAATATATATTCTAATTATTCATTCCTTGCAAAAGGGGGGAAGGCATGCCCCCCCCCCCCCCCGGTACGCCACTGACTGTGAGGCCCATACCTTGTACTCCCTCCCTCATGGCGGTGGTGGTGGTGGTGGTAGTCAAGGCAAAACACCTTCCACTTGCTGCTGTCTGTGCACCACCCACTCATTCCCTCTCCCTCCATTCCTCTCTCATACCTCTTCCTCCCTTCCTCCCATTCCTGTGCAACAGGAACTACCACGTGTAGGCCTCACGGCCTCTTGTAGCTTCCTTATTTTCTTATGCTCTCTCTCCCATAACTCCTTCTCCCGAGTCACTTCTTCCTTCCAGTATTCTCAAGGCACGGAGATGGATCACAACACACGCACAAGTACTAAAGGATACAAAAGAGTTGTATGGCAAAAAAAAAGTTTATTCCCCATATTTCTTCACAAAGTAACATTGAACATTCCAAGCCCATCACCCACCACCACAAGCACAACCCACACACAGCCACTCCCTCCTCACAGGTGTGTCTTGATATGTTTGGCAACACGACTCTTGGTAAGGAAACACTTGCCACAAATATCACACTTGTACTTCTTTTCACCACTGTGGCTGAGCATGTGTGAGTCAAGATGGCTTTTCAGGATAAATGGTTTTCCACACTCCTGACACGCAAAGTTTCTCTCACCAGTGTGGGTGACCATGTGTCTCTTAAGATCGGCTTTCATGGTAAATGTTTTCCCACATTCCTGACATTTAAAGTTTCTCTCACCACTGTGGAAGCGCATGTGTATGCTAAGACTGTTTTTCCGGGTAAATGTTTTCCCACATTCCTGACACTTAAACTCAGCAGTGTGGCTGAGCATGTGTGAGTTACGACTGCATTTCCAGATAAATGTTTTCCCACACTCCTGACACTCAAAGTTTCTCTCACCAGTGTGGCAGACCATGTGTTTGTTAAGACTGCTTTTCTGGGTAAATGTTTTCCCACACTCCAGACACTCAAAGTCTCTCACACCAGTGTGGCAGAGCATGTGTTTGTTAAGACTGCTTTTCTGGGTAAATGTTTTCCCACACTCCTGACACTCAAAGTCTCTCACACCAGTGTGGGTGTGCATGTGCCTCCTAAGAGCAGCCTTAAGAGTGAACACTTTGCCACAGTGGTCACACCTCAGCCCTGTCTTACGTATATGGGTGAGGATGTGTGTATTAAAGCCAGCTTTGCTGGAGCACACTTTCCCACAGTCGTCACAAGGGTAGTTTCTCACGCCCTCCATTGCAGCACTGCTTCTGCCAGCACACCTGTGGAGGGAGGTGTCAGCTAGTCCTGCAGGAACCCTGGTAGAGGCTGGAGTGGGCAGGCTGCCTCAAGGATGAGTCTGGCAACCCTGAACAGAAGGGAAGCAGGAGTGCAGAGAGGAGTCCTGGGGTGGGTGATGCCTTGGGTTCTTCACCTCAGCACCTGTAACATTGGTGGCCGTCATAAAAACATCGTAGGTATTATCTAAAAGATATAGCCTATAGCTCAAACAAACAGGTCAAGTGTAATTCCTTTCGTACATGCACTGCTGCTACCAAGTCTGGGAAGACCCGGTTCAAGCCATGGCCTATCTTAGGACTAGGAGCTCGTCAGGCAGCCTAAGGAACAACAACAACCTCCAACAAGAACAGTTCTAACAGGTACTGGAGCCTTCTGTCTGGAAGCTTCTTATCACCTTCATTATACAAGCCAGTAATTCATAGAATGTAAGTTGATTTATTATACTCTTCCTGTTTTTCAGTGGACTACTCTTGTTTACCAGCAGTCCCGCTATCTCTCCGCTTCATCCATGTCGTGGTTACCCGTGTTCTTACTGCTCTCTCCACTCCTCCTCTAACATCTCTCTCCTCGCTATCTAACATGTCACCAAGATAACAAAACTGTTTCACTTCTATTACATCACCATTCACTTCTATAGTTTCTAACTCTTCCTCTTCTGGCAAACTGGCAGCCACTGATTCTTCTTACACACGCTAGACAGCAGAAATGGACCACGCTATTCAAGTTTCCTCGCCCTGAACACATCACTCTCCTCCCAATAAATGACATATTTCATATCTTCAAAAATATTGATTTGCGACGGAAGTTTCCAAGGATCAGAGAATTCCCTGGTAGTATAGGTTCTTACTTGACTGGTAGATAGGTTTTGTATAACTAATTAAATTCCAGGAAACATTCTCTATATGAGCTTCTGTCGCAAATCATTACTTTTGGAAATTTTGAAATGTTGCTTATTGGGAGGAGAAAGGTGTTTACGTGCGCCTCACTCTTCTTCCTCTTGTGACCCGCATAGCCTTGCACGTTATTACTTGATTACAGAGGTGCCTTATACCATTATCTTACCTTAATTAAAGCAGCGAACGAAGAAGTAATAAGGGTGGATGGCCATACATCCGCTAGAGCGCGTTCTTCTTCTTCTTGTGACCACTCTGAGCAGTGTTCCCAGATCCACCAGCTAAAAATTCCCTCTCTGGAAGTCAAAATTTCCCTTTTTGCCTCAGATTTTCCCTGTCACATACATACACACACATAAATATATATATTTATTTATTTACGATAAACCAGATGGTTTATTTTTTTCCTTTCGAAGCCAAACTTTCCCTCAAACAGGGAAATTTCCCTGCATCTGGCAACACTGACTCTGAGTCTGACCTTTCGTAGCCCACATTATCGTACGGGCCACCAGAATTATCGTATTTTCAGATAGATAATAATTATCGTATTTTCAGATAGATAATAATTATCGTAAAACCTTAGGTTAAAAAATGTCAGTAAATTACTTTATACTTCATTAAATTCAGCATTCCACATTTAAAAATATTTCTTTTCACTAAAATATATATTATATCCACTCATGACGCAACATTCCACATATTAAAAGTATTTCCTTTTTTCCAAAATAACTAAAATAAAATCAAACAAAAATAAATATAGTCATCATGAGGATGAAATGAGAAAAGAGGAATTCCTGTTCCTCCTCCTCCTCTATTCTTTTATCCCGTCAGCCGGCGCTTATATATACGTATAGTGTGTCAGTTGTCATCGACTTATCATGTGTAGGGAGGAAAGTAACGCAATCTGCCTTTTCCATTACACATAAGAACATAATTGATTGATTGATTTAATGCCTAAAAAGGTAAATGTGCCAGACATCAGAGGTCATACGGCACACATAAGAAAATAAGGAAGCTACAAGAGGCCGCGAGACCTACACGAGGTAGTTCCTGTTACTTAACACTACCTACATCCACTTTTCATCCCCATCCATGAATTTATCTCGCCTCTTTTTAAAGCTCTCTAATGACTCCGCACTAACTACCTGTCTACTGAGTCCATTCCAATCATTCACCACCCTATTTGTGAACCAGTTTTTCCCTATTTCTTTTTTAAATTACGCTTTTCCAGCTTGAATCCGTTACTTCTTGTTCTACCCTGGTTAATAGCCGTAAGAACTTTTCCTACCTCTCCTTTATTAAATCCCTTTATCCACTTAAAAAATGACAATGGCAATGGTAACTACCTCGTGTAGGTCTCGCGGCCTCTTGTAGCTTCCTTGTTTTCTTATGTTCTTAAGTAGGGTTCCCGCCACAAGTCTTTCCTAGGCCGAGAG
>JACEEZ010023663.1:6426-48926 GCA_016584305.1 Chionoecetes opilio | reverse complement strand
AAAGAATGTCGCCCAGTAAGATTTGCTTAAAAAATGCACTGGAAAGGATTTTATATTGAATGGGGATCTGCTTAAGGGACTCTGTATAGAAAATAGTGCATGTTTTTGGTGGTACATATACTACAGCGATATCTCTTATTTAGACGAAAGCCATTTGTAAGGAAAAATACATATACCTATTTGCTTTACTTTTAATATTTAATGTAATAGATTCAAAAGTGCTCGCAGGGAGAAAATAATGCAGAGATCAATGCTTTTCAACATCGACTGACCTAATTCATCCATTGGCTGAGGTCGCGAAGGGTCGGCGAGTGACAGGGGTAATGCCAAGTCCCCAGAGATCTTGGGCACCTGCCTCTGGTCCCATTCTCCAGGAAAATGAAACTCTGGAAAAGTGACTCAATTAGGACGGTGTAATGGACAGTACAGTAAATCCTCTCGTATTCGGACCCTCATTATTCGGACTTTGATATTATTCGGACCTTCTCCTTTTTTTTTTTTTTTTAGGTGCCGAAATTTCCTAGCTATATATACCTAGATTTTTATTTTCTTAATTTTTTTTTTTTTTTTTTTTCTTTTTTTCTTAACATATCCCCCCATTATTCGGATCCTTGCATTACTCGGACCACTCCTTGGCCCAATTAGTCCGCATATGAGAGGTTTTACTGTAATTTAGTTTGTCAATATGATTCCTAGCCTCGTGGTGTAGTGGCTAGCGTGCCTAACTACAAATCCGCGGGCCCTGGTTCGAATCCAGGTCAGGGCAAGTCGGCAGCCAGCCCAACCAGCTGTTCATCCTTCCTTTTGGATATGGTGGATAAATGGGTACCTGGGAAAACCTGGGGAAGGTAACTGGGGTAACCCGGATGTCACACTAGCCCTGTGTCCCGGGGTAATGGGTTCTAAGTTTCTAACCCACCACAGGCTCAAGAGTTAATGCCACGGTGATGATATGAGATTGTTTGATATCAGATAACCGGGATATCCCTGTACTCTGGTGTCAAAAGTCCTATATACTTAACCCCTTGAGGCCCAGAACGTATATTTCCATTGTAATCTGGGTGCCATTAGACGATTTTGAGTGAATATAAGCAATGTTTTATAGCTATGACCTGTTTAGTATCCTTGTCCACTAACTAATTTGGTATATTAAGTGACTTTTCGTAATTTTATGGCTCGACAACATACAATTTTTTATAGCCAAGGAAAGATCTGGGCGTGAATGGGTTAATGTACCAAATTAGCTAGTGGACAAGGGCACTCAACAGGTCATATCTATGGAATATTAATGACATTAATTAAAATAGTCTTATGGTAGCCAAATTACGATGGAAATTACGTTCTGGGCCTCAAGGGGTTAAAATAAGAACATAAGGAAGCTACAAGAGGCCGTAAGACCTACACGAGGTAGTTCCTGTTACTTAACACTACCTACATCCACCTTTCATCCCCATCCATGAAATTATCCAGCCTCCTTTTAAAACTCCCTATTGACTCCGCACTAACTACCTGACGACTGAGTCCATTCCAATCATTTACCACCCTATTTGTGAACCAGTTTTTCCCTATTTCCTTTTTTTAAATTTTCGCCAATGACTTACTCCTGAGCACTGACATGGACAAGTCTTGCACAGACACCCTGTGAGTCATCAAGCTCTGCAGAGTGGTGACCAGGAGCGACCTGTCCACTCCTATGGCCTCGTAAGCCTCATAATTCTCCGATGTAGCATATATGAAGAAGGAGTTTTTCGATGCAGTCTGGTAAATGTCCTGTGATGGATGTGGTCGCCATCTGCAATGTTTGAAAAGATACATTATATTGTGTTTTTTTTTAACGAGGTGAAAAATCCTGACCCCTTCTTGTTTACTGACTGAGATTTGATGCCAAGAGAAGGTAATACTACGCTTCTTCTTAATGTCAGCTGTATTTAATCATAGTTAACCATAGTATCAGGTAAATATAGGCAAAATTTTAAGCATGAGACCTTAAAATAGAATGGAATTTTCACCTTGTTTAAAAAAAAATACTTTAGTCACCAATACAGTAATAAATGCACATCATATAGCCTTCAGAGATCTAAGTCTTATACTTTGAATGGGTTGACACTTGATGCAACTTTCAACAGTGATAAAACTCTATTAATCAACAATGTAAAGCAAACAATCCTAACAAAATTCGACCCGACTATTGGAATTTTTCTGGAATAAATTTTGTATGTCCTCTGATAGTACATGACATACATCAAGAACACATTAACCCCTTGAGGCCCAGAGCATAATTTCCATTGTCCTTTAGGTATACCATTAGACGATATTAATGAACATAAGCAATACTAATAATATGACCTGTTTAGTACCTGTATCCTGGTCCACTAACTCATTTAAAATAATCAATGACTTTTGTAATTTTATGCCTCGACAACATACAATTTTATATAGCAAAGGAAAGATCTAGGCGTGAATGGGTTTACGTCCCCTAACCATCTCTCTCTCTCTCTCTACCTCTCTCTCTCTCTACCTCTCTCTCTCTCTTGCTACCTCTCTCTCTCTCTCTCTCCCCCTCTCTCTCTCTCTCTCTCTCTACCTCTCTCGCTACTCTCTCTCTCTCTCGCTACCTCTCTCTCTCTAGTTACCTCTCTCTCTCTCTCTCTCTCTCTCTCTCTCTCTCTCTCTCCTCCTCTCTCTCTCTCTCTCTCACTACCTCTCTCTCTCTGGCTACCTCTCTCTCTCTCTACCTCTCTCTCTCGCTACTTCTCTCTCTCTCTCTCTCTCTCTCTCTCTCTCTCTCTCTCTCTCTCTCTCTCTCTCTCTCTCTCGCTACCTCTCTCTCTCGCTACCTCGCTACCTCTCTCTCTCTCTCTCTCTCTCTTGCTACCTCTCTCTCTCTCTCGCTACCTCTCTCTCTCTCTCTCTCTCTCTTACCCTTCAAACTTTGGCTTTATGCCTCGGCAGGTGTCATAGACAGAGAATATAAGAGCCGGTTCATTCCTCTGGAGAACATTGGTAATCTGCACGTAGGAGATGCACTCGTCCAGGGATACATCAGACTCCTTCACACTGACATTCTGCTCTCTCATCCTGAAGTACAAGGAAGCGTCCAGGGGAATAATGTAGTCCTTCCCGCACCTGTGGATGCCGTGGCCAGCGTAGAAAAATGAAACTGAAAAACAAGAGATAAGAACGTAAGAAAATAAGGAAGCTACAAGAGGCTGGGAGACATACACGTGGTAGTTCCTTCTTTTTTTTTTTTTTTTTTTCGCATTTGTGCCTATAGCGCCTGTAGGCAGTGGTGACCCAGGGCTCGGATGGTAGGCTCTGGAGGTTCACTTGAGGGCTCTGATGGTTGGTCCTCGCCCGTGGTGGCGCAGGCAGGATTCTTATAGTGACGCCTGTGATTAGAGGCTCATGCCGCCCCCTGTGTCCTCCGATGCACTCGCAATCGAAGGTAGAGTTGATGGGCAGAGCATGTGGGTGTTCTTAGGCAACTCGACGGTGCAGAAAGGTTTTGGGTTTCTTCGGGGATCGAACTCAGGTCACCGAGAACGCCAGTCGGAGACGCTAACCACTCCGCTACTGCATCCCCATATCCTGCTACTTACTACTACCTACTTCCACCTTTCATCCCCATCCATGCAATTGTCTAGCCAAAGACTACTGTATACTGGACTTGCTACTCAGTTTGGGCTATTTCCAGTGGAGGCCAATGCTGCGATTCCTGACATTTCTTAACATCACTCCCATTTCCCTTCCTATGGTTTATCAGTATATAATGATATACTGTCATCTTCGTGAATGTTTGTTCTATAATATTATCAAATAAAAGACTGTAAAATACACTAAAGAAATGCCATTATGAGACTGAAGAAATATGCATTCACTTCAACTCTTTGCTATTTAATATTTTGTGAGAAAACCTTTTACATGCAACATCAATAGAAGCGGAATTTTATTAGCTTTCCATAGATATATTTTGTTTGTTGAAAAATGAATTAGCACCATGCATAAATTAGCGTTAACTAAATAAATAACATCATCAATCGGGAAAATTACCCAATTATACCCGACCATAATTTATGTTGATGTACTGTAAAACCTCTCATATTCGGACTAATTGGGCCAAGGAGTGGTCCGAGTAATGCAAGGATCCGAATAATGGGGGGATTAGATATGGGGGGATATGTAAAAAAAAAAAAAAAAAGATAATATTAATAATAATAATAATAAACAAATTCCGAAGTGTACAGTGGAACCTCGTTTAACCGGCATTCAAAAACAAGCAGCTAAAAACGGCACTATCGTGCAGCTTTTTTTTTTTTTTCTTTTCTTTTTTTTTATTTTTCCACTAGAAACTCTGGAAATTCTTCCTTACTATTTCTTTGCAACTTTCCTATGGAAAACTTCTTTCAAAAGAAGAGTAAAAGCACCTCTCATACTAAATGGTCACTCTTTTTTTTATTTGCTTACTGTCTTTATAGGGCAAACTAAGCGGACTTATGGTTACCCATTTGTTGTGCTTCCCTTCCTTGGACTGGAAGAAATAGAAAAGAAAAAACACAAATGAAAAACAAGAGTGTTTCGGCGATCCATAAGAGTAACTCTTAAGAGAACGCAAATGGGGTATCTATGCGATAACCCCCAGCGGGTAGCCGGAATTAAACAATCGAGTGTTTAGTTGTACTAATAAAGAAAATTTGACCTAAAAAAAATATAAATTACTAATATAGGTGTATATATGAAATTTCGACGCCTTAAAAAAAATTAACAAAACATCTACGCTAACGAATAATATAGAAATTTCGACAATCCCCCCCCAAAAAAAAAAAAAATAATATTATATGAAATTTCGACCCCTAAAAAAAGAAAAAAAATAGAGAGAAAGAGAAAAAAAAGGAGGAGGAAGAGGTTCGAATAATGTCAAAGTCCGAATAATGAGGGTCCGAATACGAGGTTTTACTGTATATTGATCTACGTTGATCTAAGTGTGCTGGATCAGTGGGATACCTCATCGACAGCAAGAAAGAAATTCCAGGTGCCTCTCCTGTACTTGAATCGGCCCGTTTTTGCGGAAAATTTCTTGCTTTTCCATCTCTGCTCTCGTCCTTTTCACTGGATGCTGTTTGTTTACCTCCTAATGTTCGTTCACTTGGATTTTCATGTATTGGTATTTGATATTTGTGATACAGGGAGGTCCCGAAGATACCAGCAGTTAGGTGCCACCGGGCATACTCGTAAAGCAAAATCTCGTATAATGAAACACATAACTAATGGTAAAATATAGGTTTGGTTCCAGGACCCCATCAATAAAAAAAAAAAACACAAAAAGACATGTTTTTCAAGCTAAAATAAACTATAGCAAACACAAAAAACACACAGCGTCTATATTACCCACACTGTACTACCTATTCTGTAGAAAAAACATTCTGAAAGAGAAAATAGCACACAAATACATACTGCACATTAATTAAACATAAAACTGCATAACAAGCAAAAGATTTAATGTACGACACACGTGATACAAGAGAAGTAGTGTACGCCAGGCTGGAGCCGCCACTGCTAATACCCTAAGGTAGGCCCGCCATGCTTAATACCTCAGGTCACGGCTTGCTAGGGTGACCTCACTGGGTCACCAATACCTTGCAGCTGGATGGTAGGCACGCATTTTGAACTGTAATTCACCCCAGTTGAAAGTCATATCATGGATTCGATCCGTATATGAAATAGACCTAATTACACATCTCTATCTTCGGATTCTCGATACGAATCTCATTACGGGACCTCCCTGTATTTGATGCCAGGGAGGGAAATACTACGCTCTCTTAATTCAGTTGTATTTTATCATAGTTACATAATTTAGTAAACATGGCATCTTGACTGATATTGATCAGGAGAAGAAAATATACCTTCTTTTAATTCGTTGTATTTATCTAGTTAACCCTATTATCAGGTAAACAGAGGCATCACTGACTGATATTTGATGCCAGGAGAAGGGAATACTAGACTTCTTAAATTTCAGCTGTATTTTATCATAGTTAACCATATTATCAGGTAAACAGAGGCATCATTGACTGATATTTGATGCCAGGAGAAGAAAATACTACACTTCTTCTTAATTTCAGTTGTATTTTATCATAGTTAACCATATTATCAGGTAAACAGAGGCATCATTGACTGATATTTGATGCCAGGAGAAGAAAATACTATGCTTCTTCTTAATTTCAGTTGTATTTTATCATAGTTAACCCATATTATCAGGTAAACAGAGGCATCATTTTAAGCATGAGACCTTACGATAGAATGGAATTTTCGCCTCGTTTGAGTTGCTCCTGCTTTTTCCAGCCTCTCCACTCCTCCCTCCTTCAGTCTCCGATGTACTGGACCCTTCTCTGACACACTGTACATCTGATTCATCTTCCTGAGTAATATATAAATGTTTGGCCTAACCTTGTAGATGAAGAGAACCAACCAGCGTTTTGTTGTTGTTTTTTTACACCACAAAGGACTGGTCAAGGGCACGAAAAAAAACCCTGCTCGCTTACCAATCCTTATAAAGAAGACAGCAAGACAATATAACAAGGGTGTGAGGGCCAATTTAGTTCGGGAGGTGACTTGTTGCTCCTCTCCTGAAATATTACAGTCGCAGAAAGGTGGAAAAATATAAACAGAGAGTTCCAGAGTTTACCAGTGAAGGGATGAAAGAGTGAAGATACTGGTTAACTCTTGCATTAGGGAGATGGACAGAGTATGATGGACATAATTCTTACCATAGTCTCCTTCTTGTATGAACCCGTCATTGGAAGCTTTAGTAGTACAGTAAAACCTCTCGTATTCGGACCCTCATTATTCGGACTTTGACATATTCGGACCTTCTCTTTTTTTTTTTTTTTTAGGGGTCGAAATTTCCGAGCTATATATGCAACTAGAATTATTATTTTTTTTTCCAGGGGTCGAAATTTCCTAGCTATATATATATTTTTTTGTTTTTTTACATATCCCCCCACATAATACATAATCCCCCCATTACTCGGATCCTTGCATTACTTGGACCACTCCTTGGCCCAATTAGTCCGAATATGAGAGGTTTTACTGTACTTGAGTTCATTCCCTAATGTCTCTATATTATGTTGTTGTTTTTCCTGTATGCCTTCGGGTGAGAATAAAATGACTATTATTATTATTATTGCTTTCGTACCATAGCCTCCTTTCTGTATGCATGTCGAGAAGAGTGTGACGGCCCTGACCTCATCAATGAAGAGAAACAAATGAGTCCTTTTGTACCAGTCTCCTTTTTGTATGAACGTCAATTGATTGATTTAATGCCAAAAAAGGTGAATGTGCCAGACATCAGAGGCAGTGCATTTTTTAACATCATAACTGGGGGACCAAAATGTCTCCCAGTAATGAAAAACTGTCGCCCAGTAAGAACAATTTTAAGCTACTGGGCGACAAGATATTTATTCATAAAATCCTTCCTGGATACAATGGTTCATCTTATCTGTGTGTGTTAGATCCAGAAGTGCACTCTTATTACTGCATAGGATCTTTATTTATACACAACATACAAAAGGGTGAAGTTGATGTATCCAAAAAACTATATTTTAACAGGTAGGCCTTTACCTTTCTGGCTATCCAAAGAATGTCACCCAGTAAAATTTGCTTAAAAAATGCACCGATCAGAGGTTATGTATGAACGTGGAGAAGAGTGTAACAGCCCTAACCTCATCAATGAAGAGAATCGAGAAGAGTGTAACAGCCCTAACCTCATCAATGAAGAGAACCGAGAAGAGTGTAACAGCCCTAACCTCATCAATGAAGAGAATCGAGAAGAGTGTAACAGCCCTAACCTCATCAATGAAGAGAATCGAGAAGAGTGTAACAGCCCTAACCTCATCAATGAAGAGAACCGAGAAGAGTGTAACAGCCCTAACCTCATCAATGAAGAGAATCGAGAAGAGTGTAACAGCCCTAACCTCATCAATGAAGAGAATCGAGAAGAGTGTAACAGCCCTAACCTCATCAATGAAGAGAATCAAGAAGAGTGTAACAGCCCTAACCTCATCAATGAAGAGAATCAAGAAGCGTGTAACAGCCCTAACCTCATCAATGAAGAGAATCAAGAAGCGTGTAACAGCCCTAACCTCATCAATGAAGAGAATCAAGAAGCGTGTAACAGCCCTAACCTCATCAATGAAGAGAATCGAGAAGAGTGTAACAGCCCTAACCTCATCAATGAAGAGTGTAACAGCCCTAACCTCATCAATGAAGAGAATCGAGAAGCGTGTAACAGCCCTAACCTCATCATTGAAGAGAAACAAATGAGTCCTTTCGTACCATAGTCTCCTTTTTGTACGAACGTGGAGAAGAGGATGACGGCGTTCTGGATGGCGTCTCTCTTCAGGTCACTCAGCATCATGACCATGAACCCTAACTCGATGAACATGTCCTTCATGGTGACGATATCATTCCCGGAGGCCGGAAGCTGACCCATCTGCTGATATTTAGAGTTTCCAATCACCAACGCCCATTTGTTTCTGGCTGCAAAGAAAATAGAATCACATTTTTATTTTTTTATTTACGGTACCCAAAAAAAACTAACTGGTTTATTGTACTAAGGGTTCAGTTAGGCAATGTCTTACCAGTATGAGTTTATATAGTAAATGGAAAGTATTTTATAGAGTAAAGGAAAGATCTGGATGTGAGAGTTAATATTAGATGTGAGAGATAATACAAAATAATGACAATAAATACTAAAGATAGAGTTACAGTAAAACCTCTCGTATTCAGACCCTCATTATTCGGACTTTGACATTATTCGGACCTTCTCTTTTTTCTTCTTCTTTTTTTTAGGGGTCGAAATTTCCTAGCTATATAGTTATATACACCTAGAATTTTTTTTTTTTTTTTTTTTTTTAGGGGTCGAAATTTCCTAGCTATATAATATTATATACACCTAGAATTATTTTTTTTTTTTTTTTTTTTTTTTAGTGGTCGAAATTTCCTAGCTATACGTATATACTTTTTTTTTTCTTCATATCCCCCCATTTTTCGGATCCTTGCATTACTCGGACCACTCCTTGCCCCAATTAGTCCGAATATGAGAGGTTTTACTGTATATGTGTCTTACCAGTGTGGGTTTGTTTCACATGCCTCGTCTTCACCTCCACCAGCACGTCGTCTGACAGCACCCGGCCGGCGGAGGAAAACACGGCAAACTTGAAATTTAGTCGTTTCCAGTTTTCTTTTTCCATGTTTTCTTGCGTCAAGCGATACTTCAATTCACAGTGGTGATAATTTTCTGATGAGGAGGTAGTCAGGTGAGCATTGCTGTTACCTGCAAAGAAGACACAAACCTTATTACCAAGGCTGTTTCTTACTATGTGCGAACTACGCGGTTGCACAGGGCCCCCGAAGCCACCAAGGGGCCCCCGAAGCCACCAAGGGGCCCCCAAAGCCACCAAGGGGCCCCCAAGCTGCCACCATTTTTTTTTTTTAGAATCTAGTCTTTTCCTCTTAAAGTGCACCAGATTGATGCATTTAAATATTTAAGGCATGCCCCCGGACCACCTTAGAAGGCTTGACAATCTGGAAAAAGAGAGAGAGAGAGAGAGAGAGAGAGAGAGAGAGAGAGAGAGAGAGAGAGAGAGAGAGAGAGAGAGAGAGAGAGAGAGAGAGAGAGAGAGAGAGCTACCTGTAAACCTGTAAACCCTATGATGCTTAAGTTCAACTATGTCTATATATATATTAGTAGTAGTGAAAAATAAGATGTAAAATTAGAATAGTAACCCATGCATGTATGTTAAGCTAGGAATAATCTACACATTCCTTAAGTCAAAGATAGTTCTCAGTAGTCCAGCTGAAGCTCCTGACTGTAAAACCTATAAGAATAAAGGTAAAAAAAAAAAAGAGAGAGAGAGAGAGAGAGAGAGAGAGAGAGAGAGAGAGAGAGAGAGAGAGAGAGAGAAAAAAAAAATAATAACCAGGAATAATTCAGCCTATACATAATACAAGAGACCTACCTTTCAGTTCCTCATTATTCAGAAAACACGTAAAGTTGACAGTGTCCCTACAGATAACTAGGCAGGCCAGGTACATCCAGTCCCCTGCATAGTAATCTGGACTCACTCTTGGCTGCTCAATGATCTGTGGCTTCTGTGGACCAATCGAAGACTCCTTTACCTGTTGGCAGAAATATATATGAAGGCTTTTGTTGGTCATTACAAGACCGCTACAAGTGCAGGATACCAAAGGTTTAATTGATCTGATAGAAGTTTTTAAGTGGATCAAGGGATGCAATAAAGGCCATGTAGGAAAAGTTCTTATGGCTAGTAAGCAGGGTAGAACAAGAAGTAATAGATTCATGCTGGGAAAGTGTAGATTTAAAAAAGAAATAGGGAGAAACTGGTTCACAAATAGGGTGGTGAATGATTGGGATGGACTCTGTCATCAGGTAGTTAGTGTGGAGTCAATAGGGAGCTTTAAAAGCAGGCTAGATAATTTCATGGATGGGGATGAAAGGTGGATGTAGGTAGTGTTGGGCAGTATTTAAATACATTGTATTTAAATACATATAATATAAAAATGTAAATACTTTTTTATCAGTTAATTTGGCCATAAACCCGCCCAACTATCTGGCAACCCTGATGTTACAGTGAACCAGTGTTTCCACTTTAAAGAAAATTTTGGCCAGAGAAGGAAATTTCTAAGGAAACGCAAAATCTAAAGAAATCCAGTATTTTTTCATACATTTCTAGAGCTATGTAGATTCAGTTAAATAGCCAGGTGAGCTGATATATACATTTTATTTGCCTTTGACAAAATGTCCAAAGAACAAATTCTCGGTGCTAATTTCTTATCATATTCATATTTATAGCATTTACTGCAGCAAGGCTATTGGGGAATGGGGAGGAGGGAGGTGGAGCCAAGGTGGTGGGTGGCGACGGGCAGCGGGAGCCGCGGGACAGGGGGGCAGCGCTCTAACCACAAGTTCAGTTCCCGTCCTGCTGTCTGATAAACAGCGTTAGCGTGTCTGAGATTCTGTTCTCATCAGTCACTAGTATTCGGTGGTTCCTCCAGCCATTTCTATACTGTATTTACCTCCAAGAATTTCATAGTGTTGAAAGTGTGTGCAAACTTTTATGATAATAATACAACTGGAACATGATGTCACAGAGTGGATTCCAGTGTGTGGTAGATGGTTTATAGAATGATCAAAGGAATGCATACATACTTATATTGCAAACAGAAGGAAGAGTTTGGAAATTTAGATTTCATAATTTTGAGCCTCTTGAAATTTTATAATTAAATAAGTGAATACTTTTGAAATTTGATGATTTAATTCATTTGTGTGTATTTAAAATGTATTTATAAATGTATTTAAATACAATTAATGTATTTAGTATTTAAATACATTCGTAAAATGTATTTAGTATTTGGTATTTAAATACATTTCTCCCATGTATTTAGTATTTAGTATTTAAATACATTTCTCCCATGTATTTAGTATTTAGTATTTAAATACATTTCTCCCATGTATTTAGTATTTAGTATTTAAATACATTCAATGTATTTAGTGCCCAGCTCTGGATGTAGGTAGTGTTAAGTAACAGGAACTACCACGTGTAGGTCTCATGGCCTCTTGTAGCTTCCTTATTTTATTACGTTCTTATGTAAAATTGCTTACAAATTACAAACACTGAGCCTTAATAACCACAATGCTATATAGGCTAAGTGCCCTACCACACTACCACAGTCTGCCGTAGCGGCGTGAAGAGGCCACAGAGAAGGAGGATTAACAAGATGAGGCAAAAATGCTCTCAATAGACCTTGTGTAATAGAATTTGTTGCTTCATAAATTAAATACTTATACTGTTGACTGTCCAAGTACTGTTACTGTTAGTGGTGATGTTACTGATAACACTCTAGTATTTCCTTCATTTTTCACAGGAACTAACTCGTGTAGGTCTCACGGCCTCTTGTAGCTTCCTTATTTTCTTATGTTCTAATGTTTTTATGTTTTTTTTACCGCATTCATACATGATATACTCTCTCTCTCTCTCTCTCTCTTCCTATCTGAACTTTAATGATGTCCAATACTTTGTGAATCAGAATTACCCACAAAGAACAGTCTCACACACACAATCAGAATTACCCACAAAGAACAGTCTCACACACACAATCAGAATTACCCACAAAGAACAGTCTCACACACACAATCAGAATTACCCACAAAGAACAGTCTCACACACACAATCAGAATTACCCACAAAGAACAGTCTCACACACACAATCAGAATTACCCACAAAGAACAGTCTCACACACACAATCAGAATTACCCACAAAGAACAGTCTCACACACACACAATCAGAATTACCCACAAAGAACAGTCTCACACACACAATCAGAATTACCCACAAAGAACAGTCTCACACACACAATCAGAATTACCCACAAAGAACAGTCACACACACACAATCAGAATTACCCACAAAGAACAGTCACACACACACAATCAGAATTACCCACAAAGAACAGTCACACACACACAATCAGAATTACCCACAAAGAACAGTCTCACACACACAATCAGAATTACCCACAAAGAACAGTCTCACACACACAATCAGAATTACCCACAAAGAACAGTCACACACACACAATCAGAATTACCCACAAAGAACAGTCACACACACACAATCAGAATTACCCACAAAGAACAGTCTCACACACACAATCAGAATTACCCACAAAGAACAGTCACACACACACAATCAGAATTACCCACAAAGAACAGTCTCACACCACATAGAATTACCCACAAGAACAGTCACACAACACAATCAGAATTACCCACAAAGAACAGTCACACACACACAATCAGAATTACCCACAAAGAACAGTCTCACACACACAATCAGAATTACCCACAAAGAACAGTCTCACACACACAATCAGAATTACCCACGAAGAACAGTCACACACACACACAATCACCATTACACACCAACCACCACTACTAACCTTTACAATAGCATGCCTTGTAGTGCAGGATCCAGCCTCGTTTAAAGCTATGCAGTAGTATTCACCCGAGTTGTGGACATCCGCTCCTCGTATCTACATCAAAAAGGGAGTCAAGAATAGAGATCTTCTTTACTTGTTTCATAGGAGAGTTTTAGTTGAGTGATGAAGAAAGCCCCACTGAGCGGTACCTGGAGTCTCCTTTCACATAACATCACATAAGTCTCCTTGGTGGTACCTGGAACTGTCGCCGATTGGAACTCTCGCCGCCGTCGTCGAGTGTTCCAATTCTTGATATTACAGGAGCCAATATATACATTTAATCAAGTGTTACCCGTGTTTCTGCATTCAGGGATGAAATACTGTCGTTAGCTTGATCAGTTAGGTTAAGTTAGGTGCCATTGTCCAGGTTAGGTTAAAATTTCCATGTCGGCGAGAGTTCTCAGTTGGTGTTTCGGCGAGTATTCCCATCGGCGACAGTTCCATAAACCCACTGAGCATATTCAAGTACGATATATCAGGCGCCTAGAATTGAAACGGCACAAGCGCCACTGAGAACTAGAAAAAACTGAGAAAAACGCACTTAAAGTTTAATCTAATATCTTCATTTGTTGCTGATTTACTTTGAAAACACTTTAGGTGCATTTTTTTCATTGATAAAAAGTGGCGCTTGTGCCGTTTCATATCTTGATTTTCTTAGATTAAACTTTAAGCGCGTTTTTCTGTTTTTTAAAAGTGGCGCTTGTCCTTCAATTCTAGGTGCCTGATATGATTTCTAGAACACTAGTATAGTCGCTGCACGTTAAGTTGGCAAAAATGGGGCCCCTGCACTCCCCCCTTCCGAATGCACGGGATTGGCTGAGGTGTTGGGTGTTGGGTGAGAATGCCTTACTCCAAGTTCCGCCCTAAGGCCCCAACACCCAACACCTCAGCCAATCCCGTGCGTGCGGAAGGGGGGAGTGAAGGGGCCCAGTTTTCACCAACTTAACATGCGACAAGTATAAGTCTTGTATCTCAGGATAAAAAACATAACCTGACATAAATTTCAATCGAAAAAAAATCATCCGCCTCTCAAGAAAATAAACAAAGAGAAATAGTACGTACATTATAAATGGGTTTCGAGAAAATTTACAGTACATTAAAACCTCTCATATTCGGACTAATTGGGCCAAGGAGTGGTACGAGTAATATGCAAGGATCCGAATAAGGGGGGTATGTCATATAAATTTATACAAAAAAAAAAAAAAAAAAAAAAAAAAAAAAAAAAAAAAAAAAAAAAAAAAAAATAATAATTCTAGGTGTATATATGTATAGCTAGGAAGTTTTGACCCCTTAAAAAAAAAAAAAAAAAAAAAAAAAAAAAAAAAAAACATTCTAGGTGTATAATTATATAGCTAGGAAATTTCGACCCCTAAAAAAAAAAAAAATCTAGGTGTATATATGTATTAAAAAAATCTAGGTGTATATATGTATAGCTAGGAAGTTTTGACCCCTAAAAAAAAAAAAAAAAAAAAAAAAAATTCTAGGTGTATAATTATATAGCTAGGAAATTTCGACCCCTATAAAAAAAAAAAAAAAAAGGAGGAGGTCCGAACAATGTCAAAGTCCGAATATGGCGGGTCCGAATACGAGAGGTTTGTGTGTATTTCAGGTGTAAACAAATGGTATGGTCTAAAAGCAGGCCAACCTAATGCTTCACACTTGAAAACCTGACAAAAGGTCTCTAACATGCAGTTTCTATACCCTACTAAACTAAAACCTCGCACTAAAATAATACCTGAACTAAATTGTCCCACCGACCCTTTTTATATTCTCTTACTGTCTTCTTTATAGGGACTGCCAACTATAGTCTATTTTTTTTAACAAGGTGAAAATTCCGTTCTATCTTAAGGTCTCATGCTTAAAATGATGCCTGTGTTTACCTGATACTATGGTTAACTATGATAAAATGCAACTGTAATTAAGAAGAAGCGTAGTATTCCCTTCTCCTGGCATTAAATATCAGGCAGTAAGCAGCAAGGGGGCAGCATTTTGGCCTCGTTAAAAAAATTAGGCTATAGGTAGGATTTTTGTGACTTCTTTTGTTTTGCTCTTGGCCAGTCCTTTGTGATGTAAAAAATAATAAAAATAGTAAATACTGTTATGGATTACTACTTCAATATACTTACTACTAATTGTGGCAGGTCACATTCTGAGATGGGCTTGTTGCTGTAACTCTTGTACCATCTGAAACACTTGGGTTCAGGATAGCCAGTCACCTTAAAGGACAGAGTCAGCTGTTGAAAACAAAGAAGAATACAATGAGTGATGGCAACGTACTGGCATCGTCAGGCACGCCCGCCCGTTCATCGACTCTGCCGCGTGGACGACATTTACGGGCATTCCTGGCAAAATTTATTCGCCGACTGCGCTGCCCACTGGTCTGGACAGGCCTTAACTCATTGACATTGTTCCTTTTGGGTGCTTCCTACAACACCTTGATTGATGATGATGCAGTAAATAGTAATAAGCACAGAAGTGATAATGGTGTTCTGTTAGGGAATATAAAAAATAGCAAGACAACTTTACTTACATCCTCCTGTGCCTCTACTTGTACATGTTGTGTGAGGTCCTCAGCTATCCTGGGAGCCTGGTCCTTGGCCCTCAAGATGTACTTATGGGAGGTCAGCTCGGACGGCTTGCCATTGAGCCTCTGCTTGACTTTGCATGTGTATTCTCCAACGTCTTTGTTACTGACCAATAAATCCAAGTCTTAAATACAGCATTACATAAGAGCATAAGAAAATAAAGAAGCTACACTACGCGCCAAAATATTGTTCGCCGCATCATAACAGACGCTCCCATAAGGGAATTCTGAAAATGTACTCTATAACAGCCTAGTGACTTCCGAGAGAGATATCTTACATATGGCAGCTTGTTTAAAGCACGGGCAGTCCATCATGACCGTTGAGGAATGTTCAGATGCCACTTGTCAATTATAGACGAAGCATCTTGAAAAGGATCGCCTCACTCTCCGCGAGTAATTTGAACAGACGCGCGTTGGTATAACTATCATTATTTTCATAATGGGTGGCAAGAAAGACCTAACAAAGGAGCAAATTAAAGTTATTGTAACTCTACACAAGGCAGAGAGGCCAGAGGAAGAAATATCAAGGGTTGTGGGTGTTACGAGGAAATGTGTGATGAAGTGGGTGGAGAGTTTCGTGAACGTGGCGGGGTGGCAACACTGTAACATAAAGAAGTGGCCACAGCGAGGATGTAAATGTCATATCGTAATAATTTTCTTGCTCTTATTTGAGGATGGGCATCCACTTGAAGTTTCATGACATTTACGGTGCTTGCTGATGTTTTACATCCTCGCTGTGGCCACTTCTTTATGTTACAGTGTTGCCACCCCGCCACGTTCACGAAACTCTCCACCCACTTCATCACACATTTCCTCGTAACACCCACAACCCTTGATATTTCTTCCTCTGGCCTCTCTGCCTTGTGTAGAGTTACAATAACTTTAATTTGCTCCTTTGTTAGGTCTTTCTTGCCACCCATTATGAAAATAATGATAGTTATACCAACGCGCGTCTGTTCAAATTACTCGCGGGGAGTGAGGCGATCCTTTTCAAAATGCTTCGTCTATAATTGACAAGTGGCATCTGAACATTCCTCAACGGTCATGATGGACTGCCCGTGCTTTAAACAAGCTGCCATATGTAAGATATCTCTCTCGGAAGTCACTAGGCTGTTATAGAGTACATTTTCAGAATTCCCTTATGGGAGCGTCTGTTATGATGCGGCGATCAATATTTTGGCGCGTAGTGTACAAGAGGCCACAATAAATCCAAGTCTTAAATACAGCATTACATAAGAGCATAAGAAAATAAAGAAGCTACAAGAAGCCATGATACGTGGTAGTTCCTGTAATTACACTACAATTTGGAAGCTTTCTCTACAAATACATACATAGAAACTTCAAACAATTTACAATAACCATTTACATATTACAGAAATAAACATAAGTTCACATGCTTTGCAAATCATGAGGATTGATCACAACCACCACCATAGTTTGGGTCAGAGCCAAGGTTCTCCCTACATCATCTTACCCAGAAAAAATGTACTCCATCAAGCATGGGTTCACAAAACATAAGAACATAAAAAAGAAGAACATAAGAAAATAAGGAAGCTACAAGACATGCTTTGATAACTTAGCCCCTGTGTTTATGGGGGATTTGTGCACTAATTTACTGCATACATATCCTCTATAGTGTTGCATCTCATAAGACAGGGTGGAATATCTTACCTGAACTTTGAGAGCACCAGGTCGGGGGAGGTCTCGCCCACCAAGGGCTCGCCGTCACAGCACCACAACATTTCAGGGAAGGGGGAGCCACTCACAGCCACAGCTATGGACACTTTGGCCCCTAAGGGTACGAGGCTGGTTGAATCTTCAGTGGGGATCAGTATTTTGGCTGGATCTGTAATAATGAAGATATGACAATTATGGTTGTATGCACAGGATCTCCTGTATTTCCTTACCAAAATAACTTACTGGCAGGCATGGATTACTGGAAAACTTTCATGATTAATAGAATACATTTTATAGGTGGGCAGCAGCAAATGTTGTGATTTGTGTTATGATTCACATATATATGCATTCACATACATTATATATTATACACTGCATATTTTAACTAATCATTACAAAACTAGTTAAAAAAAGCAAACTTTTGAACCTTTTTTACCTCAGCTTTTACACACCTAGTAGGTACCAAAGTTAAATAGCACATACCACATGTATCTATAATTCTCAGAACATCATACAATTGACAGCCTTCCAGGATCCTCTGGAATACTTCCACCGTCAAAAATCGTTGGTATATAAGAATATTGAGGAGTTCTCGTGCAGGAGAAACATTGCTTTTGATCACCTGCAGACTCTCATCACTGAAACATAGACAAATATGTTAAGCCTCTGACACTGCAACCTTTCATAAAGTCTTTCATTATTGTAATAAGTATCAGATAAGCTGACGAACAAACTTTTCTTTGTCAACATGGAACAACATTTGTATAGAATTATCTGTTATAATGCATTAATACATAGGTAATGTATAGTATTAAAAATGTTCACCCCTTCTCTTCTATTCACAACAAGAAATTTGCAGCTTACCTGATAAAGTTTTTGCTGGCCAGATACTCGGCCACCTTGAGCCACGCCTCGTCCTTGCCCAGCTCACAGCGGATGGTTTGCATGAGCTTGGCGGGAAGGTTCTCCAAGTACTCATCGGCCTCCACACCATCACCCTCCATGGCAGCAGTCATAAATTGCCTAAAGATAATATAAAGTAGTATATTATAGTATACAGTAAAGTAAGGTAAAGTATAGCATAAAGTACAGTAAAGTAGTAGATATATTATAGTATACAGTAAAGTAAAGTAAAGTATAGCATAAAGTACAGTAAAGTAGTAGATATATTATAGTATACAGTAAAGTAAAGTAAAGTATAGCATAAAGTACAGTAAAGTAGTAGATATATTATAGTATACAGTAAAGTAAGGTAAAGTATAGCATAAAGTACAGTAAAGTAGTAGATATATTATAGTATACAGTAAAGTAAAGTAAAGTATAGCATAAAGTACAGTAAAGTAGTAGATATATTATAGTATACAGTAAAGTAAAGTAAAGAATAAAGTACAGTAAAGTAGTATATATAGATCAGTAAGTAAAGTATAGCATAAAGTACGTAAAGTAGTAGATATATTATAGATACAGTAAAGTAAGTATAGCATAAGTACAGTAAAGTAGTAGATATATTATACGTTACAGTAAAGTAAAGTAAGTATGCATAAAGTACAGTAAAGTCCCGCAACTATTATAGTATACAGTAAAGTAAGTAAAGTATAGCATAAGTAAGTAAGTAGTAGATATATTATAGTATACAGTCAGTAAAGTAAAGTATTGCATAGTACAGTAAAGTAGTAGATATATATAGATACAGTAAAGTAAAGTAAAGTATGCATAAAGTACAGTAAGTAGTAGATATAGTAGATACAGTAAAGTAAAGTATAGCATAAAGTACAGTAAAGTAGTAGTATATATTATGAACAGTAAGTAAAGTATAGCAAAAGTACAGTAAAGTAGTAGATTAATTATATTACAGTAAGTAAAGTATAGCATAAATACAGTAAAGTAAATAGATTATTATGAACAGTAAAGTAAGTAAAGTATAGCATAAGTACAGTAAGTATAATATTCTAGTATACAGTAAAGTTAAGTAGTATAGCATAAAGTACAGTAAAGTAGTAGATATAATAGTATACAGTAAAGTAAGTAAGTATGAGCATAAAGTAGAGTAGTAGTAGATATATTATGTATACAGTTAAAGTAAAGAAAGTTCATAAAGTACATAAAGTAGTGATATATTATAGTATACATAAAGTAAAGTAAAGTATAGCATAAAGTACAGCTAAAGTAGAGATATATGATAGGTATACAGAAAGTAAAGTAAAGTATAGCATAAAGTACAGTAAGTAGTAGAATATTATAGATACAGTAAAGTAACAGTATAGCATAAAGTACAGTAAAAGTAGATTATTTAGTATACAGTAAGTAAAGTAAGTATAGCATAAGTACAGTTAAAGTAGTAGATATATTTTATACAGTAAAGTAAGTAAGTAAGCACTAAAGTACAGTAAAGTAGATATATCTTAGTATACAGTAAAGTTAGTTAGTAAGTACGTAAAGTATAGAATATTAAGTAACAGTAAGTAAAGTAAAGTATAGCAAAAGTACAGTTAAGTGTAGAATATTATATATACAGTAAAGTAAAGTAAAGTATAGCATAAAGTACAGTAAAGTAGTAGATATATTATAGTATACAGTAAAGTAAAGTAAAGAATAAAGTACAGTAAAGTAGTATATATAGCAAGGCCAATTAGGTAGAGAATTTCCTAGGTCTTGATATGTAGAAGATAATAGTATCATCAGTGGCGTACCGGGGGGGGGGGGGGGGGGGGGGGGGGGGGCATGCGGCCATGTCCCCCCCCTTTTGCAAGGAATAAATAATAAGAAATATATATTTATTATATATATATATTGGCCCCTTTTCAATATTCTGGTTACGCCACTGAGTATAATATATAGAATAGCATAATATATAGAAGATGATAAATAATAGATATAGCCTTGATAAATAGAAGAGGCCTTTAGTATACTATAAAATAGTATACTATATCATCCTTGGCCTTGCCCTAAAACTACAAAAAGTAAATGAGTTCCAAGGCCTTAATACTAATTCTAAAACGTTTCTAAATTCTGAAAACAATTGATTTTGAAAAACTGTGGAGCTTATAGCGCATGTAGGCTATTATTTTCCTTAGGTTTTATGGTAACGGTTCAATCCTAGCGTATGCCAATAACATAAAAGAAAGGTAGAACTAAGGGTGATACACCATCCATCACCCTTGGTAATGAGGAAGAGGGGGTGAGGCTGTACATTAGTGTGAAGACATTAATTAATAAAAGAGAATTTCTAGTGAGTATCCTGGCAAACATGTGTAATGATTAGTAGGGTAACATTTGGATCTTCTCACAGGACTCAGAGGGACAATGCGATGGCTTATAAGAATGGGGGGGAGAAAACATAGTCCGGTAAATAATAATCAGTAAGGTCCAGCAGCGAAAAAGACAGAAAAAGTTATTATTAAGGAGATATGGGCTCTCTAATTTCCGAGGCTGAGCTATTTAACGAATCTTAACCCCTTCACGCCCAGATCTTTCCTTTGCTATATACAATTGTCTGTTGTTAGCCATAAAATTACGAAAAGTAACTAAATATACCAAATGAGTTAATGGACAAGGATACTAAACAGGTCATAGCTATAAAACATTGCTTATAGTCACTACAAATCGTCTAATGGTACCCAAATTACAATGGAAATTACGTTCTGGGCCTCAAGGGGTTAATCAAAGTTTCTATACAGACACTAATGATTCACACTATTGACTATCAACAACACATATCAACCTACTAAACGATAGTATTCTCTAATCATACACAGGCTACCACTCTGGACGCAACACATCCACACTTTTCCTGTTTTAGTATTCTCACCACCTTCTATTGACAGCCTGCACTCTTATCCCCATCACTTAAGTCATTATGTTATCTGTGTATGGGTTACCTTATAGCACCAGTATGAGCGTCACAGCCCCTACACACACGCCCTGTCACCAGTCTGTCACAGGCTGGTCTTGCGTATCTCTTCGTCTGCGTTCACAAGTCACAACTGCTCTCAAGGGATGACGTCAGAGGAAAACGCGAACTTATATTGAAGTCTGCGTATGACAAACTGTAAAGCAATGAGTTCTTAAGAGCTCGCTAACGTATGACAAACTGTAAAGCAATGAGTTCTTAAGAGCTCGCTAACGTATGACAAACTGTAAAGCAATGAGTTTTGTGTTGAAATCATATTCTGCAGTACCGTAGATAACAGTAAAGTCGCCAGGACAACTTTTTTTTCTGTTTACAGCCGTGTGGTGGCGTTAATACTTTCATTTCTACATCCATGATTTCAGGACAGTTAGAAGGGGCTATCTGGAGAGTATGTGTCATTTTGTGTCTTCATCTCTGTCATATTAGGGCTATAAATGAACAAATGACAAAAATATCTACAAAGTGGCCACCAACAAAAGCTGCCATCTAGTGTTTATTAACTTTATTTACTGAGTGTCGTACCGCTGTCGTCGTCGCTCGAAGAAAAAAACGTGTAGTGAAATTTGAAACGGTATATACTTGCAGATACAAAGCATAAAACAACGCTGAAACAGGGTAGATTATACAGTCATGATATAAACTACTGTGTATTATCTTCAGTGGCACATACACATCAGTAGTAATGCTATAATTCGTAATATATGGCGCCTGGCGACATGACTGCAGGTGGCGACTTCACTGTTATCTACGGTAGGGGCTTGCAGTGTTGTTGTTGTTGGGGGTTTGATGGAGCCGTGTAGGGTTGTGCGGTATGAACAAAATACCGGTATTCCCGATACCGGTTTACGGGGAAAAACAGTGTTAGAGAGAGGGAATGCAGAGAGCTTCACAGAGAGGTGTCACTCGGGCCGCGCCATTTTGGATTTTGAACAGGTGGCGCCGCTATGCGGATGGTGCAATCCGTCATAAGTGTCACAATGCTTATATCAGAGAGCTTCACAGAAAGGTGTCACCCGGGCCGCGCCATTTTGGATTTTGAACAGGTGGCGCCGCTATGCGGATGGTGCAATCCGTCATAAGTGTCACAATGCTTATATCAGAGAGCTTCACAGAGAGGTGTCACTCGGGCCGCGCCATTTTGGATTTTGAACAGGTGGCGCCGCTATGCGGATGGTGCATTCCTTCAAAAGTGTCACAATGCTTATATCATTACTGTGCACGGTGTTGTGCCTTTTCAATACCCTAAGACGCAAATATGTGTAGTATTAAGTTAAAATAATGAACTGAAGTGGTATTGATGGATGTATTTTTTTGTTATTACACCTTTTGTTCCTGTTGTATTTCATAGCGAAGCCCCGTCATTCCAATAAATTGTCTCCAATCTCAATACCCTCTCCCCCCCACACACATTTTGTTTTGGCTGAAGTCAAAATGGGTGGGTGGTGATGGGTAATGGGTGAGTGAATGGGTGGGGGTGATGGGTGAGTGAATGGGTGTGGGGTGATGGGTAGTGGGGGAATGGGTGGGGGGTGATGGGTAATGGATGAGTGAATGGGTTGGGGGTGATGGGTAATGGGTGTGGAGTGATGGGTGAGTGAATGGGTGTGGGGTGATGGGTAGTGGGGGAATGGGTGGGGGGTGATGGGTAATGGGTGAGTGAATGGGTTGGGGGTGATGGGTAATGGGTGAGGGAATAGATGGGGGGTGATGGGTAATGGGTGAGTGAATGGGTTGGGGGTGATGGGTGAGTGAATGGGTGTAGGGCGATGGGTAGTGGGGGAATGGGTGGGGGGTGATGGGTAATGGATGAGTGAATGGGTTGGGGGTGATGGGTAATGGGTGTGGAGTGATGGGTGAGTGAATGGGTGTGGGGTGATGGGTAGTGGGGGAATGGGTGGGGGGTGATGGGTAATGGGTGAGTGAATGGGTTGGGGGTGATGGGTAATGGGTGAGGGAATAGATGGGGGGTGATGGGTAATGGGTGAGTGAATGGGTTGGGGGTGATGGGTAATGGATGAGTGAATGGGTTGGGGGTGATGGGTAATGGGTGAGTGAATGGGTGGGGGTGATGGGTAATGGGTGTGGGGTGATGGGTGAGTGAATGGGTGGGGGGTGAGGGAATAGGTGGGGGGTGATGGGTAATGGGTGAGTGAATGGGTGGGGGGTGATGGGTAATGGGTGAGTGAATGGGTGGGGGGTGATGGGTAATGGGTGAGTGAATGGGTTGGGGGTGATGGGAAATGGGTGATGATTGATTTAATGCCAAAAAGGCGAATGTGCCAGACAAGGGAAATGGGTGAGCGAATGGGTGTGTGGTGATGGGTAATGGGTGAGTGAATGGGTGTGTTGTGATGGGTAATGGGTGAGTGAATGGGTGGGGGGTGATGGGTAATGGGTGGGGGTAATGGGTGAGTGAATGGGTGTGTGGTGATGGGTAATGGGTGAGTGAATGGGTGGGGGGTGATGGGTAATGGGTGGGGGTAATGGGTGAGTGAATGGGTGTGTGGTGATGGGTAATGGGTGAGTGAATGGGTGTGGGGTGATGGGTAATGGGTGAGTGAATGGGTGGGGGGTGATGGGTAATGGGTGGGGGTAATGGGTGAGTGAATGGGTGTGTGGTGATGGGTAATGGGTGAGTGAATGGGTGGGGGGTGATGGGTAATGGGTGGGGGTAATGGGTGAGTGAATGGGTGTGTGGTGATGGGTAATGGGTGAGTGAATGGGTGGGGGGTGATGGGTAATGGGTGGGGGTAATGGGTGAGTGAATGGGTGTGTGGTGATGGGTAATGGGTGAGTGAATGGGTGGGGGGTGATGGGTAATGGGTGAGTGAATGGGTGGGAGGTGATGGGTAATGGGTGGGGGTAATGGGTGAGTGAATGGGTGTGTGGTGATGGGTAATGGGTGAGTGAATGGGTGTGTGGTGATGGGTAATGGGTGAGTGGAGGAATTTCCTCCCTTCTTTGATTCCTTATTTCTGTCCTCGTCAGGTCCTCTTCTGACTCTTCATCCCTCCAATTTCTTCCTTACTCCTTATTCCTCCTTTCCTTCTCTCATATCTCCTTCCTTCCCTCTCTCCCACCTTCCATTATCACCCCATCATCACAAAAAGGAGGAGCGATTCCCCCTCTATCTGCACGGGCGACTGTCAGTGCGTGCACCCACCGCTAGGATCGCTGCCGTCCATGAAATCAAAATAGCGCGCCATGTTAAATCACCCGAGTGACACCTCTCGGTGAAGCTCTCTGGGGAATGTGCCAGGAGGATGGAGGGAGTCAAACTTGTCGACTAACTAATTGGGTATATTAAGTGACTTCTTAATTTTATGGCCCGATAACATACAATTTTTCATGGCAAAGGAAAGATCTGGGCTTGAAATTATTATTTTAATAAGTCAGCTAATAACCTTCTTGCTCTCATAAACGTACTTCTACGTGATACCAACAATACTTTTATATATATAATGGTTGAGGCTTTACGTCATAGGTAAGTCATTGTCATGCAGAGCAGATCTGGAAGGTTCTTGTCACGTACTCAATTGTCATGGCGGTTTTGTCGAAGAAACTTTTCGCCGTATCATCATTTGTGAAAGCGTACTTAATGGGACATAAGGAATTATCGAAGGCAAAGAAAAGTGGACAAAGAAAGACATGGTCCTCCCCTTTAAAACAATCAATGGACGTGAGCGTAACTGCAAATTTCAGATACTTGGACACAACACAATAGGCATTCACTGCAGAGGCTAGATTTGTTCGCGACTAAAAATGTGCACTCCCTGAATGTATCTCTGCCATGATTGCACAGTGTATGTTTTCTCCAATTACCCATACAAAAGTAACATGATATGCAGTGGCGCTTGAAGAATAGGCAGATACCACGCGTTAAAGAATAGTAACTATTATCACATGGGTTGCCAGATATTGTTATTGTTATTATTATTATTGTTATTATTATTATTATTATTATTATTATTATTATTATTATTATTATTATTATTTTATCTCAAAGGACTGCCCAAGAGCAAAAGAAAAAAAAATAGAAGTAACATAAATCCCGCTTATGAAATCACCCTGATGAAATTTTCAGGGAGTAAAAAGAATATGTATGTGAAACTGAGGAAGACCAGTAGTTATAGCCTATCACCTCTGGAGAGAATGCTACCGCGATGAAAAATTTAACAGAAAAAAGAGACACGTACAGTCACTCCACCTAAATCGCGAACACACAGGCCTCGGATCCGCTCCTTCCATTTCCTTTTCGTATTTTCCTATAAATTATCGTTCATATTCTCAAAGTCTGTACAATGCATTCCTTCTCCTTCCCCTGGGATGTTGTTAATCCACGGGGGCCATCTCTCCCTCCCTCGCCATCTCTCTCTCTCTCTCTCTCTCGCTCTCTCTCTCTCTCTCTCTCGCTCTCTCTCTCTCTCTCTCTCTCTCTCTCCTCTCCTCTCTCTCTCTCTCTCTCATCTCTCTCCTCTCTCTCTCTCTCTCTCTCTCTCTCTCTCTCTCTCTCTCTCTCTCTCTCTCCTTCTCTCTCCTCTCTTCTCTCTCTCTCTCGCTCTCTGTCACGTCATCTTTTTCTTCCTCCCATTCCTCTTAAATTTCAGTAACCCTTTCTCCCTTTCTCCCCTCTCTCTCTCTCTCTCTCTCTCTCTCTCTCTCTCTCTCTCTCTCTCTCTCTCTCTCTCTCTCTCTCTCTCTCTGACACTATCACACAATGAGGAATATACACATACATAATGTAAAATTAAAAATACTTTAATTATAGATATTTCCAAACAATATTATTGGCTACATTCACACATCTGCGCGCGCGCGCGCGCGCACGCACGCACGCACGCACGCACGCGCACGCACACACACACACACACACACACACACACACACACACACCCTTGCTCTCAGTGTTACGAATATATTTTGCTATAGCCATTATTTTTTCCGAAAACAAAGAATGTAAATATTTTAAAAGTTACTTCATCCTGTCTGATGGAGGAAGGACCCAGTTGTAGGGCTCAATGGAAGGAGGAAGGGAGGGAGGGAGGGAGGGAGCTGTTAAATTGTCATTAGCTGTTGGTACGGGATTTTAAACTATAATTACTCATCAGGGAGCTATAAAGTCGGGAAGGTTTGAAACAGATGGGATTGAATTGATGGGATTGCCTTGCCCCAAGTGCTCGCGAAGTTCATTGCGTGACTGTAGGCTACGTCGTTTATCTCCTCCTCCTCCTCCTTTTTCTTTTTTTCATCTTCCTTTAGTCGATCTTTACCATCTCTCTCTCTCTCTCTCTCTCTCTCTCTCTCTCTCTCTCTCTCTCTCTCTCTCTCTCTCTCTCTCTCTCTCTCTCTGACCCGCCGTGACCTTCCATGACCATCCATTCCAAAACATTGCAGATCAACTATTTCTGTCCTGCTACACCTATATAGCTACCTAGCTTGCTTCATCTCACTCTTTGCGAACCCTCTAATAACTCATACAAATCTTAGCCCAATAGGCATAGCATATATCAGCCTCTTCTAGTCCAACATATGCCTCATCGTAACTCTATCCTCACTGTCCTATCATGTTCCCACACAGTCACACATTCCTTCTTATATATCCCTCTCATGGTCGTTATTTTTCTAGGTTCTCTCACAATCCTTATCACTTACCTCAAGGTAGCATATTTTCAATTTAATTATCAACATATTTATTATCAGTTATTTTTATGATTTATTATTAGGTTTTATTATTATCATCATTGTCGTTATCAATATAAATTGTTGTTTTCACACATCTACTCGTCATGCCACAGCCCCTAATATAACGTTATTCTTCTTTATTGTGTTTTACTAACTATTCTCTTCATTGAAGCAACTTGTTATGAATAATTGGCATGTAAAATGAAGTTATAAAGTTCCCCGGTTAAAGACTCCAGTACCCATTACCTACCCATTATGTTTCTTCCATTGCTTTTAATACTCTGCATCTCACTATTTCGCATCTCAAAGAACATAAGAACATAAGAAAATAAGGAAGCTACAAGAGACCGTGAGGCCTACACGTGGTAGTTCCTGTCACCTAACACTACTTTCCACCTTTCCACCACCTTCCACATCCACCTTTCTTCCCCATCCATGAACCTATCCAACCCCCCTTTTAAAGCTCCCTAATGACTCCGCACTAACTACCTGTCTACTGAGTCCATTCCAGTCATTCACCACCCTATTTGTGAACCAGTTTTTCCTTATTTCCTCATGGTTATGTTGTGGTACCAATAATTATTAACTATGGGTTACACCGTTACATGACTTTACTGTAGTACTTCATTTACGATCATAGCTACTTAATTAGGATGTGTCTTTTTTTCTCACCATCCTTACTTTCGACCTTCATAGCTACGGAATTCTATAGTCCCGTAGCCGTTTCTTCTCTTTTCATCAGCTGTTGTATTTGTTGCGCTTCATAAGCTGTATGTAGCCTAGCCGTATGTAGCATAGGCCTATACTGGGGTTTTACAATTTCTCTTTTTTTCGGTATGAAGATAAAAGTTGCTATGGGCATGAACATTTCCGGCAAAGAAAGTTTATTAACCAAATAATGTATATGAAAAGAAGAACAAAAGTTAGGCTGTGGGTTTAATAGATCCAGACTGTACTACATAGGGTCATTAACACAAGCTTTCGACACAACCATTGCCCCAGAAGGCAAAGCGCCCATTATTCATACATATAGGTGTACATAATTTCAGTTATAGGCTTACGTAACGATACCTAACTATAGCTTACATTAAAATAAATGAACAAGCATTACCTGGCTGCAGCCTTATGGAGTTGCCGCGCCTCACCACGGGAAGGAGGACTGGAGGAGGCGCGGTGCCACATACCGTCACCATGGAACCTCACAAGACAGTGGAAATCCTTCATACGATAAGCAATAAAATTAAAGTCTGATCTATGATTTACTTGATCATGATGTAACATATGCCTCCAATCATAGCTCTCAGTGTCTGCAGGAGCGCTCTTTGACTCAGTAGATTTTCCTTCAAAAATACATTAGGCAACTCTCTATTGATTGGTCTCTATCTGTGTGTCGTTTAGGATGCAGACTCGCAGAGACGGAACACCTCTCCCTGCGTGAAGACGTGGTTGTGCCTTTTGCAGGTGTGAAGCAACAGTTGGCTGTCATCTCTTGAATAGTACAAAGACTTGTTATCATGTCGCCCATCAATGGAAAGAGACCCATCGTAGACGTGACCCGCAGTGAAAGCATCAGCGCCTGCCACAGATTACACAGGTAGGTTCCTCTCCCGTTATCGCGATTACTTTCCTGCACAGGTGCCTGTTTCGCTGTTTTAACATGGATATTAATACATGACGACACCAGCGCTAATGACAGCGCATACACATAACAATTATGACCTCTTGTCATATCAACAAATCCGTATTGTATCTGTAGGCCTACAGGCTGTACTGCCTCCTCATATCACCTAACAACTGAATAATCCCGGTGTCGCGTGGGCAAGTGTCTCCGGGGCCCGTAATGATTCTGTTGTTCCATTCACACAATGTGCATCCATCCACAAAGTATTTTTTTGCCATAATTAGGTACATAATTAGCTCCATCACAATATTACGCCTCTCAATCTCTTTTACTGCTATTTTTTCCACAATAATAATACTCCCCCTGATATGCTGATTACGTAACATTTACCTTCTCCCAGGACCAGTATCTGTGCTGTACAACACTGCTCACCACGCGCCCTTCCTGTCTCTACCTTTATACGTGATTACAAACGCAGCAGCATTGCACACTGTCACAGCGTGCAGGAAGTAGCACGTCACGACCATCACCCTCTTTCATGTCATGTGAAATTATCTCATGAGGGAGAGAGAGAGAGTAACCAAAAAACTTTTCTACTTATATATATTTATATATATATATATATATATATATATATATATATATATATATATAATATAATATACTAGCCGCAAAGCCGCCCTCCGGGCGGACTTTTTGGCTAGCTCCTGCGGAGGGCTATTGGTGGGCCTAAGGCCCACCAAACACAGACTCCAGATAGCCCCTTCTAACTTTCATGAAATCATGGATGTAGAAATGTATATTAACGCCAACCCATTCACATACATCACCCCCAATCCATTCACTCACCCATTACCCATCACCCCCCACCCATTCACTCACCCATTACCCATCACCCCCACCCATTCACTCACCCATTACCATCACCCCCCACCCATTCACTCACCCATCACCCCACACCCATTACCCATCACCCCACCCATTCACTCACCCATTACCCATCACCCTACATCAAGGTTTCCTCAATTCTCGCAACCCACTTTTTTTTTCTCACAATTCTCGCTAATAGGCTGCTAAAAAAAAGAAGAAGAAAAGTGATCGGATCATCTTATAAGTGGGCTTAAAACCTTCCCCTGGTCGACCCGATTCCAAAACTGTGCCATATGAGGGGATTCCGCCACAGGGGGCGGCACCCAGAGCGGACAGACAGACACACACACACACACACTTTCGCTTATATATATAATATATATATATATATATATATATATATATATATATATATATATATATATATATATATATATATATATATATATATATTATTATATAGATATAATAATATTATTATATATATATAATATAATTAATATTATTATATATATATAATAATAATATTATTATATATATATATAATAATATAAGCGAAAGTGTGTGTGTGTGTCTGTCTGTCCGCGATAGGTGCCGCCCCTGTGGCGGAATCCCATCATATGGCACAGTTTTGGAACCGGGTTGACCAGGGGAAGCCCATTTATATGATGATCCGATCCCTTTTTTTTTTTTTTTTTTTTTTTTTTAGCAGCCTATTAGCGAGAATTGTGAGAAAAATAAGTGGGTTGCGAGAATTGAGGAAACCTTGATGTAGGTGGTGGGTGGGGTGATGGGTAATGGGTGTAGGGTGATGGGTGAGTGAATGGGTGGGGGGTGATGGGTTGGGGGTGATGGGTGAGGGAATAGGTGGGGGGGTGATGGGTAATGGATGAGTGAATGGGTGTGTGGTGATGGGTAATGGGTGAGTGAATGGGTGGGGGGTGATGGGTAATAGGTGAGTGAATGGGTGGGGGGTGATAGGTAATGGGTGAGTGAATGGGTTGGGGGTGATGTGAATGGGTTGGCGTTGATACATATAGCTATATTTCTACATCCATAATTTCAGGAAAGTTAGAAGGGGCTATCTGGAGAGTCTGTGTTTGGTGGGCCGAAGGCCCACCAATAGCCCTCCGCAGGAGCTAGCCAAAAAGTCCGCCCGGAGGGCGGCTTTGCGGCTAGTAGGTATATATATATATATAAAGTAGAAAAAGTATTTTGGTAACTCACTCTCTCTCTCTCATATCTCTCTCTCACTCATATCCCTCTTTCACTCATATCTCTCTCTCTCTCTTTTACGGAGAGAGAGAGAGAGAGAGGAGAGGAAAAGAGAGAGAGAGAGAGAGAGAGAGAGAGAGAGAGCGGGGCCGCCACGGTAATTTATGTAGTTAACGCTACTTTATGCATGGTTCTACTGTATGTATCAGAAAACGAAATCTATCAATGGAAAGCTAATTTAATTCTGCTTCTATTGATATCTCCCATCTTATAAGCTGTCCCACAAAGTTATACATGACGACGAGTTTTAAGTGAATGTTAAGTTCATCCTATTTCTTCAGAGTCAGAAATTTGTATCCAACCTCTCTCGGTGAGGGCGGTGATATTAATCTGTCCGGCCGGCGGTCACAGCTTACGACAAGTATATAAGTCAAATAAGACTAGGGGCCATTCAAAAATTACGTAACGCTTTTTTTGGTAATTTTTTACCCCCCCTTCCTCACCTTGTCACGCCTTGTAACGTATGTTCAGACCCTCCTACGTAGAAAATTATGTAACACCAGCCAATACCCACCTCACAATATGTAGGCAATTCCATCTTTTTTTAAACACAATAATATAAGTCTCGCCTAAATACCTGCAAATTATTAGCTTAAGGTTTTTCTATAAAATATCTGAATGTAATTTAACACACGGCTGCGTACCCTTTCCCCCACCGTCACACTCATAACACTTCACCATACCATACCCCCCCTCCCACCATAGGCGTTACGTAATTTTTTAACGGTCCCCAAGAAGTTTGATTTATTTCTTTAAACACAGTCTATAGAAATAAAGAAATAAAACAAAATTCTTGTATACTATTATTTCATTTCGCGTACAGAATATTACTACAGGACGTTATACCTGATAAGCTGATGAGGTAAAACTTGGTCATGTACCGTGTGGTATCCATAATCCAACAGTAATCTTGGGCGTGACATTCTCTCAACCACCATTGTCAACGCGCGTGATAGCCTCCACGGCCCCGAGATTACAAAGAACATTGCATACACTGTGACAGAAACCTAAAGTAATCGTCCAGACCCATTTTTTCTTTGCATAATTATGTTGAATGATCATTTAAAATACCTAATCCACAAAAAAATCATTCATTTCCACGCCTTATTTCCCTAAAAACATGACTTTTGTAAAAAGCATGGGAAAAACAACAGCCCCATTCCAGCCGTGGCGGGAAACATGCTGGTGACGTCACATGAGTAAGCCTCCCAGCCCTGCCTGATACAAATACACGTAGACTCAGAAAAAAATATAGTACTTGAAGAATTTTGGGTGTTTCTGATATTATTTTTTTGCGATATGGCATATAATTGCATCCTGTATGGGTGCAGCAAGAAAGCTGTGCCTTTCCAGAGAGCTTAGCACCCATTTCCGCCCTATTTGGCCATGATAAAAAGTGTCGAACGCCTCAGTGTGAAAGGAGCGCAGCAAGACACTTTTGTTTCACACGTGTCTCTCACCCTACACTCCGGGCAGACTACTCATTGAGTCCACATAGGCGATGGGTGCTAATCTCTCTGGAAGGACGCTTTCTTGTGCACCCATACAGGATTCAGATTATACCATATCGCAAAAAAATATCAGAAACACCAAATTCTTCAAGTCAAAATTTATTTCAGCATTTGTGTATCTAAATCAGGCAGGTGGGAGGCTCTCATGTGAATCACCGAACCGTGGTGCGTCGTCTGCGGTCATCATTTAACGTTTTGATGCCTCCGGAATACAATTGAATGCGGATCATTTAAAACGGGTGACGATCAAAAAGTGCAACATATTCTTGATATCTCAATCATGGTAATATATTGGACTGCATTAATCAAATGATGAAATGTCTGAGATTTTAAAACAATCCACTCCACAGCATACAAAAACAAACAATCAATAATCACATAGCTACTGTCCGAGTTAGGTAACCAATCGGATAATCCTGAGCCTACGGAGGTCGTCATATTTGAAAAAAAAAATCATATACTCCTAAGCGTAAAATACAATAGCCTAATAAAACAGAGCTTCTACCCCGGAGCATATTAACCAAGTCTGGAAAGGTTGGCCTATCCGGTGAAAGACTTGGCTGTAGCTTCGAAACTAACGTGGATAAAACTATCTATAGAGAAAATGCCCTGAGTGAACGGAATGGTGTTAATACTTCTACGGTTACAGCCAGACATTTCAATTATGCATAAACCTGTACTAACGATAGAATTTTTATCACCGTAACATAAATATACCTATAATTGTGCTACGAGTTACATACACCAGATATAACATCTGCGCGTACTCATTTTAATATGGGCTAATATTGGCACATATGCTCAACCGAGACAAGCGACAAGCTATCCTTGCACGTAGTATATTAGCCTTGGTGATCTGTCCTCACGTCCAGAGCGTACTAACCGTGGCCACCGAGATACAAGCCTGCTACATCGCCCGTGACTCACACATGGGACCCACCGTGCCACCGAGATTTGACAGTAAAAGGTTGGATCCCCGTCGACACCAATTTGTTACCAACTCTCCATCCCAGTACAGTTTAACCTACCAATATAATATTTATCCATATAAGATATCTGTTAATCTTCGGAAAGTTATTTATAATTTCCAATAAAAACCGTAACCACAAAAAAATCCTTATGAGAACTTATCAAGAAACTAGCATTAACTTAAACTTCTTCGCCATTAATTTTTTGTCGCAAACATTTAAAGGGAATCATAGATACGGGTTTAATAGCTTTCAATAAAATATAATCGTTTAATGTACTAAATAATTAGGGATGCTTAAATTAGCGTTAAACTAAATATAAAAATCTGAATCGGTAATTTCCTACTAATATATTTATCAGTATAAATAAACTGTTATCTTGAAATTTTTCTATATATTATAACTTTAAAAACGTAAAACAACTGAAAAACTTTGAGACTTTCAGAATATGACTTAAACTTTTCCTTTAAATTTTATGATTTTTTTTTAAGGAGAATTCTAGAAGCAGATTTAATTAGCCTCCATTGATTATTCTTTTTCTGATAAATGAATTAGAACCATGCAAAATTAGCGTTAACTAAATAAATAACATCATGAAATCGAGTAAATTACCCGATTTCATGATGTTATTTATTTAGTTAACGCTAATTTATGCATGGTTCTAATTCATTTATCAGAAAAGGAAATATATCAATGGAAAGCTAATTGAATTCCGCTTCTATTGATATTCTCCATGTAAAAAGTTTTTTAACAAAATATTAAATGGCGAAAAGTTTAAGTTCATGCATATTTCTTGAAAGTCTCATAATGGCATTTTTTCAGTGTGTTTTACGGTTTTTTATTTGATAATATTATAGAACAAACATTTCCGAAGATAACAGTATATATTTTATACTGATAAACATATATTAGGTAGGAAATTACCCGATTTCATGATTTTTTATATTTAGTTAACGCTAATTTATGCATGCCGCTAATTCATTTATCACTAAACGAAATATATCAATGGAAAGCTAATTAAACTCCGTTTCTATTGATATTCTCCATTTAAAATGTTTGCGAGCAAAATATTAAATGGCGAAGAGTTTAAGTTAATGCATATTTCTTGAAAGTCTCATAATGGCATTTTCTTTGTGTGTTTTACGGTTTTTTATTTGATAATATTATAGAACAAACATTTCCGAAGATAACAGTATATCTTTTATACTGATAAACATTATATTAGGTAGGTAAACTTGTACGGGGAGAGGAGCGGGTGGTATCCTTATGGTGTGACGTCACGGGCGATCCACCAGGCCTTGTCTCTCGGTGGTCTCGATCCCACCCGCTCCGCTCCCCGTACAAGTTTACCTACCTAATATAATGTTTATAGTATAAGATATATATTGTTATCTTCGGAAATGTTTGTTCTATAATATTATCAAATAAAAAATCGTAAAACACAGAAAAGAAATGCCATTATGAAACTTTCAAGAAATATGCATTAACTTAAACTCTTCGCCATTTAATATTTTGCTCGAAAACGCTTTACATGGAGAATATCAATAGAAGCGGAATTGTCATCTCGGTGGCCACGGTACTACACACATACTACCAAAGGTGGGCATTCCGCAATTTTAGTTTGCAATTCCGCAATTCCGCAACTTGTGGAATGGTAATTTGGTTGCGGAATTGCGCAATTACGGATGCCTGAAAAAATTGCGGAATTGCGAATTGCGGACCGCCAAAATTTTGAAACGCAATCGCAATAACTTGCGGAATGGGTAATTCGGTTGCGGAATTGCGCAATTACGGATGCCTGAAAAAAATGCAGAATTGCGGGTTGCGGACCGCCAAAATTTTGAAACGCAATCGCAATAATTGTGACGGTCACCACCTTCAAAGTGGCAAGTGCCCGCGTAAACATAAGTTCCCACCAAATATTGTGGAGACGACACTGCCAACTGCCAACTTGCCAAGTTTTTTTTTTTTTTTTTTTTTTTTTTTTTTTCGCCTGTAGGGAAAGGGGGTGCCCCAGGAAAACGGATGGTAAATCGGGAGGTTTACTTAAGGGGGTGGGGGGGGGGGGCATCCCGCATCCCCCCCCTCCCCCCGGTACGCCACTGTTTAAATATGCTATAAATTATTAGTCATTATCCCATTCTTTCTTTTTTGTTACTTTTAAATTCTATTCCTATTGTCATTTTGGGCTTTTTTTATCTTTTTATTACTCCAGATAACGGAAACCCGGCCAAACCTGCAATTTCCCCAAAGGCGCCATATTTTTACGAATTTATAGCATCACTACTGCGCGTCGGGTCCCCACGGGAAGTTTATACCAGAAAGTTTTAAAATCAAAATGTATAATCTACTCTTTTTTCCACCCGCTTTTTTAATGTTTTGTATCTGCAAGTATATAGGGTTTTCAAATTTCACTTACGCTTTTTTTTTTTTGGGGCAACGACGGCTGGGGGGAGGACACTCAGAGCTTTAACCTAATGGCGACTTATTTTTGGGTACCCATTTTGTAGTTTTTTTTGAAATTTTTCATTTTTTACTTTTTTTTACCTATACTATGCAGATAAAAGACACAAAAATGACACAGACTCTCCAGATACCCCTTTCCCAAACTTTCCTGAAATCAGGGATGAAAAAGGGTAAGTTTTAAACCCCACCACACGCCCTGAAAACCAAAAGAAAAGTTGTCCTGTTGGTGACTTTACTGTTTTTTACGGTATTTTATTATCCCGCCGTTGTAACCCCTTTGACCTCTCGGGGGAAACCCCCGTAAAAAACCACCCCCGGGTTTGCCAGTGCCCTGCTCAAACCCGGGGGGTTTATGGAACTGCCCCGCCGATAGGAACTGCCCGCCGAAGAAACAAACGAGAACTGCCCGCCGACAGTGGAACGCTCGCCGACGGGGAAAATTTCCCGGGCGCCGTTCCATTTGGAATAGATTTAAAGGAGAGTAAAGGTTTAGGGAACGGTCTTCTATGGAAGACTATAAAAGGCCCCCCTACCCCCAACCCAGACGAACCCCCATGCTGGGGGCGGTCTAGCTTTTTAAATGGGGCTTTTTCTCCCAACTTGACAATTTGGGACGCCCCATCAGTAGCCGTCGAGCTGCCCCTGCCTCCCCGTTTTTTTTTTTTAAACTATCAAAGGTTTATTTCTATTATTTAAAAGGATTTTTTTTACTATTGCTGGTTTATTTAATATTAAAGGATCTTTCCTTTATGAGAGGCTTATATTATAGAAATTTTTTAAATCTGGCTCTCCTCTATACAAATCAGCCAAGGGGATGCCCCTATAAGCGGTAGGGGTTCACAAGAAGAAAAGATCACCCCAAGGTGGAGTGTGGGGGAAAATTTAAATTGGGGGAAAATTTTAATTTTAATCTTTCATAACCCCCCCCATCCCTCCCCCCTAGTATTTGAATATGTGATTGTCGGCTAAAAGGGGTTTTGGGTTGATGGAGGTAGGGTTTTTTTTAGAAATTTGGGGAAATCAAAAGGGAATAACTTGGGGCATATTTTTAAAAAATGGGGTGGGGGGCGGCGGTGAAAAGGGCCCGGGTTTTTAAGGGGGAGGGCGTGCCCAAACCCCCCTTTGGCCCCCAACCCATTTAGTAAAGAACATAGGAAACCCTCCCAAAAGGGGGTTTTAGCCCTTAACGTACACGGGGGGGTATTTTCCTTAAAACACTTTAAATAAAATTATCTAAAATCCCCCTTTTTTTCTCCCAAACACTTTTTTCAAAGGGACAACAATATTTATTTTTTCCATTTTCCCTTGGCCGGTAATTTTAAAATTTTCCTTGACCCCAAATTTTTAAATGAATGGTGGTCAACAAATTTTTTGCCAGACTTTTTCACAGTTTTTCTCAACCGGGGGGAAATTTCCCCCCCCGGGGGGGAAATTTTTAAAAATTCAAAGGGGGGAAATTTTTATCCGAGGGCCCATCTAAATTACAAAACCCGTAGAAAAATTTTATCGCCAGGAAAATTTTTTTTTTTTCTTTTTTACAACGTGCGGGGCTTTAATAGTTAAAATTTTCTAAAACCCAAATTGATTTCAGGAAAGTTAGGGGGGGGCTATCTAAAAGAGCCCTGTGTCTTTTTGTTTCTTCATCGGTGTCAAAAATTATAGCTAAAAAAGGGGAAACAAATAAACAAAAATTCTACAAATTTGCTCCCAAACCGGTATCTAAGTGCCATCAAAGGTTTTTTATTTATTTGATTTTTGTACCGCTGGCGTCGCGCCGGAAAAAAAAATTGGGGTGCGAAATTTAAAAACCGCCCTATACTTGCAGATAAAAAGCAAAAAAACAACGCTGAAACAGGGAAATTAAAACAGTCATAAAAAACTACTGTCCCATCATCTTCTTGGCACATAAAAATCAAAAATGAGGGCAAAAAATTTCCCGTAATTTTTGGGCCCGCCTGGTGCACACTTCGGGTGGCGACTTTACTGTTATCCAAAGGGTTGGGCATTAGTCGACAAAAAAAAATCTCGGGAGTTCAGTTTTTCACTAGTGACTTCTTTTTTCTTTAAGTGTAAAAATACTAGGGGAGGATATTGTCGTTATTAAAATTTTTTAAAATATACTTTTTATTAAGCAAGAAATTTTGTTTTTGGGGGTTTCCCTTTTTTTTCTTCCCCCCAAAAATGAAGGTGGGAAACCCGGGGAGGGTTTTTGAACAGGGGAAAGGGGGAAACAACAGAAAAAAAGGGGGGAACCACGGTTCAAACCATAAAAAAAGACAGAAGGGGGCCCCAGACAAAACAGGGTAAACTTTTTTTTTACATGGGTTGCTTTGGGGGATAATTCGGGGGCCCGCCGCGGGTGGACCTACAAAGGGAAAACTAGGGCGAGGAAAAAATTCGGTTTTTTTGGGGGAAAATTGATATTCCGGGTGCTAAAAAATTACTGTTTCTGTTCTCCTGAAAACACTAAAGAGAAACCTGGGGGTAATGGCTGATTCGGGAAGGCTTCTAACCAAAAAAACCCGAGCCCAAAACCCGACCTTGCCCAAAGGTAAGCAACTGGTAGGTATTTAATGGGGCCCTCCCCTTTGCTTACTTTTTAAATAAAGACTCTGCTGTGCCCTTTTTTTTCCGGGTTTTTAAAGGGCCTTTTCTCATAAACCACCCCCCTCGGGCCCCTTCTCTATGTTGTCAGCGAGCACAAAAATATAGCACCTGGATATAAATTTTCCCCAAAACACGTGAATTATTTTCATCGCCCTAGTCTTTTCTTTGGTTTACATATTCATGGGTTTTGATATAAAAATACCTTATTTTAAATTTGGTTTTCCTTTTTTTGCCCCTTTCCCCCATAATAAGTAGTGGTACATCATAGTTTTAAATGTTTTCTTGGCCCGGGCCCAAAGAATACTCTTTTAGTCCAAAACCAACATCCCAAACCTTTTCTTTGTTTTTTCTTTTACTCCATCCATAAACAAGTTGCAAAAAACCACGGTGTTACCCATCCTTTTCCTCATGGTACCTTTGGGACGTCGTCTACCGATATTTTTATCCCTACACAAATCGGGGAAAAAATCGCCGAAAGGTAATGGTTTTGGGGAGTTTTGCCCTTTTTTTTTTTCTTTTTAATCCACCATAAACAAATTTTCATAACCCGGTGACATTACCCATCCTTGCCTCATGGTCCCCCGGGGGAAATCTCGTCCCACCGAAATGCTCGTTCCCCCACACAAATCGGGGAAAATCCCCCGACGGGAATGGTTTTGGTTAGGTTACCGTTAGTTAGGGAAAGGGCAGTTAGGTTGGGGATTCATATCACAGGGAAAAGCTTTTTAGTTAAAAATAATAAAGTTATACATACATCTCCAAATCCATACCACTCTTTTAACCCCCTTTAATACTCCCCATTCCCCCCATCTACTCTGTCTATGCTTTGGTATTGTCCAGATACCCCCGAAATTTACTTTTTGGGGGGCAAACACTTTTTTTTTGGTGTGTTTTTTTTGTTTTTTTTAAAATCTTCTAAAACCCTTTTTTTGTCGCAATTTTTTTATTTTTTTATTATTTATGTATTTTTTTTTTGGGAAAAAGGTTTGTTTTTTTTTTTTTTTTTTTTTTTTTTTTTTGTTAGGTAAAGGTTAGGTTTAGGGGGAGGTTAGGGGTTTTTGGGGTTTTGGTTTTAAATTTTTTTTTTTTTTTCCCTTTTTCCCAAAAAAAAAAAAAAAAAAATAATTGGACAGAAACCCGGTTTCCCGTTCCTTTCCCAAAAACCCCAAAAAAAATGTTTCGTCTCCCCCAAAGTGATTTCGGTGTTCATCTGGATTTTTATCTATGCTTTCTCTAAAACCGAATGTGCATCTCTTCTTGTATTTTGGGTACCTTGTCTTAATTTTTCATTCACATATCTAAAAAATCTGATCTAAAACAAACCCTTTTTCCCATTTTTAAATCGGGCCCTTTCTCCTCCTAATTCCCCTTTCCCTTTGTGATTTTTTTTTACTCTTCCAATTATGATTTTACCATACAGTTTGCCCCATCCTGTGGAGCACCCAAGACTCAATGAACTAAAAATAACCAACCTGGTTTTTTGCGACTTTCCCAAACTAGCTAATCACAGCCCCCGAATTATAAAACCCCCTTTACCACACTTAGGTAAACCCGCTTAAAGGTTAAACCAACGGGAACCTAACCTAACCATTACCGTCGGCGAGTTTTTTCCCCATTTTTGTGGGGGGGAGCAATTCGGGAAAAAAGAAATACCGGTTTCCATGAGGCAAGGGTGGGTAATGGGCACTGGGTTTGCAACTTGTTTTATGGGGAGTAATAAAAAAATCAAAAAAAATCTAACCTAACCATAAAAACCCTCGACGAGTTTTTTTCCCCATTTTTGTAGGGGTAAAAAAATCGGGAAGGGCACAGTCCCGGGGACCATGAGGTAAGGATGGGGAAAGTCCCCGTGGGGTTTTGCACCTTTTTTTATGGATGGGGTGGTTACCGGTCATTTCGCCCACACGTCAAACGCCCACAAGAATTTCGCCCACATTTAAAAGTCAAATTTGCCCATTCCCAAATCAATTCGCCCCCCACATCCATGTCACGGAGTCATGTAAAATAAAATCTTCCCCTGGCAGAAATGGAATGAACCAGACCAGTAAACCCCTTTGGGGGAAATGACGGTAAATTTTTAGTGTTTTTCCCCCTAAATCTCACCCCCTTCCCCCAAACAATTTGGGGCCTGTGGGAAAGCGGAAATTTTCGGGTGGGGAACAAATTTTGCGTCGGAAAAAACGTAATTAAAAAAGTTTGGGGTAGGGGGGGGGGGTTTAAAAATTCCCCCAGATTCTAGGGGAAACCCTTTTAAACTAGAGAAAATTGCCTAACCAAAATAAACCTAAACCCAACCCAAAATTTTAAACCCACCCTACAGGGCTTGACCCACCGAATAACCTAAACCCAACCAAATCCCAACCTAAGCTAACCCAACCTAACCAAATCCCAACCTATGCTAACCCCAACCAAAAACTAACCAACCTAACCCAACCCCAAACTACCCAAAACTAACCTTCCCTAACCCCAAACCCAAAACAAAACTAACCTAACCTCCTACGGGGGGGTTTGGGGGGGTTTTTTTCGACACACTAAAAAAAATAAAAACCTAAAACCCACTAGCTCCTGACTCCATAGTGTGGGCGAATGACTCCATAGTGTGGGCGAATTTTACCTGTGGGCGAAAGCTCCATGGTGTGGCGAAAGATACACAGTGAGGCCCCGAAAGAGGCACAGTGTGGACGGGGCTTTAAAAGCACAAGCACGTCCACCCAACGTGAACAGGGAGAGGGATTAACTTGTGGGCGCAGGTTGGCTGACGTACCTTCCTTTCTGGCCTTGGATTAATAGACACTATAAAGACACTTAAAGACACTAATAGACACTTTAAAAGTCTATTGATCTTGCGTCCACCCTCAACACAGCACGTGACGCGGAAGCCAAATCCACTTTCGTCGAGTAGGGTGGGTTGGGGATGTACCGTACACTTTTTTTTTTTTAAATCAGGAAAAAAAAATTTAGTGAAATTTGAATTTTTTATATGTATTACAAAATATAAGATATGGACTACATTATGTGTAAGGCACAACTCTGGCAACATGATAAAAGCAACTGAAAAATAGGCCCGAAAAAAAAAACTAAAAACGTACGGACCATCCATAGGTGAGGACGCTCCATACAGAGATATTTATCGATAAGTAAAAAAAAAAAATTGAAATAAAAAAAATCAAGCACAGTTGAATTAGGGCAACACATTTCATGAAATGGACCCTAGTGATGAAATCAAATCAATTTATATTAGCAATATAATAGTGCAAGCAATTTTAATCAATTAAAAAGTGAAAGTAAAAAAAAGTGAAAATAAATTTTGACTTTGAAGTTCCTGGATTTTTTTTTTTTAATATATATTTGCAATCATATTAATACTTTCATTACCCTACATAATGTACTTAATCATGGAAGTGCTTGTAGCACTTCCAGAAGGGAAACATAAATTAATAATTATTTATAATAAATGCAGATGATTTAATGCAATATTTGGCATATTTTAATTTGATTGAACTTAACACTGCTTGGAATTACCTTTAGAATGTAGATATAGGCCTATAGCCTAGTTTCATTAGGCTACACAATCTTGACAAGCATGGATGGAAGCATGGAAACATACTGGTAAAACACCACAAGGATTATGAACAGATGAATGAAATCACTACTGTGATAGGTGTCACTATCTAATAATATGTTGCTGCATCCTACTTGACATTATTGGAAACACATAACCCATACCAGAATTTTAAATTTTTTGTTTACACTGTGGATGTTACCTACATTTAAAAACCACACTGTACGAAGTGTCCACATGACGCCATTCACATGTAAACCAACATTTCGGATCGTTCGTGTGGCTGGAATGTCTTTATATCCCTTTGGTACATCACAACTGAACACATTTCGATACTTAATACCTTACCCCCACACTGCTGGCATATTCATGAACACAAGAGACCATGAAATGGAGGCCAAATATTACATGGGACATGCCAAAAACAACAAAACTCACCTCTAAAATGATCCAAGCGCCTACCATCCAAATCTCTCCCGCTCAGCTGATCGAACCCCTTTTCTCTTACTACATTTATACGGTAACTATCCTAAACCTATAAATATGGCCAAGGGAGCATTTGTACGTTACATCCATATGTACGGTATCTCCCCAACCCACCCTACTACGCCAGTACGCCATGATCGACCCCGGTAAAAATTTAGTTTGACTGTTGCAAGATTCGCAGATGAGTATTTCTTTTTTTGCTGAATGTGATGCTTCCCTAGCGATT
>JACEEZ010023662.1:0-18081 GCA_016584305.1 Chionoecetes opilio | reverse complement strand
TGTATTTCCCTATTTATAGCTTTTTTCAGTAGTCAATGATTTATTTCCAAACAGTGATTTTCACAAAAGAAAACTAGACATTGAAAAAATATATGTTTTCAAAGATGACTTAGAAAAAATTTAACGGGAAAATCCCAAGCATTGGATTGTGGTAAATGTTTTTTTGTAAATATATGAAATGGGGTTTTTAAAATTTACAAAAAGCCTTTTCCCATTGAAAACAACAAAAATCAAAAAAAAGCATCAAGGAAAACCCATACTTTAAAAACCCACCTTTTAAAAAGTGATCAATAAAGGGAATAAACTAAAAAGCTATATGCAAAAGGCCCTTTTAACATAAAAAAATATTTTTAAAAATTTTTTAGAAATAAATTAAACGCAACAATAAAACAGAAAAAGAAAATTTTTAAAAAACTAGATTACAGACATGCTGGGGACCTTTGGCTAGTCCCTTGCTGGCCCTTTTGCTATGTTTTATGTTTTTAGTTTTCAGGTCCTAAAAAAGCTTCGTTATGGACTGGCTTATCACTATATGTAAATTTTTTCAATTACAAAATACATGGCCAAAAAAATATAAAAATACAATATAATTATATTTTCTCTTCTTCCCTCTCTTCTCCTCCCCCCTTTTCCTCCCCTCTCTCTCCCCTCCTCTTTCTCTCCTCCTCCCCTCTCTTCTTCTCCTCCTTTTCCCTCTTTTCCTTCTCTCTTTTCCCCTTTTCCTCTCTCCTCCCCCCTCTCTCTCTCTCTCTCCTTCCCCTCTTCCCTCTCCTCTTCTCTCTCTTTTCCCCTTCTTCTCTCTCTTTTCTCTCTCTCTCCTCTCTCTCTCTCTCTCTCTCTTTTCCCTTCTCTTCTCTCTCTCTCTCTCTCTCTCTCTCCCTCTCTCTCTCTCTCTCTCTCTTCTTTTCCGCCCCTTTTTCTTCCCTCCTTTCCTCTAAATTCAGAAACCCTTTCTCCCTTTCCCCTTTCCTTTACTTTTTGTCTCCCTCCCTTTTCCCCTCCTTTTCCCCCTTTCCCCTTACCTGCTTCTTACAAAAACCCCTGTTTTCCCCCACCGGGGGGTCCTTTTGTCTCCCTCCCCCTTCCCCCCCTTCATCTTTTCCTTTCGTTCCCTCCCTCCATCCATCCTTCCCCCTTCCCTCCCCCCTTCCGCCCTCACCCCCTTCCCCCCTCCCCCATCTCTCTCCCTTGTTTGAGCTGTTAAAATGCAAGGTAATTTCGAGACTTAAAACATAATTACTATTCATTAAAAACCTACGGCAAAAAAGGCAATACTACCCCCACAATGTATACTATTACTAAAGGGTATGCTATTTTGGCATACATAGTTAAATAGATTTTGAATGATCGATATTCTAGAGGAGAGGAGAGAGAGAAGGAGGGGAGAGAGAGAGAAAGGGGGAGAGAGAGAGAGAGAGAGAGAAGGGGAGAAAAGGGGGGGAGAGGAAAAGGAGAGAGAGAGAGAGGAGAGGGGAGAGAGAGGAGAGAGAGAGAGAGAGAGGAGAAGAGAGAGAGAGAGAGAGAGAGTAAAAATTTTGTAGTATAAAATTAGGTGAAACAAACTATTGATTTTAAAAAGTAATTTTTATATTAATACGAAGTTTGTGGTGCGTGTGTGGTGTGTGTGTGTGTTGTGTACGGGGACTAAAAGTGCTGGGGGAAGGCTAATTGACGCACTTTTCCAAACTACATGTTTTATATATGGGCCCTGGCCCGGGATATCTCCACTTAGTTATGGAAATTAAATGGATCGGGAAACCTTTGGGCTTGGGGCACAAAAAGGGGTTTTAAAAGTTTTAGCACCTGGGAGACGTCCCCTTTTTAAAATTTTTTTTGGTTTTTTGGGGGGGTTTTCCAAAAAAAAACCCAAAAAAAAAAAAAAAAAAAACCCCCTTTTCCCTTTTCCCTCGCCCCTCCTCTCTCTCCCCCTCTCTCCCCCTCCCCTCTCTCTCTCCCCTCTCTCTCTTAAATCCTCTCCCCCCCTTTTCTCTTTTCCCCTCTCTCCTCTCTCTCTCTCTCTCTCTTTTCTTTTCTCCTTCTCTCTCTCTCCCCTCTCTCCCCCTCCCCTCCCCTCTCTCCTCTCTCTTCTTCTCTCTCTCCCCTCCTCTCCGCTTTTCTCCCCTTCTCTCTCTTTTCCCTCTCTCCCCTTTTCCCCTCCTCTTTTTTCTCTCTCTCCTCTTTTTCCCCTCTCTCTCTCCTCTCTCTTTTGACACAAATCACAAAATGAGGAAAAAATTACACATACATAATGAAAAATTTTAAAAATATTTTTAATTATAGATTTTTTCCAAACAATTTTTTGGCTACATTCACACATCTACGCGGGGCGCGCCCCGCGCACGCACGCACGCAAAACACACACACAAACACACCACACACACACACCACACCACACACACACACACACACACACGGGACACACACAAAACACCCACACACAACACACACAACACACGGGTCTCGGGATTTGACTGACCCGAACTTTTTGTAGAAAAGGGAAAAATTTTTTGGAAAAATTGATGGGTTTTTGCCCCCCCGCCCCAGGGGGCTCGGGGAATTTCATTGGTGACGTACCACCACCATGGGCCTTTTGCCTCCCCCCCCCCCCACGCTTGCCCTCCCCCCAGCCCCATGCCGGGTTTCACCCCACCCCCACGCCTGCCTCCCCCCAGCCCCACGTTTTGTTTTCCCCCCAGCCCCATGCCTGCCCCCCCACCCCCACCCCCACGCCTGCCTACCCCCCAAACCCCACGCTTTCTCAACCCACCCCCCGCCTGCCCCCCCCCCAGCCCCACCCCTGCCTAAACCCCCCGGGGCCCCACGCCTGCCCCCCACCCCCCCCCCTTCCCCCCCAACGGGCCCCAACCCCCCAAGGCCCCCACGCCTGCCTCACCCCCGTCCCAAACCTCCCTCACCCCACCCCCCAACCCTTTCCCCAAACCCTCCACCCCCACCCCGCCCCCCACCCGGGCCCAAAAATTTCCCCCCCCACCCCCAACGCCTGTTTAACCCCAGCCCCACCCCTTTCCCTCATCCCAGCCTCACACCTGCCTCCCCCCAGCCCCCCCCGGCCTAAACCCCACCCCCAACCCCCCTGCCTCACCCCGCCCCTCCCCTTTGAAAAACCCCCAAGACCCACCTTGGGCCTCACCCCACCCCCAACCCCCTGCCAAACCCCACCCCCCACCCCTTTCCCTCACCCCACCCCCACCCCCTCCCTCACCCCGCCCCACGCCTCCTCATCCCCCCCCCTCGCCTGCCAAACCCAGCCCCCCCCAAAAACCTGCCTCACCCCCCCCCAAACGCCTCCCTTTTCCCCCCCCCCCAGCCTGCCTCTCCCACCCCCTCGCCGGGCCTAACCACAGCCTCACGCCTCCTCACCCCACCCCCAACGCCTGCCTCACCCCCACCCCCACCCCTCCCTAGCCCCAGCCCCACGCCTGTTTCACCCCACCCCCACCCTGCCTCATCCCGGGGCCCCTCGCCTCCCTAACCCCACCCCACCCCTGCCTCACCCCACCCCCAAAAGCCTCCTCACCCCACCCCTCGCGGCCTACCCCACCCCCACGCCTGCCTCAACCCAGCCCCACGCCTCCCTCACCCCCACCCTTCGCCTGTTAACCCCAGGCCCACGCCTGCCTAAACCCAGCCCCACCCCCTCCCCTCCCCCAAGCCCCCGCGCCTGCCTCATCCCAGCCCCACGCCGGGCCTCCCCCCCACCCCCAAATCTCCCTAAACCCCGGGCCCCTAGCCGGCCAAACCCCAGCCCCTCGACCCCAAAAACCCCAACCCCCAAAACACCTGCCTGGTCCCAGCCCCCCCACCTGCCTCACCCCACCCCCCCACGCCGGGCCTAACCCCAGCCCCAGGGCCTGCCTCACCCCAGTCCCACGCCTGCCTAAACCCCACCCCCACCCCTAACTCATCCCACCCCTCGCCTCCCCCAAACCCCCCAGCCCCCCCCCTGCCTACCCCCCGGGCCCCACGCCTCCCTCATCCCGCCCCCCCCTTTTCCTCATCTCAGCCCCACGCCTGGCCCTTTCCCCCCCAGCCCCACGTCTCCCTTTCATCCCAGACCTCGCCCCCTCACCCCAGCCCCATGCCTGCCTCCCCCGGGCCCCCTTTGGGCCTCCAAACCCCAAAGCCCCCCCCTGCCTCACCCCCCCCCCTCGCCTGCCTAACCCCAGCCCCACCCCGTCGTCCACCCCCCACACCTCCCTATCCCAGTCCCACGCCTGCCTCCCCCCGGGCCCCAAACCCCTCCCCAAACCCCAAAGCCCAAACCCTCCCTAAATAAACCCCCTCTTTTTGCCAAACCCCCAAGCCCCACACCGCCCCCTCCCACCCCCCGCCTCCCCAAACCCCCCCCACGCCGCCTCACCCCAGCCCACCCCTTTCCCTAAACCCCAGCCCCAGCCCCCTCACCCCGCCCCTCGCCTGCCTCCCCCCCGCCCCCCCCCCCCGCCGTCCCACCCCAGCCCCACGCCCTCCCTCACCCCAGCCCCACGCCGGACCCCAATCCCAGCCCCTCGCCGCCTAACCCCACCCCCAAACCCCGGGCCTCCCCCCCGGGCCCCACGCCTCCCAAACCCCCACCCCCCAACCCCTCCCCTTTCTTTCCCCGTCCCACCCCTGCCTCTCCCAGCCCCCAGGGCTGCTTCCCCCCCAGCCCCACGCCTGCCTCACCCCAGCCTCAAACCTGCCTCCCCCCCACCCACCCCCTGCCTAACCCCACCCCACCCCTTTCCCCCACCCCAGCCCCTCGCCTGCCAAACCCCCAAAAGCCCCACCCCCTGCCTCCCCGAGCCCCAACCTGCCCCACCCAAGCCCCACGCCTGCTTTACCCCCCCCCCCCGCCTGCCTAACCCCACCCCAACACCGGCCTCCCCCCGGGCCCCACGCCCTGCCTAACCCCCAAGCCCCTCGCCTCCCTTTAAACCCCACCCCCTCGCCTGCCTTTCCAGTCCCACCCCTTGCCTAATCCCAGCCCCACCCCTTTGCCTCACCCCACCCCCAACGCCTCCCCTCACCCCCGCATCAAACCTGCCTCCCCCCAGCCCCAGGGCCGCCAAAACCCCACCCCCCACGCCTGCCTCACCCAAACCCCCTTTCGCCTGCCTAACCCCAGCCCCACCCCTTCCTCATCCCCAAACCCCCCCTCGCCGGGGCCTAACCCCACCCCCCGCGCCGCCTCACCGCGGGCCCCACGTCTGCCTAACCCCACCCCCCTCCCCTTTCCCTTTCACCCCAGCCCCCCCCCTGCCAAAACCCCAGCCCCACGCCTGCCTCACCCCACCCCCCCGCCTGCCTAAATTCCCGGGCCCCACACCTGCCCCCCAGCCCCCACGCCGGGCCTCACCCCAGCCCCAAAACGCTTTTTTCCACCACCCCCACCCCACCCTTTGCCTAAACCCAAAGCCCCACGCCTCCCCTCATCCCAGCCCACGCCTCCCTCATCCCACCCCCCACGCTTCCTCACCCCGGGCCCCTCGTTCCCCAACCCCAGCCCCACTTTCTGCCTCCCCCACCCCAAACCCCTCCTAACACCACCCCAACGCCTGCCTAACCCCAGCCCCACGCCTGCCAAAACCCCGCCCACGCTTGCCTCATTCCACCCCCCTCGCCTGCCTAACCCCGGGCCCCACCCCGCCTAACCCCACCCCACGCCTGCCTAACCCCACCCCACCCCTTTGGTTTTACCCCAGGCCCTCGCCTGCCTAAACCCCCAGCCCCCGCCTGCCTAAACCCCAGCCCCACGCCTGCCTCTTTCCCAGCCCCCCGCCTGCCTAACCCCCCTCACGCCTCCCCCTCCCCCCCACCCCCGCCTGCCTCACCCCAGCCCCACCCTCCCCAAACCCCCAAAGCCCCACGCCGCTTAAACCCCAGCCCCACCCTTCCCCCTCCTCACCCCCCCCTCGCCTCCCTCCCCCCAGCCCCACGCCTCCTAAACCCCACCCCACGCCTGCCTCACCCCAGCCCCTCCCCTGAAAAAACCCCACCCCCACCCCCGCCTAAAACCCGCCCCACCCCTCCCCTCATCCGCCCCTCCCCTGCCAAACCCCCAAAGGCCCCCCGGCCTGCTCCCCCCCGCCCCCGCCTGCCTCACCCCAAAGCCCCGCCCCTGCCCCCTTTCCCCCCCCACGCCTGCCTCACCCCACCCCCACGCCTGCCTAAACCCCAGCCCTACCCCTTTCCCTAACCCCAGCCCCTCGCCTGCCTAACCCCAGCCCCCCCCCTGCCTCGCCCCACCCCCCACACCTGCCTCACCCCAGCCCCACCCCTGCCAAAAACCCCGCCCCCCCGCCTGCCTCCCCCAGTCCCACGCCTGCCCCCCCCCCAGCCCCCAAGCCAAACCATCCCACCCCCTTTTCCCTGCCAAACCCCCAGCCCCAGGGCCTGCCTCACCCCCCCCCACGCCTGCCTATCCCGGGCCCCACCCCCTTCCCTCTCCGCCCCACGCCTGCCCCCCCCCAGCCCCACTTTCGCCCACCCCCACCCCCCCGCCGGGGCCCAACCCCAGCCCCATGCCGGGCCTTTCATCCCACCCCCTCCCTGCCAAAAACCCAGCCCCCACCTCCCCCTCCCCCCCACCCCTCGCCTGCCAAACCCCCACCCCCAAACACCTGCCTCGCCCCCACCCCCCCAACCCCTGCCTCATCCCAGTCCCACGCCTGCCCACCCCCCCCCCACGCCTGCCTAACCCCACCCCTGGCCTGCCTCATCCCAGCCCCCCCGCCTCCCAAAACCCCACCCCAAAACCTCCCCTCACCCACCCCCAAACCCCTTGCCTAACCCCACCCCCAAAAGGGCCTGCCCTAAAATCCCAGCCCCCCCGCCCTGCCTCACCCCGCCCCGCCCCCTGCCTCATCCCACCCCCACGCCCTCCCTCACCCCGGGCCCACCCCTTTCCTTTCCCCCCAAAGCCCGGGGGGCCCCCAAAGGTTGCTGCCCCCCCCCACCCCTCCCCCAACCCCAGCCCCCAACCCTGGCCTCGTCCCAGCCCCACACCTCCCTCACCCCACCCCCAACCCCCTGCCAACCCCCACCCCCAGGGCCTTCCTCATCCCATTTTCCCACCCTTTCCCCTCCCCCCAGCCCCCACCCCCTAATTTAATCCCAGCCCCTCCCCTGTTTTTAAACCCCAGCCCCCAGCCTGCCTAAACCCCACCCCCCACGCCTGCCTCATCCCGCCCCCCCCGCCCTCCCTATCCCCAGCCCCACGCCTGCCTCCCCCCAACCCCCAGGGTCTGCCCCCCAACCCCCACCCCCTCGCCGCCCCCCCCCCCAAAGGCCCCTTTCCTGCCTCATCCCACCCCCTTTCCCCCTGCCAAAAACCCCAAAAGCCCCAAACCCCTTTCCCTCACCCCAGCCCCTCCCTGCCTAACCCCAGCCCCACACCGGGCCTCGCCCGGGGCCCCCACACCTGCCTCATCCCAGTCCCAGGGCCTGCCTCACCCCCCCACCCCCCACCCCTCCCAAACCCCCCACCCCCTCCCCTGCCTCCCCCAGCCCCTCCCCTGCCCAAACCCCCCCGCCCCAAACCTCCCTCATCCCGGGCCCCCACGCCTGCCTAACCCCGGGCCCCACGCCTGCCTCCTGCCCAGCCCCCCGCCTGCCTCACCCCAGCCCTACGCCTGCCTAATCCCACCCCCTCGCCTGCCTAACCCCACCCCCCCACGCCTGCCTCACCCCAGCCCCCCCAACGCCTGCCTCAACCCCACCCCCCCACCCCTGACCACCCCCACCCCTCCCCCTTCCAACCCCCCAGCCCCACACCGCCTCCCCCCACCCCCCAAGCCTGCCAAACCCCCAGCCCCACGCCTGCCTCACCCCGTCCCACGCCCCCTCACCCAAACCCACGCCTGCCTCCCCCCCAAAACCCCATCCTCCTAAATCCCGCCCAAACCTGCCCCCCCCCGCCCCACCCCTTTGCCTAACCCCACCCCACCCTTGCCCACCCCCAAGCCCCTCCCCCTGCCTAACCCCAGCCCCACACCTGCCTAACCGAAAGGCCCCCCAACACCTGCCTCCCCCCAGCCCCCCCCCTGTTTTAAAAAACCCCAGCCCCACGCCTGCCAACCCCACCCAAAAACACCTGCCTAAACCCCAGCCCCAGCCTGCCTAACCCCAGCCCCTCGCCTGCCTTACCCCCCCCCCTCCCCTTTTTTCCTCATCCCAGCCCCACGCCTGCCTAACCCCCACCCCCACGCCCCTTTCACCCCACCCCACGCCTGCCTTCATCCCAGCAAAAAACCTGCCTAAACCCCAGCCCCACGCCTGCCCTAACCCCACCCCCAAACGCGGCCTCCCCCCAACCCCCTCGCCTCCCAACCCCAGGCCCACCCCTTTCCTCACCCAAAGCCCCTCGCCTCCCTAACCCAGCCCCGCGCCCCCCCACCGCACCCCCCACGTTTTTTTGGCCAAAACCCCACCCCCCTGGGCCCCTCCCCCCAGCCCCACCCCCAAACCCCCAGCCCCCCCGCCTGCCTCCCCCCCGGGCCCCACGCCTGCCTCACCCCGGGGCCCCAACCCCTGCCCACCCCGCCCCAGGGCCTCCTCACCCCAGCCCCACGCTTGTCAAAAAACCCCCACCCCCATGCCTGCCTAAAACCCACCCCCAACCCTTCCTCACCCCAAACCCCCAGGGCCCCCCTTTTCCATCCCCCCCAAACGCCTTTCCCTCCCCCGGGGGGCCCTCGCCTGCCTAACCCCCCCCCACTTCTCCCTCATCCCAGCCCAACACCTCCCAAAAACACCACCCCAAAAACGCCTCCCAAAAACCCCCCCCCAAACGCCTGCCAAACCCCCCCAGTCCCAACCGCTTGCCTCTTTTCTACCCCCCTCGCCTCCCCTAACCCCACCCCAAAACCCTCCCTAACCCCAGCCCCCCCGCCTCCCAAACCCCCCAGCCCCCCCCCTTTCCTTACCCCAAAGGGCCCTCGCCTCCCTAAACCCCCCCCCACCCCACCCGGGCCTCATCCCCCCCCCTTTCCCTTTCCAAACCCCCCCACCCCCACCCTGCCTAACCCCAGCACCACCCCTGCCAAAAACCCCAGCCCCACGCCTCCCCTCATCCCAGCCCCCCCTTCCGCCTGCCTAACCCTAGCCCCCCCCCACCCTCCCTAAACCCCCGCCCCACCCCTGCCTCATCCCGGGCCCCACGCCCTCCCCTCATCCCAGCCCCACCCTTTCCCTTTCATCCCACCCCTCCCCTGCCAAAACCCCAAAGCCCCACGCCTCCCTTTTAAAACCCCGGGCCCCCCCACCTGTTTAAAAACCCCCCACCCCCCACCCCCTGCCTTTTTCCCAGCCCCTCCCCCTGCCAAACCCCACCCCAAACGCCTGCCAAACCCCCAGCCCCACCCTGCCTCATAACCCCCACCCCTGCCCCCCCCCCAGCCCCACGCCTGCCTCACCCCGGGCCCCATGCCTGCCTCATCCCAACCCCCCCGCCTGCCAAAAAACCCACCCCCAACGCCCCCCAAATAACCCCACCCCCACGCCTGCCCCACCCCAGCCCCTCCCCGGCCAAAACCCCAGCCCCACCCTGCCTCCCCCCCAAACCCCCCCCACGCCTGCATCATCCCAGCCTCCCCGCCTGCCTAACTCCAGCCCCCAATTTCCGGGGCCTATCCCACCCCCACGCCTGCCAACCCCAGCCCCCCCCTTTGCCAAAACCCCCCACCCCCAAACCCCTTTGCCTAAATTCCCACCCCCCACCCTGCCAAACCCCCCAACCCCCCACGCCTCCCCTCCCCCCAGCCCCAGGGCCTTTGCCTCATCCCGCCCCACGCCGGCCTATCCCCCCCCCCAAACGCCTTCCCCCCCACCCAGCCCCACGCCGCCTCATCCCAGCCCCTCGCCTCCGCCTAACCCCACCCCCACCCCCCTCCTAAACCCCCACCCCCACCCCTTCCCTCTTTCCCAGCCCCTCCCTGCCAAAAACCCCAGCCCCACGCACCCCGTTCACCCCACCCCCACTTCTGCCAAAACCCCCCAAAGCCCCGGGCCCTGCCCCCAATCCCACCCCAAAACGCCTGCCTCTTTCCCGGGCCCCACCCCCCCTGCTTAACCCCAGTTCCACCCCCCCTGCCTCACCCCCGCCCCACGCAGGGCTTAACCCCACCCCCAACGCCTCCCCTCACCCCAAGCCCACCCCTGCCAAAACCCCGGGCCCCACGCCGGGGCCAAACCCCCCAGCCCCACCCCCGCCCCACCCCCCAAAAGCCCCACGCCTGCCCCCCCACCCCCCCCCCAACCCCCCCGCCTGCCTAAAAAAAATCCCCAGCCCCTCCCCCCCCTTCCCCCCAAACCCCCCAGCCCCCCCCCCCCTTCCCCACCCCCAAACAAAACCCCGCCTGCCAAACCCCCCAGCCCCCCAACGCCTCCCCTTCATCCCAGCCCCAAACGCCTCCCTAAACCCCAACCCCCCCACCCCCGGGGTCCCCCAAACCCCCACGTTTGCCCTCACCCCGCCCAGCCCCCCCCCCAGCCCCACGCCTGCCTCTCCCACCCCCAAAACCCCTTTTCCCACCCCCCCAACCCCCACGCCTCCCCAAACCCCCACCCCCACCCCTGCCTCATCCCACCCGAAGGGCCTGCCTACACCCGCCCCACGCCTGCCAAAACCCCGGGCTACACCCCTGCCTCACCCCGCCCCACGCCTTCCTCCCCCAAAAACCCCCATGTCTCCCTCCCCCCAAACCCCCCAGGGCCTCCCCACCCCCAGCCCCACCCTGCCTTCCCCCAGCCCCACGCCTGCCTCACCCCAACCCCCCACGCCTACCTCACCCCAGCCCCCGCCGCCCACCCCAGTTTCCCCCTGCCTCCCCCCACCCCACGCCTCCCTCCCCCACCCCCCACGCCTGCCTCACCCCCCCCCCACGCCTGCCTCACCCAGCCCCACGCCTCCCTCACCCCAGCCGCACGCCTTCCTCCCCCCAGCCCCCACCCTGCCTCCCCCCCACCCCCAAACCCTGCCTAAACACCACCCCACCCCCTTGCCTCACCCCACCCCCACGCCTGCCTCATCCCGACCCACCCCCTGCCTCACCCCACCCCCAGGGCCCGGGCCCCACCCCACCCCACGCCTGCCTAACCCCGGCCCCACGCCTCCCTTTCATCCCAGCCCCACCCCTGCTCACCCCAAGCCCCACGCCTGCCTCACCCCACCCCCAGCCTGCCTCAGCCCAGCCCCACGCCGGGTTTCACCCCAATCCCACCCCCTGCCTCACCCCGGCCCCCCCGCCTCCCTCCCCACCCCCCGCGCCTCCCCTCACCCAGCCCCACGCCTCCCTCACCCCAACCCCACCCTGCCCCCCCCAGCCCCGCGCCGGGCCTCACCCCGGCCCCCGCGCCTGCCCACCCCCAGCCCCACGCCTGCCTAAACCCCCACCCCCAAACGCCTACCCCCACCCCAGCTCCAACCCTTGTCCTGCAAGCACACACACCTCACACACACGCAAAACACACACACACGAAACGCACGCACACACCATGCACACATACAGGGCCAAAAAAACCCACACATGAAACAAACCACAACAAAATTGATCCCGGCACACACCACACACCAAACATTTTAAATATATATAAAATATATATATTATATATATTATATATATTATATATTTATTATATAAAAAATAAAATATATAATATAAAATTTGAAAATAAAATATAAAAATTTAAAACATATAATAATATATAATATATACTTATATATAATATAAAATATAAAAAAATATTTTAAACACCCTTCCAACAAAACGGGGGTTTCCCCCCGGGTGTGGGGAAAACGGTGGGTTCAAAACCCCGGGGAAAAAGGGTTCCCGGGGGTTTGGACCCCCGGGGGGGGGCCCCCCCAAAAAAAGATTGGGTTGTTTCCTTAAAACCCGACCCCTGTCCCCCAATCAACGGGGGTGCCTTTACCAAATTTTGTACCCCTCACCCCCCCCAACACAACACAAAAGGTATGTAAAAGGTTTAAGGAGAGGGGCCCACAGAAATTTCCCCCCTGTTTTCCTTTGTTTTCAAATATTAAAAAAATTTTACCCAAAACCCCCAAAATACTTGCCATGAGCCAAAGTTAAACCTAAATTTTTTGCAATTTTTTTGACAATTTTCAAATTGTTTTTCCCCAAAATCCCTTCAAAAGAAAAAGCCAGAAAGACCAAAAACCCGGTTTACCCCAAAGTTTTTAAATTTAATTTGTGTACTAACTCATCAATTATTAATTTTAAATTTTTTATGGTTTATAAACGAAACCGGGGCCAAACCCAAGGTACTTTTTTTTTTTTTTTTTTTTTTTTTTTTCTTTTTTTTTTTTTTTTTTTTTTTCCCGGGGTTTTCCCTTTGGGCCCCTCCTCTGCCGGGTTTGGGGAAAACCCCCAGCGGTAAGAAAGCTGGCAACAAAACAAGCCCAAGGGTAAACCACATGGCAGTCCCAAACACTCAAACACAGGTCCCACATAAAGAAACTGAGAAACACTAACAATGAAACAAAAAGGAAAAATTTTACCGGCACCCAAATGAGTAGAAGTATTTTAAAGGGCCCAACTCATAGCGGCGGGAACCCACCAAGGTTTGCAGATTTTTTGGCTCAAAATTTTTTAGGAAAAATTTAAGTGTTCCAAGAAATTTTCTGGGACGCGTTAAAACCCTTAACTTTCCCAGTAAACATGAAAAAAAAAGCTTGCGTGGGGGGACATGAAGGGGAAATTTACAGGCGAAGCTTTCCCAAACTACTTCTGCAGCAAACTTTTGGGTTTAAAATTTGGCCGCCCCTTTTTTTATTTCTTTTTTCCCCTGTCTCTATCCCAATGTTTTGGCCCCCCAAAATCGAGCACTTTCCCATGAAATACTTTTGATAGTTTTCCCTGGTTCTGTGGGGACGCCTTATGTAAAAAGGCAACGGCGTAAAGGGCAAGATATTTAAAATTGATTATTTTTTTTGGCCCATGTATTTTTGTACATATAAACTTTTTTGAAAATTTACACAAAATGATAAAGAAAGGTCCATAAGCCGAAACTTTTATAGGCCCAAAACCCCTATAATCCCTATATACATAAAGGGATTGGTCAGGCCATTTTGGGAAAAAATCACATTTTTTTAGAAAAAATAAAATTTGGGAAATTAACAAAAAAAAACTAATCATTCTCAATGCATACACATTTTCCCTTTTTAAAACCTAAAAAAGAATTTTTCACCCAAAAGGGGAAAAACCCCCTCCAAAAAAAACTACCTATTTTTTGGAATAATATGCAAAAGGCCAATGAAAGTAATGCCAAATTTTTAAAAGAAAAACCCCCATTTTCATAGTGAAAATCAAATCCCCAATAAAAAAAGTATGATTGTAAAGAGTCTATACATGTCATTGTATTTAAACAAGCATTTTTTTTTTTTCAATTTTCGTTTCGAAAATTTTTAGTTATTTATCCCGTAATAAAAGTTGTTCCAACTTTTACTTCCTCGTGACAAAATACTGTTTTTTGCATGTGATGTCCGGGAGAAAAGGGATAGTAAATCAGGGGGTCTTTGGGTCAAAATTGTAGGTTTTTGCTCAAGCCAAGGTTAAAGGGAAAAATGTATGCAAGAACCAGGGGGGGCCCGGGTTTTCAGTGTGTCCTGGGAGTGGATTTTCATCCCCTTTCCCCCAAAAACATCATAGATGTTTTTCCTCGTCAGGGTCCCGGCGGCCCGGGGATCAGCCTGCTCGTCATCAGTCAACCCTCCCGGGTGCAGGGGGCGGAGCCCCCCCCGCCGGGGTGAGGGGGGGCGGGGTGAGGTAGGTTTTTCCCTTTCCCCAATGACAAACATAGAGCCGTCCCTCAGTCACCGGGGACCCGAAGTCTGGGGGGAGCCCCCCCGTTTTCGGGGGGGTTGGCGCAGGGGCGCAGGGGGGCCGCGACATTTATTTCCCCTTCAGGTGTGCGGCGGGGGAGGTTTTTTGGTGTCGGGGGGTGGTGAGGAGCCGGTGTGTTTTTTTTGGGTCTGGGGTTGGTGGGCCGGGGTGGCGGGGGGCGACTGTGAAAAAGAAATTTATTAAAGTTTTTGATACTGTCCTAAAATTCTACTGAGAGACAAGGGAAGAAGAGAGAAGAGAGAGAGAGAGAGGAGGGGGAGAAAAGAGAGAGAGAGAGGGGGAGAGAAAAAGAAAAGAGAGAGAGAGAGAGAGAGAGGGGGAGGGGAGAGAGGGGGGGGAAGAGAGAGAGAGAGAGAGAGAAAGGGGTTGGGAAAGGGGAGAAAAGGAAGAGAGAGAGAGGGGAAAAAAAAGGGGAGAGAGAGAGAGGGGAGAGAGAGAAGAAAGAGGGGAAAAAGGGGGGGGAGAGAGAGAGAGAGAGAGGGGAGGGGGAAAGAGGGGAGAGAGAGAGAGAGAGAGGGGAGAGAGAGAGAGAGGAGAAGAGAGAGGGAAAAGAGAGAGAGAAGAGACGCCCGCCATCCCTTCCCCTACTCTCCCAACGGCCTTAATTTTCCCCTTTTCCTTTCCCCCCTGCATGCCCGCTCTCTCCCCCCCCCCCCCCCCCCCCCCCCCCCCCCTCTCTCTTTTCTCTCTCTCTCGCTCTCTCTCTCTCTCTCTCTCTCCCCTCTCTCTCTCTCCCCTCTCCCCCTCCTCTCTCCTCCCCTCTCTCTCTGCAAGTGAAAACACCACACCCAAACACACACACACACACACTTTGACCTCCAAGCTCGAATGAGAGGGTGAAAACGGGGGATTTGCGAGCCAGCTCGCGTGGACAAAACCATGGTGAATGACACCAAAACACCACCCCACAAACACACCCACACACACACACACACACACACACCACAAAACACACACACCCCACACACACACCCCAGACACAAAACCCCTTTCGTGATGCTGTAGGGTCTTGTGTGGGGCGCCTTTTCGCGCAACACACCCCCCCACACGACGGCCCTTAAAAACCAACCCAACACCCAAAAACACTTTTTGCAAAGGGGTTGGGGAAACCAAGGGGTGGGATTGGGGGTTGGGGGGGGTTTTGGGGGTGGAGGAAACCCTGCAGGTTTTTTATGGTTTTAAATCGGGTTGTGGGGGCAAAAGACCCCCTGGTATCTGTTCCCCAGTTTCTTGGGGGAGGGGGCCACCCATCTTGAAGGACCGCAGCCATACACCGATATTTTTTTGGGGGGTTTTCCCGCGGGGAAAAATTTGGGTCCTTTTGAACCCCTCCCAAAAACAATTTTTTCCAGCATCCCTGAAGCCCAACCAGATGTCTGTCCTTAATTTTAGTGTGACATCCAAACCTTTACCCCCACCATGTAGTTCTTGGGAAATTCCAGCACTCCTGCCAGTTGGGGGAAAAACATCAATGGGCGTTTGTCCTTTTTCCTTCCACCTCAATGGTAACCCCTTGAAAACCTTCCTCAACATACAGGTGAGAGGTTTGTTGCATGTTGTAAGTTGATTTATAATATAAAATTAAGACAGGCTTCAGGTCTGTGTTCGTGTGGCCAACAACAAGGTCCGCCGCTTGGGAACACTCAAGAAACTTGGCACGACAACTCGTACCCAGCCAGCACACCACCACCGCCACGAATACCCAGAGTCTGGACATACTTGCTCCTTCTGGATTCTGTAATGTCGCACGCAGGACTAAACTATAATGACATTTACCACGTATGCCGCACTCGTATATATATATGATGGTCTTTTCTGCCGCGGCTTCCTGTCAACATATTTGTCAACTGGCAACAGAAAGAAAAGTATCTAAAGACACAAGTTTGATCTCGCTTCGTATCTGAAATACACGCTTTTTCAAAATGGCCGCCGCCAGGCTAGCAAACCCCTTATCTTTGCTTCCATCACAGCCACACTAACACCACTGCTATCAAAGTGTTCGGTTTTGAGTCAAGCAATATAATGAAAGGTTTGTAAAGATGAAAAAGAAACAGTTTCCTCCTCACCGAAACTCTAATAGTGAACATTTATAAAATGCTGTACATTCAAATATCATCATGTCTTATGCCTATGGCTTGATAACGGTCTTTTTTTAGACAAACAATAAATTTTTAATAACTGATAGAGAGAGCGAGAGAGGGGAGAGAGAGAGAGAGAGAGAGAGAGAGAGAGAGAGAGAGAGAGAGAGAGAGAGAGAGAGAGAGAGAGAGAGAGAGAGAGAGAGAGAGAGAGAGAGAGAGAGAGAGAGAGAGAGAGATTTCTCTCTATCTCTCTCTATTTCTTTATGTGAGTTGGTGTGTTTGCATGTGTGTGTGTGTTGTGTGTGTGTGTTTGTACGTGTGTTTGCATGTGTGTGTGTGTGTGTGTGTGTTTGTATGTGTGTGTATGTATGTATGTGTGTGTGTGTGTGTTTGTATGTGTGTGTATGTATATATGTGTGTGTGTGTGTGTGTTTGTATGTGTGTCTCCATGTGTGTGTGTGTGTGTGTGTGTGTGTTTGTATGTGTTGTGTGTGTGTGTGTGTGTGTGGTGTGTGTGTGTGTATGTTGTGTTTGCATGTGTGTGTGTGTTTTATGTGTGTGTGTTTGTATGTGTTTTGCATTGTGTGTGTGTGTGTGTGTGTGTGTGGTGTGTGTTTGTGTGTGTGTGTGTGTGTGTGTGTGTTTTGTATGTGTGTTTGCATGTCTGTGTGTGTGTGTGTGTGTGTGTGTGTGTGTGTGTGTGTGTGTGTTTTACATTTGTGCCTATAGCGCCTGTAGGCAGTGGTGACCCAGGGCTCAGATGGTAGGCTCTGGAGGTTCACTTGAGGGTTCTGATGGTTGGTCCTCGCCCGTTGGTGGCGCAGGCAGGATTCTTATAGTAACGCCTGTGATTAGAGGCTCATGACGCCCCCCTATGTCCTCCAAGGCACTCGCAGTCGAAGGTAGAGTTGATGGGCAGCATGTGGGTGTTCTTATGCCACTCGACGAAGCAGAAAAGTTTTGGGTTTCTTCGGGGATCGAACTCGGGTCACCGAGAACGCCAGTTGGAGACGCTAACCACTCCGCTACCGCCTCCCCGTTGCATGTGTGTGTGTGTGTGTGCGTTTGTGTGTGTTTGTATGTGTGTTTGCATGTGTGTGTGTCTGTGTTTGTATGTGTGTTTGCATGTGTGCGTGTGTGTGTGTGTGTTTGTATGTGCGTTTGCATGTGTGTGTGTTTGTGTGGTTGTATGTGCGTTTGCATGTGTGTGTGTTTGTATGTGTGTGTGTGTGTGTGTGTTTGTTTGTATGTGTGTTTGCATGTGTGTGTTTTTGTGTGTGTGTGTGTGTGTGTTGTGTGTGTGTGTGTGTGTTTGTATGTTGTGTGTGTGTGTGTGTGGTGTGTGTGTGTGTGTGTGTGTGGTGTGTGTTGTGTGTGTGTGTGTGTGGTGTTTGTATGTGTGTCTGCATGTGTGTGTGTTTGTATGTGTTTCTTGTATGTGGTGTGTGTGTGTGTGTATTTGTGTTTCTATGTGTGTGTGTGTGTGTGTGTGTGTGTGTGTGTTTCTATGTGTGTGTTTTGTGTGTGTTTGTGTTTATATCTGTGTGTGTGTGTCTTCTATGTGTGTGTGTGTGTGTGTGTTTGTTTTTTTATCTGTGTGTGTGTGTGTTCTTCTATGGTTGTGTGTGTGTGCGTGTTTGTGTGTGTGTGTGTTTTCTATGTGTGTGTGTGTGTGAGTGTGTGTTTTCTACGTGTGTGTTGTATGTGTGTTGTCGTGTGTGTGTGTTGTGTTTGTGTTTCTATTTGTGTGTGTGTGTGTGTGTGTGTGTGTTGTGTGTGTGTGTGTGTGTGTGTGTGTGTGTGTGTGTTGTGTATGTGTTTCTATTTGTTGTGTGTGTGTGTGTGTGTGGTGTGTGTGTGTGTGTGTTTTGTGTGTATTTGTTTTCTATCTGTGTGTGTGTGTGTGTGTTGCTGTTGTGTGTGTGTGTGTGTTGTGTGTGTGTGTGTGTGTGTGTGTGTGTGTGTGTTGTGTATTTGTGTTTCTATCTGTGTGTGTGTGTGGGGTTTCTATGTGTGTGTTTGTGTGTGTGTGTGTGTGTGTTTCTTGTGTGTGTGTTTGTGTGTTTGTGTGTGTGTTTGTGTGTGTGTGTGTGTGTGTGTGTTTTGTGTTTCTATTTGTTGTGTGGTGTGTGTGT
>JACEEZ010023661.1:27500-41264 GCA_016584305.1 Chionoecetes opilio | reverse complement strand
ATGTATATATAATATGTTATATATATATATATATGTTATATATCTATGTATATGTATAGTAATATAATATATTATATATATTATATATATGTATATGATTATATATATATCTATATATTTATATATATATATTTTTACATTTGTGCTAGAGCCGCCTGTAGGGCAGTGTGACCCCAGGGCGTGCTGGTAGGCGCTGGAGGCTCCCTTAGAGGGCTGTGATTGGTTTGGTCGCTTCGCCCGTGGGTGGCGCAGGCAGGATTTTTATGTGACGCCTGTTGATTAGAGGCTCATGCTGCCCCCCTGTTGTCCTCGGTACACTCGCAATCGAAGGAAGAGTTAATGTGCAGGGCCATGGGGTGTTCTTAGGCCACTCCGACGGTGCAGAAAGGTTTTGGGTTTCTCGGGGATCGACTCAGGTCACCGAGAACGCCACTCGGAAATGCTAACCACTCCATTACCTCCTCCGCATATATATATTATATATGTATATATATTATTTTTTATATATCTAATATATATATATATATATATATATATATGATATAATATTATATATATATCTATGATATAAATATATATATATATATATATAATATATAATATATATTATATATATATATATATATATCTAAATATATCTATATATATATTTAATATCTATATATATATAAATATATATATCTAGATCATAGATAAGTATGATAATATATATATATATATATATATAAAACAAAATAGTTAAAAATTTAATATATTGCAATGCTAAAAAGCGAACATTAACTAGATATTTCTAAGATACCATCAAAATTCCTATATTATCTAAAAATTACTACTAATAAATAAAATATAATTTGGTACTGAACGTACCTTGGTGTGTATCTGCTGAGTTGTAGAGGACTGATGAACACTAGTTTCGTGGGTAACATTTCAGCTTTGTGTGGGCGATCGAACCGAGATCGGGCATCGGAACAGTGATAGTCGATTTGAGTAATATGTAGTTGGTGTAAATGACTTGTTATTATAGATCAGGGACAGATGCTTGATGTGTAGTTCTAATACTTTAGTTGTCACTAGGTTAGTGTGCCTTGATAGGCTACTAAAGTCATTCTAGAAAAAGGGTGATCTAATCATGTTGAGTGTGAGCGGATTGCAGATTGCGAAGGGTGAAGAAATGGGTCCGACCAAGTACGTGCAGAAACACCTTTATTCTCAGAAGCAAGAGGTTAATTCCTTGTCGTCTCGCGACGATCTAGCGTTACAACTAGACATTTGATTCCGTAAAATTATGTTAGAATAAGGGCTTTAGGTATCAGTCTTTATATTTTTGCAAATGAGTTCTTAATGTAAATGTTAGTAAAAATAAATTTAATTTTGAAGTTAGGAAGATGTAACTTAAGTAGCTCATTGAGTTTTTTTTTTCGAATGGTGTAACGGAGATGGCCGTAAAAGGGAGTTGTACCATAGTGTGGTGTTATATGGTTCGGGTTCGTTCGACTCTGGTTTGAACTTTTTATCTAAGAACTTTGAGATGGTTGCTCTCAATTAATTGGGGGGGTAGCCATTATTTTGAAAAAAATTAGAGGAATTTGATCTCATTATGAAAGGAAAAGCCAATTAGAAGAGAAACTATAGTATCTGTGTAGTAAGGGTCTTAATAGTATTTGATTTTAAAAAGGTTAGGGATGAATGAACTATTGAGTTCCCATAGCCAGTGAAGGTAGGTTTTCTATAGACTGAGGGGGTAAGGTATTATTTTTACGAGTAACTAGGATATCTAAAAATTGGTAGTGATATTGTTTTTCATTTCATATTTGCACTTATGTTTGGGTGCTGAGAATTAATGTACTTCGAATAAAGGGAATGTGCTTCGGTATTTTTAAAGATAAAAAGTGTCGTCTACATTCGTTTATAATAAAAAGTTATAAAATGCTTAGGACAGTTTAGACAGCCAATTCCCATGGTGACATAAAAAAGCATTAGCAAATAGAGCCCCTAGGCACGATCCCCATGGAACACCATCAGTTTTTTGGACATAAAGTTTTTTTGTTAAATAGAAATGGAGAGTCTTTTATAGCTAAAGTTAATAAATCAGAGAATTGTTTTTTTGTGTAATTAAGAAAAAAATTGTGGCACTTTTATGAATATTATCAGTGATTATTTCAATAGTCCTCATCTATGGAATATTTGTAAATAGTGGACTGATGTCAAAACTAGCCATTACACCTTTGTTTGACGTTCATTGTTTTTATTCATGTGCAATTCCAAAAGAGTTCTTAATGTGTGTTCTTACTAAGTTATGGGTCAATTTTAATCGGACGAAGTATTTTGCTAGGTTAGAGTTTAAAGGTGCTATAGTACTAAGAATGGACGTAAGGTGACTTACTATTTTATTGTTTTTTGGTAATCCATAGACACCAGGAGAGAGCCACTAGGAAATATATAATGAAAACATCTTAGTAATGACTTTTAATTTAAGTATGTTATACAGGTGCGGATAAGTCTATCCTCCATTTTAGTGATGAAAGAAATGTGTTTGTCGCGGGACTTAAATTTTTGTTTTATCAACCAGGATGGATTCAGTTTGTTAATGTACTCAGTTTTATCTAATTGACTGTACCGCGTCCCTTTATCGGGTCCCAGTGATTAGGATAGTTCATCAGATTTAAGGGTATAAGGCATCAATTGAATTGGTGGGAGTTTTGGGAATGAATGTTTGAATTTCATTTAATTCGCGATTGATGAATGGGCAATAATAGAGATGCCTTGATTAAGTTATCCCACTCCGTAATACGTGTTTTTTTTAGCTTTCTATTTTAAGTGTATTAACAAGCTTCTCAATGTAAAGTAGTGATTGACATAGTGTGAATATTAAATTTTGGTAAGGCAAAAGGTATCCGAGTGAGAGATAAATCTTTTCAGCAGGTTAACGAACGGTTAGAAAGATTAATTACGACTTTATTCCTTATTAACAGAGTGTTCCCGAAGGAATGCCAGAGAGCACAGTTTTTTTCGCATGACAGCTTTGGCTTTTCGATTTAGAGTCATTAACTACGTACTACTCTATTGCAAAACAATTAAATCAAGCATACAAGGTGTTTTTCAGATCAGATTTAGTTTGAATTAAAGTCATGCTATGTGATTTTTTTAAGTAGCCTGTTTTTCCTTTAATTCGAAGTTTAGTATTTGGAATTGAATGACTTATAAGTAGATGTAATTTGTTTAGCATGGGTTTATATACTTTAATGGAGAAGTTAGTATTATTCCATAAGTTTTACAGGTTGCCAAATTCTATATCTAGTCTATCTGTTTTTTAACTTTGTAATCAGTCTTCTCTAGTTTACGGTATTGTATAGAGGAAGCCTTACATACCTACGTTTTAGGATATCAATCAAGGGGACAATTATTGATATCTACCATTTTTTAGATATCCTAGTTCTCGAAAATAATTTACCTTACCACCTCAGTCTATATAAAACCTACCTTCATGCGTGGGAAACTCAATATGGTTTCTTCATCCCTAACCTTCTAAAATCAATACTATTAAGAACCCTACTAACACATATATGCACTAAGTTTCTCCTTCTAATTGGTTTCCTTTTGATAATGAGATCCATTCCCGTACTATTTTTTCAAAATAATGGCTACCCCCTCAAATTAATTGAAGCTCCATCTCAAAGGTTCTTAGTAAAAAGTTCAACCCAGATCGAACGAACCCGAACCCATTTTAAACACACACTATGTTAAACTCCCTTTAGGGCCCATCCAGTTACCCCTTCAAAAAAAATCAATGATCTATTTAAGTTCATTTTCCCCTAACTAAAAAATTTAAATTTTTTTTTACTAATCTTTTACTTAAGAACCTTTTAAAAATATAAAACTCTATACCTAAACCCTTATTCAACAAATTTTTACGTTTAAATGTTCTAGTTGTAACGCTAGATACGCGGCAGACGCAAGGAAATCAAACCCCTTGGGCCTGAGCAAAAGGGTTCGCACGACTGGTCGCCCCATTTTTCCCTTCGAAATCGAAACCCCGCTCACAATCATGTTTTGATCCCCCTTTTTCTAAAAATCCCCTTAGATTATCCAAGGCACACTCCCCTAGTGACACTAATTATTAAACCCTACCCAAGCATCTGTCCCCTGATCTAAAAAACCAAGTCATTTCACACCAACTACATAACTCAAATGACATCACTGTTTGTTTGCCCGACTCTCGGTTCGACGCCCCACAAAAGCTGAAGTTACCACGAAACTATTTTTCATTCAGTCTCTACCAACTAAAAAAGATACACCCCAAGGTCCGTAAGTACAAATTATATTTATTTATTATTTGTAATTTAGATAATATAGGAATATTTTATTGTTTCTTAAAAAATAATTTTTTTAGATGTCGTTTTTTAGCATTCAATATATTAAATTTTTTAACTATTTTTAGCCGATATGCCAAATGCTTTTTGGGGAAACGTTTCGCATAAAAAACCCAAGTATGACGGGCTTTGTCCCCCTAAATATCAAGATTATATATATATATATAATTTATATATATAATTTTATTTTCTGCGCCCCTTATTTGTGCAAGGCAGCGACCCCATACAGCTTTTGGGGGTTTTGGGGTTTGGTTTTTTTTATAACATTTTTACATCTCATTGTACAACAATACATTGATTCTACATGTTAGAAAATTTGTTGGTAGGAATAAGTACAACATAAACTGGGGATTTAAATACTCTGAAAAAAATAGTTTTTACTACTTGGCAAACTTTTCTTTAATTTTTTCATTTCTGTATTTTGGACTACAAAAATTACCCCCCAAAAAAAGCATACTTTCTTTTGAACTACATGTTTTGATAAAAAGAAAAATAAAATTTCTGGTTGGAATATTTTTTATATACGTATAATAAACAAAAAAAAAAAATTTTTTCGTTTAAACTTTTTATTTAAAATTTTTTTCTTTTTCAAAGGAAGGGGGGGGGACCGAATGCCCCCCCCCCCTCGGTAACCACTGGTTACCACAGAAACTTACACAAGGCGAGGAAATCCAGACCCCGGCCACCCATCGCTCTCCGCCTCGGCGACCAACCCTGGGAATGATAAAGATATTTATAGATTATTGTAATGAGGATAATGATAATGATATGCGTAACATTGATGATATTGATATATTGGCGACGATTCATCTAAGGTTCATTGGAAAGTTGGGTCCAATGCGACAATGGCGGAACACTTGCGTGGTTGCGCAGCTGATCAACTGTGTCTCGTAGTAGAGCCTACTTGAGCTGAACGACACACTGACACTAACATGGTGCTGAAGTGCTGATGATAAAAAATTCCAGCAAAAATCATAAATTTAAGGTGTATATCACAAACTCAGACACCAAACGACCTTTGAAGCTGGAGCGTTCAACAGTTTGCCGACAGGAAAGAAAGCGATACGGAGGGACGCCTTGATCTGCGGCCACTCCAGCTCGCTTCCTGCGCTTATCAGGATCCTTAAAGTGCCTCGAATCTTGCCTTGCACACAGGGGCCTCAAACACTCTTAATCCAGCACAGCATCTGCTTCATTTCCGTGTATATATAACAGTGCTCCTGGAGATGGATGTAGGTAGTGTTAAGTAACAGGAACAACCACGTGTAGGTCTCACGGCCTCTTGTAGCTTCCTTATGTTCTTATGTTCTCATGTTCTTGCTGATCGATCCGTACCGGCGAGACTAAAATGCTACTTCACAGCTTTCAAATAAAATTAAGTAGCCTATACCCGTATTGCCATCTGTACATATGTGTTATTAAGCAAGACGGATATGGTTAAGGATTTCCTGCGACGATCGCAGTATAGACAAAGACCAAGATAGGACACCACTGGCGGGCTTTTTGCTAAATAGTCTCCTATACAAGGCAACCACAATTATTACATTCCTGTGTTGTGTTCTTTTTGAATTCATGTTGTTGTTTGTTTCTCGATCATAACAGCTGAGAAGTGTTGCCAAAGATGCCCCGAGCCACCCTGCCCCGTGCCCTGCGGTGTGTCTCTCTGATCACCACCAAAGATGCCCCGAGCCACCCTGCCCCGTGCCCTGCGGTGTGCCTCACTGATCACCACAAAAGATGCCCCAAGCCACCCTGCCCCGTGCCCTGCGGTGTGTCTCTCTGATCACCACCAAACATGCCCCGAGTCACCCTGCCCCGTGCCCTGCGGTGTGTCTCTCTGATCACCACCAAAGATGCCCCGAGCCATCCTGCCCTGTGCCCTGCGGTGTGCCTCTCTGATCACCACCAAAGATGCCCCGAGTCACCTTGCCCCGTGCCCTGCGGTGTGTCTCTCTGATCACCACCAAAGATGCCCAGAGCCACCCTGCCCCGTGCCCTGCGGTGTGCCTCTCTGATCACCACCAAAGATGCCCAGAGCCACCCTGCCCCGTGCCCTGCGGTGTGCCTCTCTGATCACCACCAAAGATGCCCCGAGCCACCCTGCCCCGTGCCTCACTGATCACCACCAAAGATGCCCCGAGCCATCCTGCCCTGTGCCCTGCGGTGTGCCTCTCTGATCACTACCAAAGATGCCCCGAGTCACCTTGCCCCGTGCCCTGCGGTGTGTCTCTCTGATCACCACCAAAGATGCCCAGAGCACCCTGCCCCGTGCCCTGCGGTGTGCCTCTCTGATCACCACCAAAGATGCCCCGAGTCACCTTGCCCCGTGCCCTGCGGTGTGTCTCTCTGATCAGCACCAAAGATGCCCAGAGCCACCCTGCCCCGTGCCCTGCGGTGTGCCTCTCTGATCACCACCAAAGATGCCCAGAGCCACCCTGCCCCGTGCCCTGCGGTGTGCCTCTCTGATCACCACCAAAGATGCCCAGAGCCACCCTGCCCCGTGCCATGCGGTGAGCCTCTCTGATCACCACCAAAGATGCCCAGAGTCACCCTGCCCCGTGCCATGCGGTGAGCCTCTCTGATCACCACCAAAGATGCCCAGAGTCACCCTGCCCCGTGCCCTGCTGTGTGTCTCTCTGATCACCACCAAACATGCCCCGAGCCACCCTGCCCCGTGCCATGCGGTGAGCCTCTCTGATCACCACCAAAGATGCCCAGAGTCACCCTGCCCCGTGCCCTGCGGTGTGTCTCTCTGATCACCACCAAACATGCCCAGAGCCACCCTGCCCGGTGCCATGCGGGGTGCCTCTCTGAAAAAACACATTAAAAGTCAATTGATCTCGGAAATTGGGATAGAAATGGCCGAGCCTTAAGCCCCGTTCACATCTTCACGACTCTCAACGGCGACCAGTCATGAATTGCCGAGTCATGCTGTGTCGGCGCCGGTCGTCATGTGGGTCTGCATCAGGCCCTGACCGTCGCCGTCGGGTAATGGGAGTCGTAAAGGGGCGCGCGGGGGGTCCCGACTGTGTGGTGCATGCTCTAAGCCCCATTCACATCTTCACGACTCTCGACGGCGACCAGTCACGACTTGCTGAGTCATGCTGTGTCGGCGTCGTTCGTCATGTGGGTCTGCATCAGGCCCTTACCGTCGCCGTCGGGTCGTGGGAGTAGTGAAGCGGTGCGCGGGGGGTCCTGACTGTGTGGTGCATGCTCTATACACTCGGGGCAGGTCTGCGCCTCAACAATTTTAAAGTCGGCTACGTGCTGGGGCTCGTCGCCGAAGGGTCCAAGCGTGGCGCCGACCAGTCGGGGCCGTGCTGCGACTGGAGCACGTGTTATGCACGCCTGGGAAAGATCGATCTTTCTCACGCTTTCTCCCTTTCGACGGAGAGAGAGAGAGCGAGAGAGAGAGAGAGAGAGAGAGAGAGAGAGAGAGAGAGAGAGAGAGAGAGAGAGAGAGAGAGAGAGAGAGAGAGAGAGAGAGAGAGAGAGAGAGAGAGAGAGAGAGAGAGAGGAGAGAGGAGAGAGAGAGAAGAGAGAGAGAGAGAGAGAGAGAGAGAGAGAGAGAGAGAGAGAGAGAGAGAGAGAGAGAGAGAGAGAGTATTATTATTATTATTATTATTATTATTATTATTATTATTATCGTCATCATCTAATATACTATAGGAGTAGCCGTGTGTCTGTGTGTGTGTCTATCTGTCTGTTTTGGGTAGCCGAAACTGTAAATTCAATTTTGATGAGAGTAGGCTCAAAAAATCGCAAATAAATCGTAGGTGGTAAACGGCTTGGTCCCATGTCGATTGAATAATTTTGAAGGGGAGTTTTGGGCTAAAAACACTTTAGGAGTGTTAGATTACAGGAACAACTTTGCGATAACGTCTTGCCGCATTCCACAAACTCAGTAGACTCATGGACGATTGTGTGCGTGTGTGAGTGTGTGTGTGCTGGAATCACACGGAACACAAAGGGTTGGAATCACACGTAACGTGGTCTACCCCGAGGCACTTTATTTGACCAGTGACCAACGACAGCAACAACACGATTGGAGTTTGCAATCACATGTTGTCTAATATATACTACTACTAAAAACATCATTACATGGGTCCAAAGGGCCCGCAAGCACTTGTTATCCACTATAAATAGAGCAGTATCTTTAGTGCAGTATCTTTAAGGCTATACTGCTTCCGCAGTATCATTAGTGCCTTGGCGATTGTTAACACCATGTCGTAGTTATTGTGTTCAATTAATAATATTTGGAGGCACATAAGTATGTGTGGCCTAGTCAAGGTGGGCAAGTGTGTGGACAACAGTTTGACCGACATCGGTGGCGTGGAACATCACTACACAAGCGATAATTGAAAAGTGTTTTGGGGGATGGGCCAGAGCGCTGCCCAGATCTACAACCACTCGGCGTCAGTCGCAGCACGGCTGGGATCAGTAGAAGCATGACGCCAACCGTGGGTTTGCGTCGTGCTGCAACTATCGGCAAATATCGCCGCATAACGCCAACTCAAAGTTGACCTTTAAATTTTCAAATACCCCTATAGTTTGCGACTATCACCGACAATCACAGACTAGTCGCCGATTAGCCGCCTAATTACGGCAAAGCGTCGGCTAACCGCGCCGACTACGGTCGTTGGAGGAGCTTGCTATATCCGGTGTCAGTCGCAGCACGGCTGGGAACAGTCGCCGCATGACGGCAACCATGGTTGCCGTCGTGTTGCGACTGTCGGCGACTGTCGTCGCATGACGGCAACCATATATCGGCGGTTGAATTCGTTTTAGTCCGCGACTGTCCGCGACTATCGCCGACAATCGCGGACTAGTCGTCTAACTATGGCAACCCGAGCCAACCACGGAACGACGGAAGCAGTATAACGCTAAAGATACTGAACAAAAGATACTGCTCTATTTATAATGGATAATGATGACGATAATTATAATAATAATAATACCAATAAATATCTCAAAAATTTCCGCTTTCCATCTCTCTCTCTTTCTCCGTCGAAAGGGAGAAAGCGTGGGAAAGATCGATCTTTCCCACGCTAAAATAATACGTGCTCCAATCGCAGCACGGCCCCAACTGGTCGCAGTACAGCCAGAACTGGTCGGCGCCACGCTTGGACCCTTCGACGACGAGTCCCAGCACAGAGCCGACTTTTCTAGTTAAATTTTTGAGTCGCAGACCCACCCCGAGTGTATAGAGCATACACCACACAGTCGGGAAACCCCGCGCGCCGCTTCATGACTCGCACGACCCGACGGCGACGGTCTGGGTCTGACGCCAACCCACACGACGACCGGCGCCGACACAGCATGACTCAGCAAGTCGTGACTCGTCGCCGTCGAGAGTCGTGAAGATGTGAACGGGGCTGTAACGGAAAAAGTTGGCTCCGTGCTGGGACTCGTCGCCGAAGGGTGCAAGCCTGGGTTACATGTCATTTGGTACTGCAGCGATTGGTACTGAGGTCAAGTAATCATCGGTTCAATTCGTCCACACGCCATATGGGACACAGGTTGATTAGGCCTCAAACCTTCTACGCCACGAGTTAATTGGGACCCAACTCAAAATGGCCATAAAGGACCCAAAACCGGGGGGGGGGGGGGGGAGAGAGAGAGAGAGAGGAGAGAGAGAGAGAGGAGAGAGAGAGAGAGAGAGAGAGAGAGAGAGAGAGAGAGAGAGGAGAGAGAGAGAGAGAGAGAGAGAGAGAGAGAGAGAGAGAGAGAGAGAGAGAGAGAGAGAATATATATATATATGTATTATATATATTATATATAATATATGTATTATATATATATATATATATATATATATATATTATATAATATATATATATATATATATATATATATATATATATATATATATATATATATATATATATATATATATATATATATATATATATATATATATATATATATATATATATATATATATATCCAATGGGTTCCACCAAAACCCCCCTCCCCGTCGTCCTGGCCCCTTCTGGTCCCTGGAGAAGGTCCTCCGGTTCCTGCAGGGCGACCAGTTTAGGTCCGACGCTGCCGGGCCTCGCCTCCTTCAGAAGGCCTTGTTCCTGGTGGCCCTGGCTACGGGGTTTCGGGCTTCTCAGCTGGGGCGCTGACCCGTTTCTCCCAGTGGACGACCTTCTCGGGACGGCTCCGCTGTCTCCCTCTCCCTCTCGCCCAAGGTGCTGGGTAAGAACGAAAGGGAGGACCACCGTCTCCAACCGGTCGTCGTTCCGGCTTGGTCTGCTGGGGACGCCGCACACCCCTTGTGCCCGGTTTCGGAGTTCCGGTGTTACCTGAATGCTTCCGAGCCCTGGGCGTGTGACCTGCAGTTCTTGTTCCGCGACCCTGTCACTGGTCGTCCCCTCACCACCAGGGGGATTGCCGGCCGACTCCGGGGCGTCATCGAGTCGGCGGATCCGGGTCACGCCCCTCGCGCCCATGACGTCCGGGGTGTTGCTGCGTCTCTGGCCTTCCTCCGCACCCATTCATTGGAGAGTAGGGTACGCCGTATAACAAATAATATTTTTCTCAACTTTGGCATGCCAATTTCCTATGTAAAATGGAATTCTAAGACGATTTTATCTTGTTCCATTTTTTGCATTTGAGCAATTCTTACTATGCAAAATCGCACTTTTATATTGCACCCTTATCGAATAATGCTTAAATGAGTACGCAGTGTCCGGTTGGTCCTGTGTATTGCATCATGCACCAATATGAGTTCCAAATGACTAGCGTGGTAAGCTCTTTCTGATCAGTTGGTTCATCAGGCACTACATCACAGTGTCACAGCCTCTACGTTGGCCTAGAACGTGTCCATCATGTCCTTCTTAGACCTGAAGCAGGGCATGATCTCCTGGTGGTGGGCCCGAGCCCGAATGAACCCGTCTCTGGCCTGCTGCCCCACCACTGCTGCTGCAGCCTCTGTCACCTGCTTCACGACTCTTTCGGTGCTCTGGGTGTGGATAGAGAACTCCGGAACCTCGTACGGCTTGACCAGGATCTCCTGGATCTGATCCCCGGACAGTGAACAGGTGAATGCCGGCTCGTGCACCTGGCCAGGCTGCCAGCTGATCAGTGTCTGCAAGCTGGTGGCTGACAAGTTCAGCTTGGGTGTGATGCGAGGTCTTACGCTGGTGTCCCCATACTCCTCGCCAGCCCTCAGCTTCAAAATCTGGGTCACGGCGAACCTGCGGTCGTCCTCACTCTGACTCGCCATCAGCGAGAGGAGGACACATTCTGAGTGTGGGAACCATGCTCCTGTCCGCATGTAGAAAGTCACAGCTGTTTGGACCTTCTTGGGCTGCGACCTCATCACTCTGAGCTGCGTGAGGATGTGCTTTGGGGCCGTCCTCTAGTCTGTGGTGAACCTTGATGTCGTAGTAGAGTTTGAAGTACACCTGCAGGCAGTACTTGACTAGGATTTCCAGGGTGTTCAGTTCTTTGCCAGTCAGTCCATGCTTTCTGGTCCACATGTACACGAGCGACTGGGCTGTGGTGAGCCATCTGGAGTGGGACACCTTGCCACACTTGATCTCCTGCAGCTCGGACGGGAAAACGTCCCGCTTCACAGCCTGGACCAGCTGGTAGGAGACCTGCTGGTCAGTGGACATGTTGACCAGGATATACTCCGGTATCTCCGTGAGATCTTCACCGCCTGGCACTCCTTTGAACTCTGCGTTGTACTGCATCTCATTCACGCTGGACAGCAGACTGCACACTGGACCCGTGAAGCCAGTGTCAAATGAGGTAGGCCCGTCGATGATGGAGATAAGGTGGCGCAGGGGCAACTCGTTTGTGTGCAACACGCATATACTCCAGAAGAGCTTGCGTCCCAGCATCTTCTCCAAATGGGCGTGAGTACCACCCTTCCACCCCGTGTTGGTCCTAGTTGAGTCACCTTGCAGTACGATCAGTGAGTCGGTGGAGTCGTATGTCACCAGCAGATCATAGAGAGCCTGAGCCACCTTGAACGCAGGCTTCTCAGGTGGCACCGGGTCCTCTGGTACAAAGTGCCAAAGGTACCTTCCAGATGGCTCCTCTGTAACTGACACATGCTCCTCCCTGATCAACCTTGGGTGTAGTTTCCCATAGCTGTCGGGCACCATCGCCCTGGTCTTGTCCTTCCTCCCATCGTAACCCAATCCAACTATTTTGGTACCCTGGTGCTTCCCCTGGTCAAGGTCCCTGGCCGATGCCATGGCATCCTGCCTGGCCCTCCTCAGCTTGTTAGGATCGCAGACCAGGTACGACATTTCTGGAGAGAGGTGGCCGTCAGCGATAAGGTCCTGGAGGAATCCAGAAGCCAAGGCAGCAGCAGCAGTGGGCGAAACGTCGAACCGGATGCTTCGATGCAGAGCTGGACTTCGACCGTACGTGTTTGACCGACTTACGCTTTTTTTTGTGACTTTTGGAGCTTGGTGATAGGACCTTAGACCTTAAACAGTATCCACCCCTGAAACCACCTACGTTGGGTAAATAATAACGTGGAAAATCCAGTTGCCAGGAAAAAGGTTTTTACCTGAAAAACGAGGCGATTTTGTATGAGAAGTGAGCTTTCCGGCGTCTGGCAGACTTAATGTAGGTCTTACGGCAATATCGAGGGCACACTTCCGATAGAGTTTTTAGCGCTCTACAACTTTGTCTCCAGTGAAATTTATCGAATCTCGAACTTAAGTGGCTTTTCTGTGAGTTTAAAAATGCTGTATGCTAAGCTATGTTTTGCATATAAATATAAAAGTCCAATTTTGCATAGCAAGAAGTGCTCAAACCTAAACGTTGAAGCGAACAAACCACCTTTAAAATTCTATTTTACATAAGAAAACACCTTGCCAAATTCGAAATAATCTATATTTCACTTTTCATTGGACCTACGGCGTACCCTACTGTACATGGTTCTCACGGTGAACCATGGCAGGAAAGATATACATATAATTATATATACATTATATATATATATATATAATATATATATATATATATTATATATATATAATTATATTATATATAATATATATATATATATATTTATATATATATATATATATATAATATTATATATATATATATATATAATATATATATATATATATATATATATATATATATATATATATATATATATATATATATATATATATATATATATATATATATATATATATATATATATATTATACATATATATAATTAAATGTTTAGGATGTTATTAAGAACTATATTGTTTCTTTTGATGTTAAGTATATAAAAATATCCTGTATATAAGTTATAATACGTGTTACACTTGTATGATAAGAGTTGTAATTCAATAGAAATAGTAAGGCAAGTTATTATATATGTCGGAAGTGATTACTGACTGACATTCGTAAATGTTTGTTCT
>JACEEZ010023661.1:0-22500 GCA_016584305.1 Chionoecetes opilio | reverse complement strand
TTAAAACCTTCCCCTGGTCAACCCGGTTCCAAAAAATCCAATGTGCCATATGAGGTGTTTTTGCGCCTATGGTGGCGGAACCGATGACCAGACACACACCCACACACACACACAACACACACGCGCAGACTAGGACAGACTTACAGACACACTTCGCTTGTTATATGTGTACCATTACCATTCACCCCCCACCTATCCTCAACCATCACAGACACCCACCACACAACGATGCACTCACACATCACCCCTACACCCATTACATCACCCCACCCAATTCACTCACGCATACCCATCACCCTACATCAGGTTTCCCCAATTCCGACAACCCACTTTTTTTTCACCAATTATCATGCTAAATAGGCTGCGTGTAAAAACAAAAAAAAAAAAGAAAAGTCGGTCGAGTCATGTCATAAGATAGGCTTAGGACCTTCCCCGGTCAACCCGGGTTCACAAATAAATATGTGCCATGTGAGGTTGATGCGCGCCACGGGGGAGGAACCATACCACCACACACACACACAGACAGGACAGAGAGACAGGACAGACAGACAGACAGACACGACAGACAGGACACACACTTTCGCTATATATTATTATAGATAGATGACGTCAGAGTAGGTGCCAAATGTATACAACAGGCGTCTGCAATTTGTGAACCGTTCGTATAAACCTGCAAGGTAAATGATGAGGGGCAGAGTGTCTCTTTTTTATAAGTTCGGTTGTCAGACAGTGCCATCTAGCGCTGCGACAGATGTTAGAGTTATGAGTGCTCAATACTGAGACTGAAGTAGATGATGCTGGTCGCGTATAGGTGGAAAACCAATCCGCCCGAATTGTCGTATTACATGTCGAGCCCAGAATTCAACAGCCGCTTGTGTGCGGGCAGACGAAAAAGAAGAAGAGAGAGAGAGATGGGATGAGAGAGAGACGGGAGGCTATGAAGTACACAGAAGGAAGAGAGCAGAGAGAAGAGGAGAGAGAGTAGAAGAGAGAGAGAGAGAGAGAGACCGGAGAGAGAAGAAGAGAGAGATCGAACAGGAGAGAGGAAGAGAGAGAGAGGAGAGAGAGAGGAGAAGAGAGAGTAGAGAGAGAATGAGAGAGAGAGCAAGGTGAAATGTACGATGGGGAAGAAAAAAAGCAAAAACACTAAGGAAACCAATACAAATGCATGTTTGAGGAGGAAATAGGAGGGAGGCGAAGTAGAGGGGAATAGAGGAGGAGGGGGAGGAGACTCAGGACAATAATGTACCTCGTGAGTTTAGTAGGACGATTTAACAAAAAGGAGAGAGGAAGGAGGAAGAGAGCCGACTGGCGAAACAGTGTTAGCGGAACCTGGAGAATCAGGAGGACCGGCATCTCAGTCCAAGCATGGATGGAGAGGCGTAAGGGCAATATAATGTTTGCGACGGAATCACAATGAAGTTATTCGCAAAAATCCTATGGTAGTTTCGAAAACACAATCACACACATCTCTGATTGTCGGACGAAAGGAGTAGAGGAGGACGGCGAGTGAGAGAGAGAGAGCTGAGGAGAGAGAGACGCACGAGGAACCAGGAGAGAGAGTGATAGAGTGGAGAGAGAGAGAGGAGAATGTGAAGAGAGAGGGAGAGAGAGAGAGAGAGAGAGAGGAGGAGAGAGAGATGAGAGGAGAGGAGGAGGCCCCCCCCCAAATGAGAGCAAGATGAGAGAGAGGAAGACGAAGAACGAGAGAGAGATGAGGAGAGAGAGAGAGAGAAAAAAGAAATCGACTAGATATAAGGAAATGGAGAGGATGGCCTCTTTCTCTCTCTCTCCGACAGGGACTTAATAGAGGAACCCACAAAATTCTCTCCTTCCCTCCTCCATTCTCACTCCGTCCTTCTCCTCTCTCCTCTGGCTGTATAAGCGTCTATACTCACCAGAGATCACCGACGGCTACCTCTATCGATGATCCTGAGTTCTTCATCCCACTTCCTCGCTCTTCCCCCTCATTCTTCCTTCCCTTCACACGGTTCACATATTCACAAGAGTCACACGGCGCATTTTAGGTTTCTTAGGGTTTTGCTTATTTTTTCTACGTATAATATCACTTAGCTCTTCTCTCTCTCGCGGCTCTATCTTCTCTCTCCTTGCTCTCTCTCTCTATCTACTCTCTCTCTCTCGTCTCTCTCTCCCATCTCATCTACTCTCTCTCTCTCCTCACTGAACTCTCTCTCTCTCTCTCCCTCTCATACTCTCTCTCTTCTCTCTCTGTCTATTCTCTCTCCTCTCTCTCTCTCTCTTATCTCTCACTCTGCTCACTATCTCTCTCTCCTGTCATCTCTCTCTCTCCTCACTGATGTCTCTCTCTCTCTCTATCTCTCTTTCTGTCACACACCATAAGGCGGGCTTTGTACGCGCTATGGTGGTGTCTCACTGGATGGGGGTAGAGTTTTTGGGGTGAGGGGTGATCTACACTCGAGTCACAGCCGCACTAATCTTTTTAGAACATTTAACGTTGTCGATGTCGGTGAAACGTGTGAAAACCTCTCTGGAAAGGCCACAGCTGTCTTGCGCCCAATAAAGAATGCATGCAAATGCATATGGCATTAAACACACAGCAAAAAAAGAAAATCTATCAGCAAACCCCATAAATCTTTAAGTTAAAAAGGTCCACTACTATATTTATCTCTGGGTTACGTGCTTTTTATATTGCAGTCGGTGTGGGAGGCTTACTCGCTGGGAGGTAACCGAGCCGATTGGTGCGTCGTTGCAAGCCTTGAGGAGCGTTTCGAAGCTCGGGGAATTGGCAGATTGATTGCGGATTATTTAAAAAACGCTGACCTGGAGTGCAAAAAGTGACAACATATGTTGATATGTTACAATACCGCTCCTCAGCCGGACCCAACTAACCTGCCTCCTTTACTGGGTATGGCCCAGATGCGTGGGGGTACCAGGAGGGGCTGAGTCCGCGTTATGTGTCCTAATTCGGGACCGAAAACAAGATTTACCATACGCCTGAGCACGGGCCCCCACACTGGCCACTCACACCCACCACGGCACACACATACACAGGCACATGCGGAATAACACATTCAAAATCCTCTCCAGGACTATAATTGTAATAAGCGTAAACACGCTCCGGACACAGCATACGCCGACGAACACAAGGCCAGTCATCACTTGTCGACGTCGCATCCTAAATGTCCGCTCCACTGTCAATGTAGTCGCAATGTGTTATGCGGTCTAGTTACTAACCAACAGAGTCACCACATCGTGCGATGCGGGAGAAGGACACCTTCTCACAGCCACGCTCACTCCCGAGCACACAACAGGGACACAGGCCAGCTGCTACCTTTCACCCAGGCGCCTTTAGGCCACAGGGGGACAAATACGCTCTACCCTCGCTGCACCTACCTTTCCAACCAGGGCGCCTTTAGGACACAGGGGGACAATACCACTCATACCTGTTGTTGCCTACCTTTCACCAGGCGCCTTTAGGCCACATAGGGACATACCTTCTACCCCTTGGGCTTGCCTACCTTTTACCCAGGCGCCTTTAGGTCACCGGGACTAATACCTTGTACCTGGGCGTCGCCTGTGCAAAGCCACCATAGCCCTGCTCAATGTGCGACGCTCCCTCGTGTCCCTCTGGCTCTCTCGTGGTCTCTCGTCTCACTCTTCCTGCGTCCGGGTCTCTCTGCGGCCTGCGGTAAACACAAAAAACACGGTCTCCCCGAACTCGAACGAGTTGTCTCAGGAGCACGTGTGTACGTAACAATATGCCCTTATATATGGCTCATAATTTTATTGCATTAAATCAGGACTATGATAATGGTTGGACGATGACTTTAAAGGTAATCATCCAGACAATTCACATTCACCTGATTTACTGCAACCAAAGTATAGCCAGTTAACTAGTATAGCAACAAATGTCGTCACTGTTTTGATCAGTCAGATATCGTTTTTTGTAGATGAGAGAAGAGAGAGAGAGAAGAGCAGATGAAGAAGAGAGAGGAGAGGAGAGGAGTGAGAGCGAGAGGAAGAGTGAAGAGAAGAGAGAGAGGAGCGAGAGAGTCAGAGATGAGGAAAGAGGAAGAGAGAGAGAGAAGGAAAGGCGAGAGAAGGGAAGGAAGGAGAGAGAGAGAGAGAGATGGAGAGAGAGAGAGAAGAGACGGGATAGGAGAGAGAGAGAGAGAGGAAGAGAGGACTGACGAGATGCGAGAGAAGAGAGAGAGAGGATCGGAGAGCAGATCGCGATGAGAGAGAAGAGCGAGAGGATCGAGAGAAGAAGGAGACGAATTTTGAGAGAGCGAGAGACTAGAGAGAGAGATGAGTTCAAATTCAAAGTTCATTTATTTTCCACAGGGTGGTGGTTATTACAGCAAAATACGTAATATATAATTGGTAGACTTGTCTATATTTTTTGTGTTCAAGCTTATTTTACATGCTAAATACAGGCAAAATATATGAGTGAGTAGTCACTGTAGGGACATACGGAGTGCAAAACATATTATATCGCACCAAAATCCAGCGGTTTACAGTCATTGTCCATAATCTCGAGAGGAGTAAAATGAAATAAAATTCCAGTAAAACAGGCAGAATTGAGTAAAACATACGAGTACAGGTAAATAGAAATATGTAAAATTGCTAAACATATAGAAGACAAGTAAAATTTAGTTGAACAACATAAATTACAATTTACAAAAGTAAGAATCTAAAATCTGCGTAGAAAAATTCAGGTAAGAAAGTAAATTGCAGTTAAAACTAGAATTACAATAAAAAGAAATAGGTAGAATCTGCTAAAAAATACTCTACTAAAAATTATTTGGTCTTGGCCAAAATATAGTTGTACTTAGTAAGATTAAAAACAGAAAAGTGTATTTGCCTTCGTGAGTTTGGCTGGTAGGAGAAGTTCCATTTTTTGGTCCATTAGCTGTAAAAATTGTAGCACCGCGGGATGTGTTCTTAAATCTAGGAATAACAAGGTTACTTTGTCACTGTCTCGTCATGCTACTTGTTGTGCCGGTGTGGGACTGGTGGAATGATTGGAGCCAGTAGGGATACATGCCGTTCAGAGAGTGTATACATGGCTATGTTAACATCAAACAATATTTTGTGTGTACTTCTGAGCCATCCTAGTTCTTTGAGGCAGGGGAGAGTATGGTCATATTTCGGTTACCCCCTATTCCCGAAACTCTGGGCAGCAAAATGTTGTAGTTTGTAAGCTTTATGTAAAGAGTAGTATGTTGGACCCCACATGCGTATGCAGTAGTGATAAGGACTCCAAGACAATTGACAGCTGGACAACATTTCCAGCTAGATTATCAACATGTTTACGTAGCGTCATATATACATTAACATCCCTACGGAACTTTGATATTTAACTCGGTTAATATGCGTGTTCAAATAGTAAATAGCGATCCATGGTATAAACCCCTAAATTTTTGACCTGTGTGATGGGAGGACGCTGGAGGTCGTCAAGCTTAATCATAGCGATTACAGGTTACATGTGACAGTAAAACTGTCTGCTTCCAATATACATTGTTGTTTAAATGGCATTGATCAATCGAGGCCATGTACTATAAGAAAAATTATTCTTTTGCCTTAGTAAGGGTGCTTCCGTTTCTTTTATGATGTGCCAAGGTTTCGAGAGGATCCACCCACAAATGTGAAGAAACTGTTGTCGTCAGCGTAATGGACTAGTGTACAGTCATTGAAGTGTGTTTCAGACATGTCATGGTAATAATGTGAATAATACTGGTCCCAGGATATGGAACCTTTGAGGGACGCCATAGCTGACATGTCCTTTTTTGTTTGATAATTACTTTATGTAACTTGCCAGACTGACTTATTTACAAAGATAGCCGTTTGAGCCGAAGGATTCAATGTTAAGGTATAGAACATTTTCTTAGGCCACATAGCCACTTCCTTTCTTAGCCACTGTAAGTGTGCGACCACTGTCAAATGCTTTTGATAAATACATAATGTTAACAATGATTATTTTCTTATTATCCATATGTATCATGTTCAGTTATCACAGTTCGAGCAGACTCGGTAGGAAAGACTTAGGCTAGAAAACCATGCTGGCAGGGTAGAGAGATACTTGTTAATCTTCTAAGAAGTTGAAAGCTGAATAGATACATTTTTCTCTAAAATCTAGAGAGTACTGGTAAAAAATGAAAAATTGGGCGATAGTTATTCACATTGTTGAAACACCTTTCTTAAAACAAAGAGGAAAGACATGTGGCATGTTTCCAGGCAGGGGAAAATACACTTGTAAACGATAGAAGGATTGAGTTCTGCAAGTTAAGGTAAAAGCCAATAATACATAAAGGCATCCATGAGATCTAACGATACCCATTATGAGCCCACAGAACGATTATTTTCAGACTTTTTATTGTTCTAAGTATCAAAGTAGTTAGTGTCCACGGATTAGGTCTAAAATTAAAGTTCACTCCCTCTATTACACTCTGTAATCAAGAGGGCAACGAAGATGAGTGATTTTCTTGGGAGAAGTCCGTGTGTGGATCATAAGTTGTGTTCTTTCCTGTACATTTGCAAAAGAAATTATTTAAAACATTCGGCCTTTTCTCTTACATTTCGAATCAAATGATTCAGAAGTCCACACTTACGTTTGTAGGGAGCTATTCTTAATAAGTGCCATATACTAGATGAATTACCTTTAGAATCATAGAATTTATGACATAATATTCCTTTTAAGTTGTCAGGGCACATACGAGACTTAAATTGCTTCGTTTTCGTTAGTTGTACTTTGTTTGCAAAAGACAATTTAGGGAACTGTCTCTCCTAAACTTACTGCGAGTATCATGCACGTTTCTTCATGTGCCAGACGCAAATCATCATAAGCCAAGGGTGCTAAAGAGTCTTTGAACTTCCTTGTTTTACAAAGCGGAGACCCTTTGTCAGGACATTTGATAAAATTATGTATCAAAATATTTATTATAAGTCAACATGCGGTGTTCATATTGATTAAGGTTTTGAAACTGTTCCATAAGTAAATCACACAGAGAATCTTACTATATACCAGAGTGACGAAAATGTTTTTATCTACTGGCTTTCGGCTTAGGCTTTACTAATATGTATATTAATAATGATGAGGTCATGGTATGGAATTATTTCCGGGAACCAACCAGATTTAGTTAAAACAGGTTTAGGGGAAACTAGGTCGTATTGTTGCGGTCGCTTGTGGTAATTATCAAATCTAGTAAAGTCAGCGATGTGGCGTCCACCATAGTGGCCTCTTCTATCAAACTGTGCGTAAGTTTATTGCAATTGATTATACTATAATTTTGTTTTTTCTTGAAAAATAAAGTCGATCATTAAAAATCACCATAAACGTGACTACATAAAACCCTTTCTTAGTTACACATACTAGTGCTAAAAACAGTCTCTGAAATACGTCAAGAAGTAAGCCACTGGGGGCCTTAGGGTGCCTGTAAACACATCCAATGATCAACGGCTGGGCAACATATGACTCTGAACACGCAAGCCATAATACTCTACACCTGGTGTTTAGGAGAGGTTAGATCTATTATATGTAGTTTTTCAGTTGTTTGTTAACATAAGAATACAGTACACCTCTCCACGTTCCAGCATACATCTAAAAAACTGTAGAAATTAGGGAATGTTAATAGTTATCAGGAGTTATCAGGCACGTAGGCCCTGTCTCATCACACCCAAAACACCATTCGCATATCTCTATCAGATATAAGAAGCTAATTTCATAAAAATTTAGACTGTAGGACTGAACGTTATATGTTCAATAGTTAGTCAAATCCTTTCTAACATAACGATCTCGGCCGATTCTTCTTCACCAACATCCTATTTACTGTAGTAATTACATATCGAGACTTATCGTTCCGTAGGGCCATGGCACAATTCACATCTGAGTTTTGTGTTCAAGCCTAGCAAGTTGACTGTTGTGGTGAATTCCCCCACAGTTGAAGCTCCTATTTTCGTTGTTGATGTGGTTAGAGTGGTCAAATTAGTGTTAAGTGGTTGAAAGATTCGAGGTGCTGTTGAGGGTCGCGTCGCGTTTGTGTTTTCCCCAATGAGTATTCTGTGCTTTCAATGTATTTATTGGGTGAGCCGGGTGCCTCGCAACAGTCGCTTCGCGGAATTAGTGAATTCCCACCAGTGTGAAGCATCTATTTCGTTTTTTATGTGCGTTATAGAGTGGCCAAATTAGTGTTAGGGGTGAAAAGAATCGCGTGTGTGAGTGGTTCGTCCGCGTCTGTGCCTTTCCCAATTGAGTATTTTGTTGCTCAATGTATGTACGTGGGTGAGTGGGTGCCCGAGAGCAACAGTGCCTCGAGGCCTCGAGGAGTTACCGATTGGCCCCCGTGGCGGGCGGATGGGTGATAGCACCCAGTTGGCCAGGTAGTTGGCGCACCAGGCGGTTGGGATAAGGCGGTGGGGGTGGTGGAGATGGGGGGTGGTAGCAGCTAGTTTGGATTGAGCGTATGGCAATGGCGGGTGGGGGCGGGTGGGGGGTTGCCATGCTGATTGGCAGTTGTGAACAACCTTTTTGAGTAGCTAAGCTGTGAAAGGCACTTGTCGGATCCGTACCATGACTGGTGGTTTGTGAGAGTCAACATATGGTTCGGTGTGGAGGGGGGATAGGGGCCGGGGAACACTGGCAGGTGAGGGTTGCTATGCGTGTTCTTTGTTTTGTGGATGCATCTTGTTTCTGAATATCATTGTGAAAAAAACATAGATGGTTTGTTTCTTAGCAGTATCAAATTTGAATCGCAAGATTAAATCCTGGACATTGTTGATATTCTATGGTGCAAATCGCAACTTAACTGGCGCCTGTCGTCTGTTAGACTAGTTGAATAGTGAGGGATACTTATCATCATCTGGCTCCTAAACCAAAAATTCATCTACAAATCTCCCAGTGCCAGCAACGTTCTGAACGTTGGAACTGGGGTAATGACAGTCCATCCGCTTGTTTCACACATTTAAACCATAGCAGTTCGTAAAATGTTTATCTCGACTTGGATTTCCTGATGACATTGGCACTGCACAAATTGAACACCAAATAATTCATATTATTGTTCTTCACTTTGAGGAGCAATAATCAATGAACCAAAATGATCTAAAATGCTATGAGGGGCCTACTTCATCAAGTTATGTAATACAGCCAATATATATCACGCAATCAGAAGGAAGTCCAGTTGGAGTTTTTCTGTCACCCAACTTTTGAGCAGGTCGATGTTTGCATTCGGGAAATAGTCTACTTTGCAGTTTCTGCGTAAATCAGAGCTTAGTACCTTTGTAAGTTAAGTGATCACCCAATAGGAGAGGGTGTTGAGGTGCGATGGGGGTCTATTTTTTTTTGTGCTGTTTACTGTTAGTGATATTGCGTGCTCTTATACACTTACACGTGTTGCAAGGGATTCAATTGTAGTATAAGCACAAATCGGTAATTTCAGTGCTAGGCAGTCGACTCCATATTTTTTTGGCCTAATTATGTGAATGTACAATTTCAAAACCCACCGTAAGCCACCAAAATAGAGAAGAGAGAGAGAATGAGGGAGAGAGAGACATCCCCTCCTGTGACGTCATCAATAATATTTATGCTCTGCGTGTAGGGAAGAAAAAAAAACAATTCGCGCGTTTTTACAAAAGTCGTGTTTTTACGGAATATGAAGGCTGGAAAATCAATATTTTTCGGTGGATAGGTGGTTGAATGTACATTCACATAATTAGGCCAAAAAAACGGGTACGGACGAGTACTTTAAGGCCGTGTTCACACTGGTCACTTTTTCCGCATACTTGTGGTATTTAGCTAGCCAGCTACCATATTTTGATGCGCTGAGCCCGAAAGTCCTACTTAATATCAATATTACTCTAAGTGTACTCTTAAGTGTAGAAGTTGGTATTTAGGAAATGCATATGCATCATCATGCCACTTTAAGGTAAGGTAAGCAGATCCGGGTACTTTGAGTGTAAACCCGTTGCATATGGACGGCTTGTTTACAAAACCAAAGTCCCGAAATGAAAAGACAAATATCTTTATAAGAAATGAAGAAATGTATACTATTCAGGGTTACATGAAATATAGATAAACAGTATAAGGCCTAAATATTGTTTAACCACGGAAGAAAATGGTTGGAGGAATTGTATAAATCGACGAATATAAAGGGTTGCCGCCGGAAATGTTTGCACTTTCAGTAAAGCACGGTGTTTATGTACAAGCATTGTCACTGCAGCAAGCACTAGAGAGGGTGATGTGACGCTGTCATTGTGTGTATTAAAATGTTTGTGTATGTGGAGAAGATGAGTAACATATGTAGCGTACGTAGATAACAGTAATTAAGTCGCCAGGATCACCTTTTTTTTTCTGATGTGACAGGACGTCTGGTGGCGTAAATACTTACATTTCTGAAATCTATGATTTCAGAAAAGTAGGAAGGGGTTTCTGAAGAGTCTGTGTAATTTTGCTGTCTTCATCTGTGCCATAGTATGGCTATAAGATGAAACAAAGCTACAAAATATCACCGCAGAGAGCGACCAACAATAAGGTTCGGCAGTTAGTGTTTATTTACTGAGTGTCCTCCCACAGATTTAGGTCGTCGCCGAAAAGAAAAAGAGTAGTAGAAATTTGAGAACCGTATATGCTTGCAGATACAAAGGAATAAAACAAACGCGAAAACAGGGTAGATTATAGTTCATGAATAAACTACGTGTATCATCTTTCAGGGGGGGCACATACAAAACCAGTAGTGATGCGAATTCGCGTAAATATTTGGCGAGCTGGCGACATTATTGCAGCTGGTGACCGTATACTATTATATACCGGTAACAGTGCATGCTGGCTGTTCGGAGGGCAGGTTACCTGCTGAGGCAAAGATAGGAGGTGATCAGTGAAGATTTGAGAAGCCGTGTTCACGGTTTAAGGTTGTTAAGATACCTGAAAGAAGCAGCGAGCGCGTGTCATCCATGGATCACGTTGGTTAGCGGCTTACACAGAATTGAGAAAAGAGAGGAGGATGGCAGAAAATGGGGGAAGGGAGAAAGATCCAGGGGGGGAATTGGGAAAGAGTTGAGCGGGGTAAGGCGATAAGGTAAATAAACGGCGTAGTGTATATTAGGGGAAGGACAAGAATAAAATGGAGGATCGGGGGTGAAAAGGGATCACGAGACGTGCAGAAAGCGAAAGAGTGTAGAGAGGAAGAGAAGATGAAGAAGTAAATAAGCGAAGAGGAGCGGGATGAAGGGGACTAGTTGGATAAGAGATCAAAAGTGGGTTTTGATTAGAATTCAAAGAGAAGAGGAGAGGGGGATGAAGTGAACGGGGGCGGAGTGGATCAAAAAAGAGGGCGAGGTAAGAGAAGAAAAATGTACGGAGCGTGGTCGACGGGAGGGAGAAAGAGGGTGAAGGAGGGTTGGAGGTTAAAGACGGAAGTCGTAAATAGGTGGGGAGTAGGAGAAGAGGCAAGGATGGGTTAAGAATATGTGAAGAAGCCGAAATCGAACAGCTGGCACGTAGTAAGAGGTGAAATAGAAGAAAGGGCAGAAAAGGGATGAGTATAATAAAACGAGGATGACATAAAAGCAACTGGCAAAAAAGAAAAGGAGGTAAAAAATAAGAGAAGCCTATAGAAGAAAGCGGAAGGGATTAGAGACGTAAGATAAAGAGATCTGGGGTATTTTGAAGTGGTAAGAAGGCGGGCACGGCGCGAGTAGAGGCGTGTGAACGTAGGTAAGGAGATAAGATGGTGTTGTGAGTAAGAAATCAGTTATAAAACAGATAGTGGGGGAAAGAGGTATGTGTGCATTTAAGGATCAAATGGGGAAAGGGACAATCGGTTGTAGAAATAATTGCACAGGTAACAGGAAGTAGTAGGGAGATACATAAGAGGGGGGGAGATCGAATGAAGAGACCGGCCGACAGGAGGGTGTAGGTTATGATGATTGTTTTGTGCCCGGTATGAGTCACAAAAGGTAGGATGTATTAATTGCAAAGATAAGTGCCGAGGGAGTAGGGAGGTTGGACACACAGCGTTGGGACGAGAGCAATAAGTTTCGAAATAGCCTGAGAAAAGGTAGCATTAGAGTGTGCAAGCGAGGAGCAGGGATGAGGGTCCCATGTGTGCAAAAATGAATTTTAGCCACAGCTTGTAGCAATCAAGAACATGTAGCAAGGGTGGAAAAGAAAAGGATTAACCGGAAAAAACAAGAACCATGTCGGAGAAAAGGCAAGTAGAATAAGGGAGTAACTCAGAGAAAGCTAGTTACAGAAAAGGAAGGGGGGGTGTAATGAAGGTCCGTAGAAGAATTGAGACGACGAGGTTAAATTATCCAATACAAGTATGGTAGCGGATAGGATGATAAATTTAATGATTAAGAAGTGGTAAACGAGTAGAGGGAGGATAAGGGCACAGAGGAGGGAAGGGTATAGAAACTGAGGCGTGAATGATTCTAGTAAAGTGGTTAAGGAGGAGAGTAACTAAAGAGAGACGGGTCGGAGGTGTAGGGGAGTGAGATAACGAGCTAGAGCAGGGGGGATGATTGGGGGGCTATCACGAGGTCGAGTTAGAACATGTGAATAAGATTATAAAGAAGGCAACGGGTTACAGGCCAAGAAACAAGATGAGCGATGTGCTTTGGGGACCAAGCGTGAATGAGATAAGGGAAACAAGGCAGAAGGGAATAGAAACGTAAGGTACGGGTGTTCGAAGTTTAGACGGGCAGCGCGTGTAGGTAAGAGAGATCGCTTACTGTTAAAGAAAGACCTAGGTTTAAGAGGCGGGGTAGGGGGCATGCAATGAGGGTGAGTGAGAGAGCTTGAGTAGACGAGGGTTTACAAGTGGGGGTTGTTGGGTATGAAGAAAGATACCCGGTTTTGTGGAGGTGCGCGATGTATTTTAAGCTAGCTGAAGTAATGTTGTCCAATAGGACAGTCTGGGGCGCTAGTGAGAGACTTAGAAAATAGCAAAAGTCGAAATCCAAGTTGAAGCTTTCACGGGAACAGTAGTGGTAAAAATATTCTTATTTATTAATGATTAATGATGGTAGAAGTGGACGCGAGAGTAAGATGGGGCGGTGTAGGTATGTCAATTAGAATACACGAGTTTTAGGTTGATAGTGCGTAAATATACGGAGGTTTATTCCTGTATAAATGGGTGAGGGGAGATGGGGTGGTATTGAGAGTATAGGCAATCACAGGGAAGAGATTTGAGTATCAAAAGTAAGGGGTAAAAAACTGACAGTTATAGGAGTGCTCTGAGGTAAGAGATCAAATTTGGAAACCCCAGCTAAGCCAGGTCCAGGATTATACAGGGTGCAGAGAAGATAAAACACACATGACAGAAGAGAGTTGATGCAGGGGATGTGAGGCAAGGATAGAACATTGTATTGGGCGGGGAGATTAACCGATGAGTGTAGAGCGTTATTGGGCGGTAAACAATGAAGGCAAGGGACTTGTAAGGACAGGGAGTATTGGGGCGATTTGTTGACCCTAGTTGTGGTATGACTCGAGAGAATAAAATTGTACTACGAATGGAAAGTGAGATAACCCGGTTGTAAATATTGTGTACTAGTAAGCTGACAAGCGAAAAATAGAGGCAAGCACTGTTCGTTGGCATAGACAGTGCCCCGTGGGGGGAGGATGATCTCGGAAGTGTTTCACTTTAGGGCTACTGATGTTTGGTCCCGCAAGGTCCTTTTGTTTGGACGCAGTCAGCTTCAAAACAATTACAGGTGTTACCCCAGGATGTTTATGAGGGTTAGACGGGCTCATGTCCGCGCCCCCGCTGTTTTCGCTATCCCGCTGGCACATTTAAGAAGCATGACTCTAAGGTCTTAGCGAATCGGAGCTCGTACGGTGTGGTGACAAGACATCCATGACTGGAACTTCCTCATTTCAGTAACAGGTTGAGTCGTTAGGTTTTTTAGTCGAGCTACTGTAGAGCGGGGCATCTACGGTATCAAACCCGTAACTTTACGATGACCAAACTTCCCTACACAATTGGGAGCAGGTTTTTGTTTACCTTATTGTATTCTAAGAGACATTTTTCTTTGAGCTTTCGTCGCAAATCAAATTGTTTCGAGTATAAAACATTTTAGGATGGGCGGAGTGAAATGTCTCTAGTTACAAAATGCCTCCTTCTGCCTCTCTTGTGAGCCTCCATCGCTTTTGTTTTCGGAGGCGCACCCGTCTTGCGACCTAACTAAAACATAACCTAACCTTTAACCGCCTAACTGGGTACAATATTAAAATTTTATATAAACATAACAAACAAAAGCGATGGAAGGTCACAAGAAGAGGGAAGAGGGAGGAATTTGTAGAACACACAGAGAGTATTCCATCCCACCACCTAAAATGTTTATATCTCCGAAAACTATTGATTTGCGGACGGAAAGATCAAGGAGGAAAAATGTCTTTAGAATTACAAATAAGATAAACAAAAACCCTTGCTCCCAATTTGTAGGGAGTTTCGGTGCACCATCGTAAATAATACCTAAAACCTTTTTCGACACTGGCTGTACGATGCAGTGTACTCACGCGAGACTCGGCAGAATCAGGCCAATGACCCACACACGGAAATTTTGCGTTACTTCGCAGATTCCACCTTTTTGCAGAAGCCACTCGGGGCCCTAGGGTTACCTAGGCCCAATGGACAAACCATGAAATTGAGAATAAAAGCCGATAACATTCTAGTCGCCAAGCACTGCAATAATGTCGCCAGCCGCCAAATATTACGAATTATAGCAATCACTACCTAGCCCCGGAACACTTGTAATAACCCAAGTCACACACACGGGCAATATAATGCCAAATATTTCAGTGTTGGTAAATATTACACCATTTATTCTCCCCAAACAAGCGGCCGCCTCCAACCCGTCCTATTTCTTCCCAGTATCTTATCCTTATTTCCCTCTTGCAGCAATTATCAACGCTTCAATGGATTCCCCGACGGCAGCAGTAGTATTGCGCCCCCCTGAACCATGTATATAATCAAGCCATATGATAAAGCAGATATTCAGGGAATACACAACAGTAGAAGAATTCATGTTACAGAAGCGCGTTTGTGATGTCCACACGATCTTGAGCTTGATATTTACAAAAGAGCCAAAGACATCCGACCGTAGATAACACAGTGAAGTCGCTAGTTCTACGTTCTTTGTTATTTACAGACGTGTGGTGGCCGCTAATAGTTACATTTGTACATCCAATGATTTCAGGAAAGTTAGAAGGCGTACTATCTGGAAAGTCTGTGTCATTTTGTGTCTTCATCTGTGCATATTGGGCTATTAAAGTAACAAATGACAAAAAATAAAACCGAGGCTAGTGGCGACCTCACTATACCTACTAAGTAAAGTCGCCAGCTAGTATTTTAACACAAACAGTTGAGTCGCCCACTCTGCGGAATTCAGGGAAAATTAGAGGTAAAGTAAAACCAACTCTCTATATATAGGCCTCTTCCAATTTGTGCCCAAGTTGCATGAACAGTTCTCTTCAGTCAGAGGTGGGTTCTGGGTTTCAGGGTGGATTCGCACTTTTCGACAGTGCCTTTTCGTGTCACAAATGGAACCCGCAAAAAACCCCGTTTTTACGGTACCCTTAGAGCCAGTGCAATGAAGCTATAGGATAGGAAGATCGCACCAGGGCAAAACCCCTGGGTAACAGGCCAAACCATACCAGACATCTGGTAAACATAACCAGGCTACACATAGAAGAAACTGAAAAAGGAAACATACGTCTGGCAACGCCCCCCCCCCCCCGTGCCAACCTGACCGAGGCCGGCTGTCCGACAGCGGCTCGAGCCACATCATTCTCTTTTTGCCTTCATAACGTCAACACTGCTGCTTCTCCTGTAAACACGTGTTGTTTCTATTCAGGCCAATATGCGGATCCAATGACGCAGGCCCAGGGCTGCTCGGTGCCTTTTTGGCCCCGAGGCCACAAGTTCTGCTCCTCGCACGCCCAGTGCCTTCTGTCGGACCTTTTTAGTTCCCGCGATTGCCGGTATGCTGTGGATGGCCTGCGGCTCATACTCCGGAGGGGGGGTGTGCCCTGCTTTACCGGCGAGACCCAGAAACCGGGACCGGCGAGGCAAAACAGTCGTTAGTATTAGCTGTTTTGATTTTGACCCATTTCTACAGGAACGCAACGCTAAGGACAGTGCCAACATGGTAAAAACTGATAGACACTTAGGCAGCTACGGGTATACAGGCAATTTAAATAAACCCTTAAATAACCCTAAATAAGAACATTTTTCCTAACTGGCGTATAGAATGGTAATATTTTGATATTTTTTTCCGAAACAGTCGTGTATTTTAGCTGTTTTGACCATTTCCCGTGGATTGTCGGCTACAGACAGTCCACAAGGTACTGTAGACACTTAGGCAGCTACAGGTATACAGGCAACCAAATAAACCCTTAAATAACCCTAAAATAAGGTCAAATAAGACATTTTCCTAACAGGGGGAAATGTACCCTGAGTACGTGTCAAGGTATCCTCTAGTATTTTCTCATTACTTATTTTACTTACTAGTTTACTTAGTAGAATTTCGCCTCCCAGGGCGCAGCTAAGGTGGGCCTCCGCTGTGGCCAGGCAGCTCCGCCTTCTCTGGTGGTGTGGTGGCACGCCAAAGAGTTGCTTCCGGTGCTGGGGTAGCCTGGTGTTGGGGGCTCGTCAGGCACTGATGCCATGTTCTTCCTTCCTCCAAGTCTTTGTTTTGGGTGGTACAAAGGTCGCCACTATAAGTCTGTGTTTCTCTAGTTGTGACTTCTATTGGTACACTCACTATCAGTTTCTTCCTTCTCCATACTCCACTTTGTTTATACTTTCACCCTTATATTTTGTCCTTATCAAACTCCCCCACTTCTGTCCCCTTCTGCACATGTTGTAGTTATTACTTATCAACACTTGGTCTTCTAAGCATTGAGTCTGTTAGACACACCACCGCCTGGATCTTTAGTAATAAATGATCTCTCCGTTCCAGGCTGCTGGTATCATCACATCCGCGTTCGTGTACATCGTCAGTCGACCGGCCGTCGCGTTGGTGGCCAGAGTGTTGCTGCGGTGGAGGCTGTGGGGCCGGGGGCAGCAGCATGAGTGGCCGGAGCAGCAGGATCAGTCTGCCTCAGGGGTGGGAGGCACAGGGGTGAGGGCCCAAGAATCACCTGGAGGCAGGCAGCTCAGGCCACAAGGCACACAGTGAGCTGAAGTGCCAGCAGTTGACAAAACATTCAAAGCAAGAGTAAGCTTGAGAGACATTCCGTGGACACACAGTGGTGTTTAAGAATTATGAATGTTTAGAGTGGGGGAAAAAGATTTGGTAGAAAGAGTAACCTCACCCACACCCCTGACACACAGTGGTGTTAAGAACCATGAATGTTTAGAGTGGGGGAAAAGATTTACTACAAAGAGTGACCTCACCAAACACACCTGACACACAGTGGTGTTAGGAATCATGAATTTTTAGAGTGTGGGAAAAGTTTTTTTAGAAAGAGTGACCTCACCACACACACCCTGAAAACACAGTGGTGTTAAGAATTATGAATGTTTAGAGTGGGGAAAAAAGATTTACTACAACGAGTTACCCCCACCACGCACACCCTGACACACAGTGGTGTTAAGAATTATGAATGTTTAGAGTGTGGAAAAGATTTACTCAAAGATTTTCCCTAACCACACACACCATGACACACAGTGGTGTTAAGAATTATGAATGTTTAGAGTGTGGAAAAGATTGTAGAAATGGTGACCTCACCACACACACCCTGATACACAGAGGTGTAAGAATTATGAATGTTTAGAGTGTGGAAAAGATTTGCTACAAGGGGTTTCCCCTCACCAAACACACCTGACACACAGTGGTGTTAAGAATTTGAATGTTTAGAGTGTGGGAAAAGATTTGCTACAATGGGTTCCCTCACCCACACACCCTGACACACAGTGGTGTTTAAAAATTATGAATTTTTAGAGTGTGGGAAAAGATTTGCTAGAAATGGTGACCTCACCACACACACCCGGGAACACACAGTGGTGTTAAAAATTATGAATGTTTAGAGTGTGGGGAAAGATTTAATACACTGGGTAACCTCACCAGACACCCCCTGACACACAGTGGTGTTAAGAGTCATTAATGCCTGGAGTGGGGGAAAAAGGTTTTATACCCGTTCAAAACTCACCCGACACACCTTTAGACACACGGGCTTGCGGGAGTTAAAGTGTGATATTTGTAGCAAGTGTTTCAAACAAAGGGTGATATTGCCAGGCACTTTGAAGATCCACTTTTGAGGTGGTGTGTTGTGTGGACAAGTGTGGTTGTACCCGTGCCTGGGGGAGTGTGTCCTGTGTGGCAATGGGTGGTGGTGGTGGGCAGTGTGTACATGTGTGGTGGCAGCCCGTGCCCTTGTGTTCTGTGAGGGAGTAAGGGCCCCCAGCAGTTGTTGGGTTTTGCAGTGCAGGTGTGACTTTCAATAATGTATCCAGGGTTTGAAAGGTTTCTCTCTGATTGCCTTAAAAACAGTCTTTCCCACGCATAAGTTACAGTCCTATTTTCTGAAAGGTCACATATATGTATATCGCATAAACCTTACTCTGTCTCTTCATCATTGGGACAGCCGCAGGAAAAGTGATGACAACTGCATTAAAAGACAAGTCCAAATTGTCTACAAATTTTACAAGACAGTGCGACGAATTTAGAAAAAAAACGGGGTTATAAATATTTACACCTGTGTCTATTTCATGCGGGTTTTTGCATAAAATGATAAAAAGTATCCTGGAAAGCTGAAACATGGTATACTAGTGTGAAACATTCCCCTAAATATGAAGGCATTAATAAAAATAAGGCAGAAATTTGCCTAAAAAGGGGGTAGCTAGTGTCATGGCAATGGGTGAAAAGTAACTCAAACAGGATGGAAATAGTTATAGATAAAGCACCATGAGTAGAATTAATAACAGTTGGAGTTGTTACACCTGAACACAGTAATCATTGAGGCAAATACAGGAGCTCCCATACTTACGTACGTTCGTGGGTTTGTACTGAACTTGCAATGTACAAAAGTTAGTCCCGCATTACTCTTGTCACTACTGAACACTGCCCCCACCAAACCCCTGTCAAAAGAACAAAAGTAGCTACACTACAGCTTATAGCCCAATATTACTCAACAGTGCCTATATTGTATCAGCTTAAATGGTCTATACAGCTTATAGCCCAATATTACTCAACAGTGCCTATATTGTATCAGCTTAAATGGTGTCAATGGTTCTTACTATTACCATCACCACTGACTGACTGGCTGGCTAGCTGGCTGACTGATGACTGACAGACTGACTGGCTGACTGGCTGACTGACTGGCTACACTCTAATGCTTCTGAGACATGTTGGAGGGATGAAATATACATGAAAACCACTGCATAGTTATAATTACTCACAGGTTTGTACGATCTCGAATGTATGTAACTTGAACGTTGGTAAAGAGTACCCGGTAGAGTTCCGTGGGTTTTTCTTTTGTCATTTTTGTTGCAAATCACTACCGTAGATAACAGTAAAGTCGCCACCTGCACTAATGTCGCCAGGCGCCATATATTACGAATTATAGCATTACTACTGCTGTGTCTGTGCCACTGAAGATGATACACAGTAGTTTATATCATGACTGTATAATCTACACTGTTTCAGCGTTGTTTTATGCTTTGTAGCTGCAAGTATATGTCACTACAGAAGGAATGAGAGAGAGAGAAAGGAATGATGAAAAAGAGAGAGAGAGAGAGAGAGGGAAGAAAGAGAGAGGAAGGGAGAGAGAATAAGGGAGGGAAGGGAGAGAGAATAAAGAGAGGAAGGGGGGGAGAGAGAGAGAGAGAATAAAGAGAGGAAGGGAGAGAGAGAATAAAGAGAGAGGAAGGGAAACAGGGAATAAAGAGAGGAAGGGAGAGAGAATTAAGAGAGGAAGGGAGAGAGAGAGAGAATAAAGAGAGGAAGGGAGAGACAGAATAAAGAGAGAGGAAGGGAGAGAGAATAAAGAGAGAGGAAGGGAGAGAGAATAAAGAGAGGAAGGGAGAGAGAGAATAAAGAGAGGAAGGGAGAGAGAGAGAATAAAGAGAGAGGAAGGGAGAGAGCAAGTGGCTGGCAGTGACTTTGTAATCAGCTGTTTGGTTAGCAAAACAGTCCGTTATTAGTTATTAGCTGTTTTGACCCATTTCTACAGGACTAACGGCTACAGGACAGTGCACAAGGTAATTGTAGACACTTAGGCAGCTACAGGTATACAGGCAATTTAAATAAACCCTTAAATAACCCTAAAATAAGAACATTTTTCCTAACATGGCGTATAGAATGGGTAATATTTTGATACTTTTTGCCGAAACAGTCGTGTATTTTAGCTGTTTTGACCCATTTCCCGTGGATTGTCGGCTACAGGACAGTGCACAAGGTAACTGTAGACACTTAGGCAGCTACAGGTATACAGGCAACCTAAATAACCCTAAAATAAGGTCAAATAAGAACATTTTTCCTAACATGGCGTATAGAATCTGGTAATATTTTGATACTTTTTGCCGAAACAGTCGTGTATTTTAGCAGTTTTGGCCCATTTCCCGTGGATTGTCGGCTACAGGACAGTGCATGGAGTCTGTAAAGCGGCTATTACACGGGCACTATTCTGCTCAGTGAGCAGATTTCACTGAGCAGTTTTGAGGATTTTGCTCGATGAAAGCCTGTTTGGTTGAGCAAACAGAGAACTACTTCGAAGCTATTTTTGCTCGTCATTTGAGTGAGCAAAAACGTTTTCTGTTTAAAGGACCGAAATTAGTGGATGACTATATTATTTATTGCAAGATCATTTTTTTCTAAAACTCAAAAAAGACATCAACATGCTTGCTGACTGGACAGAAAGAGATGGAAAGCTTACTGATTGACTTAGTTCAGGCACATCCTACAATATGGAACATATATAGCCCTTTATTTGTTAAAAAAACATTAAAAAAGAAAAGATGCACCCTCAATGCCTAAGAAGCCTGACCTAAGTCATTTATTTACGGTGATACACAGGCGACAGGTGTGTTGCGAGGCCGTACAGGTGTGTAGTGACAGGTGTGGTGTATATGGTAAAGCGAGAGAGGCTAAGAGTGCAGTGTTAGCACCCGAGTGTGTGTGTCTGACCCCAAAGAGCGAACGCGTAGTTCTCGTCCACTATAACGGCGTCAGCCCCGTACCACCCCGGCCACGGGTACGGCGCGGGGCCACAGTGGTCCATAGAAGCTACTCACGGGGATTACAGGAAGTTTAAATGAATCAAAAGCCTTTGGCCTAATCAAAAAAACTTTCTTAAATTTTGGGATGTTGAATTGAAAGTAGTTTGTTTCGTACACTGATTTTGAGTATTTTTCGTACATACCTGGTGTCATTTCGTAACTCTAGTAGTCAAGTTCAACTCTGCGCTGAGTGTACGAAAAGACTATGGTTTCATATAGACTACGAAACAACTTTTTGGGAATAATGGACGAGAGTTTCGCGGTCGTTTTCAGAGACACCAATATTTTGGTAAAACTTTGGAAGAAGTCCTTCACCCCTATCTTTTTTTCTTCCCCTATAGCCAACAAGCCTGGAGAACTGGCGGAATACGGGGGTTTTTTGGGGGAGGGTATCATGCACTTTGGAAAGACTCAGAACATAGTAGGCAGATGGGGACTAGGAGCTTGTAGGAGCACTGCCGTAGAGGCCATAATGGGAGACATGGGATGGAGCACCTTCAGGAAAGGGGTAATTAAGGAAAACTGGTGTTTCCACAAGAAAATTGAAAAGACTTAGTGATGATAGATGGGCCAAAGAAAATATCCCAGGAAAATAGATCAAGTTCCACTGGAAGAAGGACTAGAGATGGAAAAGGAGAGAAAATGTGGGAGAGGAATGGAACAGGATGGAGATAATAGATATCAAAAAGAAAATTGAGAATAATGGGCTAGTTAAATGGCAGGAAGGGAATGGCCAGGAAATCAACGTTGCAGTGGTACAGGTGGAAACAGAAACCAGAGGGGTGGGCCTGGCATGTAGGAGACTGGGGTAGTAAGTTACTCTATAAAGCAAGAACAGGCACTTGGAAGTCAACGGAAGGAACAGGGAAAATGGAGAACAGAATGAGGGTGCGGTAGGAGAGAAAGAATCTGTAGAACATGTCATTGTGGAATGCAAAAAAAGTATAGGAGTCAGAGGGAAAAGCTTATAGCGTCAATAGTAACAGTCCTAGGCAGAGAGGAGTGGGACAGGGCCCATACTTATAAAGATTTAGGATTTTGTCCTAGGATTCGTCCTAACCCTGCGTCCTAAGGTTCGAGGAAAGTCTAAGACGCATCCTAAGACGGCGGCTTAGGACGAAGCGCTGAGCGCTTACATTTAGCAAGAGTCCAATTTGGATTTCATGAAATATCACTACTAAGAGTCATCAGAAAAGGTATAAAAATATCAAAAAACAAAAGATTATATTTCTATGATAATTGCTGAAGACTACAACGAAGAATCATTATAAGAATAATTGTACCAGATATGCAACGTTCAAAG